>CP136066.1:147011936-147611936 GCA_032622095.1 Siphonodentalium dalli
GGTACCGGGACAACCAGAATAGAACAGTTAGTTGATTAAGTAGCATGCGAGTCACAATTGATTATGTATACATATACACCACGTATATACACATATGTATATGTATATAATAATGTTTACCAAATTTGGTTGCCATTTTGCAAGCCATCTTGGGTAATTTTGTCTAAATGACCTCAGTGTGACTCATGTAACACATATCAAAACAATAAACATCTTTGATACCAAACATAGTTCCATTTTACTTTTAAATGAAAGAGTCAATGACACTGTAGCTCAACTTGGAAAGGGAATAATTTTATGTCTTATAGGAGCGATTAGGAATGTGGAAAGTTTAAACGTCTAAGTAATACTAGATTATCAACATGAAGAGATACATGTATATAAAAAGTAAAATCCAAGATGGTTGCTGGCGGCTATGTTTTCCAATGCAATTCAAAAACATTTGATAGCTTCCATCTATTAAGATCAATATCAATATTAATATGAAGTCTGGAGATGATCGGATGAGGGAAGTGGACTTTTGGGTGTGCCAAAGGATTTAGTCATGCAAAGAGTAAAATCCAAGATGACTGCCAGCGGATACGTTTTAAGGCCGAATGAACCCAAAAATGACTCATTCCTATCTACATCTCAATGTCAACAAAGGTGCGACCTGTGGCCCGTGCCAAAGGATTTAGTCATGCAAAGAGTAAAATACAAGATAGCTGCTGGCGGCCATGTTTTTTGGCCGAATGACCTAAAAATGACTCGTTTCCCATATACATCTCAATATTAACATCCATGACAAATTTCACGATGATCAGACAAACAGTACGACCTGTAGCCCGTGCTAATGGATTGAATTTTGAAATACAAGATGGCTGCTGGCGGTCATGTTTTTTTGGCCGAATAACCCCAAAATGACCCGTTCCCAAATGTCAATGTCAACTGTCATGACAAATTTCATCATGATCTGACCAAAGGTACGACCTGTGGCCCGTGCCAAAGGATTTAGTCATGCAGAGAGTAAAATCCAACTTAAAAATGACTCGTTCCCATCTACATGTCATACCTAACATCTATGACAAATTTCATGATGACCAGATCAAAAATACGACCTGTAGACTGTGTGAAAGGATTTAGTCATGCAAAGATTAAAATCCAAGATGGCTGACAGCGGCCATGTTTTTTGGCCGAACGACCCCAAAATTACTCGTTCCCATCTACATGTCAATATTAACATTCATGACAAATTTCATGATGATCAGACCAACAGTACGACCTGTAGCCTGTGCTAATGGATTGAATTTTGTAAAGTTGAGCTAAAAATGACTCAAACCTGAACAGCGATATTTTGCCGATTTTGATATCAGGTTTGTGACAGAAAATTTCGAATAATTCTGGTAATTTCAGTGGTTAAAATAGTAACAAATACCCAAGGTGCATCAGAAATGTTAGTAGTCAAGCTATATAAGACATCATCACCACATCGTGTAAGCGGTGGCATGACAAGCTGGGATAATAATTACCATTTTCCATATTTTGGCTGCCATTTTGAGCCAAAGTGACAATTTTGGTATCATTGAGTTCGAATATCAATAAGATATAGAATGCATCACTTACATTGCACAGGTCTTCCCACTTCTTGATGAAATATGACTAGAATCCCAATGGGGATCTTTTGTGAAATGTTATACCGCGTTTTGTAAAATCGAATTTTTGAGTGATCGGAAGGGGTGTGGACCACACAAACAGCATTATCATTGCCCCAATGGTCAGTTAACATGCTAAATACAAGATAAAGTCACAATTCTCAACCAGTTCCAAACCACAGAAACTTATCTTAAAGATATTAGTAAAAAAAACGTAAAAATTCCACTTCCGGTCGCCATTTTGGTGGCCATCTTGGACGGGGAGTTCCAATTTTGCACATAAAGGTGGCGTTATGTCGTAGCTTCACAAAAATGTATACATGTGTATATATATGACAAGATGTTCTCACTATAATTGCATCAAGCTGACTTATAGGAAATGGCAGCCATCTTGGACGCCATCTTGAATTACAAAAAATGCTCACAACGGATTTTAGCGGATTTTGAATATGTTGTAGAGAATATATTCCTCTTCAAAATGGTATACAAACCAACTTAGTCCAAAAAATTTCTAGGTCAAACCTTTTATCAACCAGACTATCAATATTGTCAGCACAGCCACGCATATAGTGTTTATAATTTCTTGGACTTGAAATGTATTGGGCTACTTAAATCGTAATTCAATGAAAAGTTCGACTGCAGTATTTGTCGTGCATATTAAGTATAACATTTTACCAACTTGGACATAATCACTTGAGCAAACACTATTATATATTTAATTCAGAGTTGTACATGTGTCTACACGTAATACATGCACGGTCATATTGTTAAGCTGCAGGGCTATTTACAAGCATTTATGTTACATGACACATGTACTCTAACACTATGTTTATATATATATGAATTTATTCTCGTTATACAAAAATGACGTCGAGCAGCACAATTAGAAGGAGTATACAAAAGATACAAAAGATTGAGAATGTTACAGTATATGCCGCATCATCATCATCATCATCATCCTGGTGCAATAACATCACAACTATATTAGTATAAAACAAAAAAAATTCATTATAGCAATATCATCATCACCGTCATCATCATCAACATCATCATCATCGTCCTCCTCTGAACGTTGTCATCAAAATTACCATCGACGTAGTCGTCACCCCCCGTCGTCGTCGTCATCATCAACATCATCATCATCTTAATCATCATAATCATCGTCATCATCATAAACATTATCATCAACATCATCATCATCATCATCATCATCATCGTCCTCCTCCTCCTCCTCCTCCTCTTAACGTTGTCATCATCATAATTACCATCGTCGTAGTCGTCATCCCCCGTCGTCGTGGTCATCATCAACATCATCATCATCATCATCTTAATCATCATAATCATCGTCATCATCATGAACATTATCATCAAAATCATCATCGTCATCATCTTAATCATCATAATCATCGCCATCATCATCATTACCATGCATGTATCATCACCAGAAGCACCATCATCAACAGACATACACTATATTTTGCACGTACATGTATAGTGATTGTAGCATGCAATTGTCTTTCCAAATAAAGTCAGGAAGTTCATTGAATCAGAAAAAAAATCCGCCAACGAATATGTCCAGAAATATATTCTCGGATTGCTGGAGGGATTTCAAACTATAAGTTTGTGTATGTGCATATATATAAGAAATCTTACTAGACTATATCTGTTATATATATTGACAGACGAGAGGCCTTGACCAATACAAACAGACCTACATGCAGCAACGACATTTCCAACTGTTGAAACATGCGAACCGCGGCTCAACCCCATGTCCCCACGTCCCTAATGACTACCAAATAAAACAAAATATCAACAAAATAGGCATTGACATTTTATTATTGGTCACTAAAGGTCATAATTTATGTAAACTTTTTTTTTTGAATGGATAATCCATAAATTAAGACAAGTCCAATTTGCAAACGTGGAACACGTGGTCAGTAACAAGGACATGAATCAGTGACCTACAACTGACAGGCCATCTTCATTTTTTTTTTAAACATAGAATTTCCTGATTTACAGGACATTTGCTTGTGCATTTTGGAAAACCCCACAGCGACTTCCTGTTTGTTGGCACACGTTTAACATACTTTGGATTAATGTATTTTTTCTGTATTATACATTCCTAAACAAAACTAAGTTTACACCAGCTATGACCTTATTTTCTTGATATGTTTTTGTAGTAATTGTTTTTCGTTTAGAAACCATGGCCTTAGCGGGGCTGAAGGGGTCATTGTCGCCATATGTTGGTGTGCTGAATACCCAGCTTTAGGAAAAGGTGTTTTAGGTACCCAGCTTAACCTTTGTAATGTTTTGAGCAGCACACACTTGTTGAAGAAATATAGCATGCTATCAAATGACGCATGAGCAGTAATCTTCTAGCGGAGAATACGCGTACTTCGCGGGAAACTTGGCATCGCGCCAACAAAATTACCAACGCAGATTAATACTATTACGAAAAGCCGCGCTTGACACCAATACCAGACATTGCAAAATGATTGCTTTGTTCATTAAAATTCAATTATTGTCCAACTTCGTTGCACTAACGAAAATAGGCACAATACAAAGAGACAAATGGGGGAGCTATATTATGTTTGTTGGGATATAATATTTTATGAAACTCGTTTGATAAATTTGATTCACACGTGGTCAACGACTCTTTGTGGATCAAATTTATCAAACTCGTTTCAGAAAATCTTATATCCTAACATAACTCGTTGGAGGTCCTCTATAAATAAAAGAGTAGGATACCTGTATGTCTATCTTACGTCTGTCTGTCCTGTTTTTTCTCCCAGACACCTGGACCGATTTCAACCAAATTTCCTGTGGTGACTCGGGTTACCCTGGCGGAGGTTATAATACTGGTGTTAGTTTTTTCAAAATTTTGAATTAAAAAAAATTAACTAAATAAATTTTTTTTAAATACACAAAAAATAACATGAGCTCACTATTTCTGAATAAAAAAAGTCGAATATGAACCTACATATATGTAGGGGCACGTACCCCTAACGCACAAATGGCAGCCCCTTTGTGTGAGCATGTTTCAGCTAGTATAACATACAAGACAGTCAAAGACTGTGGGGTCGCTCACCAGACAGCAAAGACTGATAAGACTGTGACTTTGGAGACCACAACAGTCAGAACTTTTCATAATCACTTTAAAAGAAGTAGATCTAAACAGGATATATGTGGCTAGAGAGGCTTCATGAATGTAGATCAGTGAATATCAAATTACCAAATCTACCTTGAAATTACCAAATCTAACTTGAAATTACACTAGTGATCAGAACATTCAAAGTTTATATATTAACTTTTACTGTCCCGAGTTCAGGTATATTTTTTTCTGGAAAACAACAACTTTTTGGAGGCTGTGACAGACTCTGAGTACAACCACTGGTTTAACAAAACAAAACGAGAGGCCGATCACGATCGGCAGATGTTTAACCCATACCTTGGCGATAGAGATTAGCTATTTTTATAAATTTTATAAATCCTTACATCAACCTTTTCATGAGTGCTAAAGTTTCAACAATTCACACTTAATATAGTGATCATGTGAAAAATATTTAGTTATCACATTGTGTCAACAGGATTGGCGGAGGATGTTAATATTTTTAAGCAAATAAACCAAATGACCCTCACTGTGCAGGTTAGGGGTGTGTTCTTGTCAACTATGCCAAGAACTACATGTATAAACATAATCAATGGAAATATTTGAGTTATCAAATCGGATAGAATAGGGTTAATCTTACCCAAACTAATGAACTGATAAACACAAAATAGTCTATACAAAGCATGTCATTGGATTTAGAAACCCATACAATAAGTCAGTCTCAAGAATACCAGCACCATTAATATTACCCTGGAGCCCAAATGCAATTGAGGGAATTTCAAAATAAGACAATTCCTCTAATGATGAATATATAATTGGCGATTTATTGAAACCCTTACTGAACCTGGATCAAAGTGAAATGGATAATATTATATTTGTCTATCACATAATATGTGTCTATGGAATGGTTTAATTTTAATCCCAAATCCATGCAAATCAAAAGTGGATCACCATCAACCTGGACATAATATAGGAGAATGATCAAATGAAAAGCATCAAAACCATATGATGTGTGGAGAGGGTTAATCATTTGCAACGACATCATATCATGGAACTGGGAATGTGTGGATTAATTTTTGTCTAAGATAAGACAACAGTGTATGTAGACAACAATGTCTGTAAAACATCCCTACAAAGTAACAATGGACTATTTCAATTTAATATTTTAGAATAGGTGTCCTATAGTGTTTACATAAACTTTAGTAATGAACCTGTTTCAGTAAAGGGGTTAACTTAATATTGCACAGAAAACAGAACTCCACCAGATAGCCATCAATCAATTTGACATTAATATGATAACAAATCCTGCCAGCCAAGAGTACCACTATCAGGCTTTATAGCATGTCCCTAGTGATAATTAACTCATTTCAATTACACACATGGTCTGCCAGAATGTTCTCTTAAAATTCCCAGCAGTAATTACTTGAATTATAAAGGGTCATAACTCTGTTAAAATATATCGGATCAAACCCATATTCGAACTCGATCTGTATTTAGGGGTGATAAATTCATATACCAAATTTGGTGCTGATCAGATGAAAAATGTTGAGTCATAGCAGCTTGGGTGAATTCTAAGTAAACATAAGAGTGAAAAGGGTTAATTAAACAATACCAAAAACCATACAAACGAAGAACATGCTAAGAAAAACCTAGGTAAGAAATATGAGGCAGATCAGAAGAAATATGTTCAACTTATTGCATTGGATAGCATGTGTGTAAAGGGTTAATTATTTTCTAAACCGATCAACCAATCAATACCAAAAACTATACAGATGAGGGGCATGTCATCATAAACCTACATATCAAATATGAACACAATTGGACAAAATATACTTCGGTTTTAGCATCGGATTTTTGTTTTTTTAATTTTATTTTTGAAAAAAGGGTCATAACTCCTTTAAAATAAATCGGATCAAACCGATATTCGAACTCGATCTGTATTTTGGGCTCTGAAACTCGCATACCAAATTTGGTTCCGATCAGATAAAAATTGTTCGAGTTATGACACCATGCGTGAATTCGAGGTCGAAAAAGGGCCATAACTCCGTAAAAAAAATTCGGATCAAACCCATATTTGAACTCGATCTGTATTTTGGTCTGAGAAACTCATATACAAAATTTGGTTCCGATCGGATAGAAATTTTTTGAGTTATCGCACCATGCGTAAAGTGTCCACGGACAGACAGACAGACAGACGGACGGACGGACGGACGGACGGACGGACGGACACACGACGAGTGGTCAATCCGGACGTCGACATTATGTTTACCATACTATGGTATGGGTAAACATAAAAACGAAGTCGCACATCACCCGAGGAGCAAAGTTTCGTACTGGTGAGCTCAATAATTAGCAGAAGTGACCACCCCCTCCTCCAACTCAAGAAGTCCCCTCTCGCCCGGGCTCCAGACTCCCAAGTCTTAGGTTGAAATTTCACAACCGACATCTCAAACTTTCTCAATTGTTGGAAATTTTCAATCTCACAAGCGCTTTATATAAAACTATTTAGACATATTTAAAGCCCAATTATCCATAGACCCAAAAACACTATATGTATGTCAGATTAATCAGTCAGGTAGTTCCAAGGTAGACGTTTTAATGAATTTTGTATTTTAATGATTTTTTAGACACAAAAGTCTTAAGTCCCCATAGTCCCGTCATTTCTTAACGGGTTGACCTCATGTTAACAGATCTGAATCTCAGTCACTAAAGGATCCTCCATACTATATGGTCCAACCTCTCTTGAGAAGATATTATAAGTATTACTATAGAGACATACAGTTATGTCCCTGGTCCCACCCTATTTAACCTGGTGACCCCATCTGCATAAATTTGAATCCAAGAACCCTTCATACTAAATATCAGTAAAATAAACCAGACGGTCCGTGTAAAGGAAGCATATTAAGAGGAAAGCTGTCCTTTGCTTGGCCCCTATTTGACCAGGATGACCCCATTTGAACAAATCTGAACTACAGTCACCAAAGGACCCTTCATACCAAATATGAACCAATTCAACCTGATGGTACACGAGTTATGGCCCTGGCTTCACAACCATTTGACAGAGTGACCTCATTTGAACAAATCTGAATGTGAGTCACCTAGGGAACATTCAACATCCACACCAAATATGAACCCATTCAGTCTGATGATCTAGAGAAGATGTTCAAAGAATTGTTGACAGATGGATGGACGGACAGACAGATGAACAGGTGACAGATGAGAAGTGATGACTATAGCTTCTTCTCATGTGAGCTTCAAATTTACATTTCATTGAACAAATCTGTCAGTCACCCCCCCCCCCCCCCAAACACTGTGGGGACATCCCTGTGAGAATATGACATACAACATTTATTTGAATGCCAGACTACATTAACAAAATTCCCATGACATTGAGAGCAAGTGCATTCTCTGAGAATTATATTCCATTCATAAAACCATCAGCTACCAGTGTCTGAGAGGTGTTGACATAGATAATTAGGTTTTAACGACTGCACACACAGCTTTTTGATACTCCAACAGCTGTGATCAAAACAAGGATTTTAATGGGGTGAACAAGGAAGAGATAACATGGTATGATACAGTGTGGTGTGGCAGGGACAGGAGGTGGGGTGGGGAGGGTGGGGTGGGGTTGGGTAGCTGTGATATGTCTAAAAAAATCAAAGGTCAAAATGCAAAAATGTTTTTTTTTTAGAGTTATGTCCCTGGCACTGCCCCTATTCGACCAAGTGACCCCATTTGAACAAATCTGAACCCCAGTCACCCAAGGTATCTCTGTACAAAATATAAGCTAAATCGGCCAAATATTTTTTTAGAAGAAGTCATTGTAAGAATTACTATGAGTTATGGCCCTGGTTTCTCAACTAATTGTCAGGTTGACCTCATTTGAACAAATCTGAACACCAGTCACCCAAGGACCCTCCATACCAAATATTAGCTAAATCGGCCCAATGGTTCTGAACAAGAAGTACTATGGAGGAATAGAGTTATGACCCTGGCTTCGCAACTATTCGACCCAGTGACCTCATTTGAACAAATCTGAATGAGAGTCACCTAGGGAACATTCACACCAAATATGAACCAATTCGGTCTTCCGTTTTCAGAGGAGAAGATGTTCAAAGAATTGTTGACGGACGGACGGATGGACAGATGGACGGACGGACGACGGACGAGGAGTGGTGACTATAGCTCCACCGGAGACTTCGTCTCAGGTGAGCTAAAAACCGCATAGGTCAAGCTGGGTACAAAAACACCTTTTCCAAAAGCTGAGTACCCAACCCACCAAAATGTGGCGACATTGACCCCTTCAGCGTAATAAATAATGCTCTAATTTTGTCACTGTGACATGAGAGTGATTCAGGTACATATAGATAGATAGATAGATAGATAGATAGATAGATTGCGTTAGGACGTCTGACAATGGGGTCCATGACGAGCTACTACTGATGAATAGAATCCGTAGTAGCCCCATCGGGTTAGTGTGACCCCCCCTGTATTCATGTCAATGCAAGCCGAGGGTCGATGGCCGATAAGAAACAGGCGCGATAAGAGGCGTGAATGGTAAACAAAACAAGTCAAGTCAACGTGATATTTTTACCAAACACGTGAGTGCTATATATAACTTACCTTTGCAGACGAATAATAGAAAGTCGATGTCGGCTGCTTTAATCAGTCGATGTTCCACGCGCGTGTCGAATAAAATTAGAAAAATCTCGGACTCCGGGAACTGATTAGAAGACAGCGGTTTAAAAAACAAGTATATGGGGTACCGAAGTATACCAATGTCCAGAGCACAAAGAATGCATTCAATATTTTGCGAATATAATTCAGATATAAATAGCAAATATACAGCTCTCAGCGCATTGCGGTGCTCGCAGTGTTTATTCAAGTCACGGTCGATAGCGATACATGTGACTATGTCATTGGTGTGCAACCAGGTGACGCTGCTGGCGTTGTTGCATATGCTTTATGTCTTAGTAGAGATGTTTCTCAAATGTACACATTGCACTTAGTTAATATTTGAAGCTCTCTGAGCATCTGCATTCTACTGCCGCTGTCGAATATAGCAGGACGCATATAGCAGTTTATTATGTCAGCTCTTGCGATTAGCCTATCAGCGTCGATAAATAGTGACGGTATATGAACCCATATTAGGTCAGTGACCCCATATGAAATAAATCATTAGGTGCTTATCCACCATCTTGTTTTCAGAAAACGCCTCGGGGATTTCTTTTTGGTGTATTTTGACTCAAGAAAGGTGATATCTGGCGGAAATCATTTTCTGCGAAATTAAAGACATAGTACTATGTACTAAAACCTGCATGCGATATATTTCAGGAATTCTAAAGGCTCATCAATTAACTATCAAACTCAACAAGTTGTCCTACTTCTGGTGATTAGCCATTGACTCAATGCGTTGACGTTCAACGCCCATGGCGCGTCACTGTAACGGTGGGGAATCACGTGGTTTCGAGTTGATGAGTACCACCCATTCAAAATTACCGAGGCGTTCGCAAACGCGACCAGAAACGAGGAAAAGGGTAATAAAATATGATAATTAGGCCCAAAAAAAGTGTTTTGGTTCTCGGCAATTTTGTATCAAATCAATGAGGGAGGGAGGGTTTTATTTTTATTTTTTATTTTTTTCTGCGCATAGTAAACATGGACAAAGATACCTTCCTCTGTCTAGTAATAACCAGAAATGTAGAGGGAACTGTTATGCATATAAACTCATTTAGTCTTATATAAAAATTACATTGTACTACCAGTGTATGACTGGGATTACCTGACATTATATAATGCCCCTGACATTAACTACTGTTATTGTTGTCTAAAACTGATACCTCCCCATTCTAATATGTGATCCTGAATTTAGTCCTGCGCCTTTCAATTGTATAAAGTTACAATTAGTGTAAGTTGTTCACAATGACTAATTGTAAGAAGAGCATGAGGATCAGGTAATCATTTTCTTAATTGTAGTCATCTACTTCATGTTGTAAGCCTGCAAGTCACTTTTTAACACATTACATGTTAGAGCCTAATGCACACAAATATTCAACACATATCTACTATGGACATGTTGATAAAATAAAAAAAATAAAAACAATTATATTTTTTTTTTTTTTCAAATTTTTTTTTCGTAATTTTTTTTGTCATAACATCAGGCATTGCAATAAAAAAGGCCTAATGCGGCCCTTTTTATTCAATGCGGCGGGGCCTGAGAACCAAAACTTTTTTTTTTGGCCTTATATATTACTTAGTATTTTGGCAGCTACGAGAATATGTTATACTATTTTTTCAAACTAGCTCATACTTTACCCGACTCATTTTGTTCCTTATTATGTCCTTCAACTTTTAAGCAATGTTAACAAGAAACATAATTGGCCGTGTAGACCCCAGACAAGATGGCGGCCATCATGGCCGCCGTTTTTTAGATTAGGACCTAAGTCAGTTTGATGCAAATTATAGCGAGAACTCTTGTAAAATGTATACAAATGTATATATTTTCGTGAAGCTCAGACATAATGACACTTTTATAGGGCAAAATTGAAACTCCTTATCAAAGAATGCCACCAAATGGCCGCCATAAGTTGAAAATATGACGTTTTTTCGCATATATCTTCTAGATGGGTTTATTCTGTTTCGAACTGGTTGAGAAATGTGACTTTATTTTGTATTTTGTATATTAACTAATCATTGAAGCAATGAGATGTGCAATTATTGGGGTCATAGCCCCTTCCGAACCCTAAAAAAAAATAGATTTTACAGAATGCGGTATAATATTTCACAAAAATTCACAATAGGGATTCTAGTCATATTTCAACAAGAAATGAACACTGATAACTTTGTAATGTAAGTCAGGTATATCATTACCTATGAATATTCCAACTTACTGGAACCAAAATTGTGACTTTTTCTTAAAATGGCTGCCAAAATGGCCGCCACAATATGGAAAATGGTAGATATTGCCCTAGCGTACCCTGCAATCGCTTACAAGTTGTGATTGATATATACAATTGGCTATTCTGCCATCTATACATTGCATACTAACATGTCTGATGCACCATGGTTAATTGTTACTATTGTCACCACTGATATCACCAGAAATATTGGATTTTTTTCTCTCACAAACTTTGACAAAAATATCGGCAAAAGATCACTTTTCAGGTTTGGACAATATCTTCGAGTAAAATGTAACTATCTTTGGAATGAATGGTGTTTATTGTTTTTGTCTATCTTAAATGTGTAACACTACGGTGTTTATAGACCAAATTTTTCAAGATGGCTTCCAAAATGGCAACCAAATTTAGTAAAAAGTTCTTTATTCTCTGCGTTTTCCGAAAAGGTGGCAAATTGTGACTCACTTGGTTATTGTACGTATTGGATAATTAACTGACAACTGCATGTTCTATTCTGGTTGTCCCAGTTCTGTATGTGGCATGACAAATCCATTTTAAAGTTGCAGTATGGAATTTTGCCGAGAACTTCTTTTGTGATTCTGGCCATATTATTGAAAGGATATCGGCAAAACTTTGAGACGGAACTGAGATGAACCACAATCTTTGGCTATTCTGGCACATTAGGATTAAAATTGATCAATTGTATACAGGATGGATGCCAATCTGGCAGTCAGGGATTTACTGTATGATCATACGTGAGGTGAATAGGTATACAGGGAGTTATTGTATGGCCATGAATGTTGTGAATAGGCATACAAGGAGTGACTATATGATTATTAGTGGGGTGTCCATGGTGAGGTGTATATGTATACAAGGAGTGGCTCTACGGTCATGTGTGATGTGAATCAGTATACATTGTGTGGCTACGGTGTATGGTTGTCTGTACCCAGTACGGGTGTACCCGCTGTGGGCATTGATGTGGTGTATGGATATAACGAGTACCTGGAGTAAGCTGGATGATCATTGGCGAGCGAGTGGGTATATAGCGAGTGCCCTTTTGGTAACGGGTGGGATGTATATTTATATATGTCGTGAATGTATTATCATTGTTGGGTGTATAGGTAGTAGCTGTATGGTCATGGGTGGCATGTATGAGTATAGAGTGAGTTGCTGAATTGTCATGCGTGAGGTGTATATACAAGTATGGAATGTATGAGCGGTCGTGTGTGCGGGTATTGGTATATCGCGAAGGGCTGAATGGACATTTGTGAGGTGTATATGTATACCTGGATTTAATCTATGGTCATGGGTGGGCTGTATATGCATATATCGAGTGGTTATATGACTATGTGTGTGGCGAATAGGTATACAATTAATGATTGTATGGTCATGGTAAGGTGAATAGGTATACAAGGAGTGACTATGATCATGAATGTGGTGAATATGTATACAGGGAGTGACTATATTGTCATGTGTCAGGTTCAGGAGTATACATGGTGTTCTTGCATGGTGAATCGTGGCTGTATGGCCATTTTGTGGGGTGTACGGGTATAACAAGTATGGTTGTATGGTCATGGGTTCTACGTGTATAAAATGGGTGACTATATTGTCATGTGTGTGGAGGACTATGAAGTAATGGGTGGGTTGTACACGTGAAACATTGGGTGTTTATCGCTTTCCATAATAACTCAAGGATATATTAATCAATAGAGAGGTAATGTCGGAGAGTTCTCCATCTTGATGGTGTTCGTGTACAATGGAGGAAATCGATAGCCACACATTACCACAGTCACTCCATATATACATAAACACCACACAAATGACAATATAGTCACCTACTGTATACACGTACACCTGACCCATGACCATGCATCCATACTTGGTTATACCCGTACACACCACAAATTATCATCCAGCAATGAGTCACAATGCAGGCACACCAGGTATACTCCTATATATGACCCATAACCATATAGTCACTCCCTGTATACATATTCACCACATTTCATGATCATAAGTCAATCCTTGTATACCCATTCACATCGCCATTGGCCATGCGGTCACCCCTGCACACCTATTATCCACACCCATGGCCAAATATACATTCAATATATACATAAACACCACAACAATGACCATAGAGTCACTCCAGATATACATATGCACCTCACCAATTGCCATATAGCCACTTGCGTCATGCACATACCCTCACCCATGACACCAGGTATACTCCTTCACCTGGCCTATGGTCATATAGTCACCCCCTGTGTACCTATTCAAAATATTCATACCTGATCATGGTCAATCCTTGTATACATATTCACCTTACATTGGCCATAAGTCACTCCCTGTATACGTCACTACATAGCCAAATAGCCACTCAAGATATACTAACTCAGTTCCGTCTCAAAGTTTTGCCGATTTCCTTTCAATAATATGGCCAGAATCACAAAAGAGGTTCTCCGCAAAATTCCATACTGCAACTTTAAAATTAATTTGTCATGCCCCATACGGAACTGGGACAACCATAATAGAACATGTAGTTGTCAGTTAATTATCTAACACGTATAATAACCAAGTGAGTCACAATTTGCTACCTTTTCGGAAAACGCAGAGAATAATTTTCGGGATATATGTAAAAAATAATGAACTTTTTACTAAATTTGGTTGCCATTTTGGAAGCCATCGTGAGCAATTTGGTCTATAAACATCGTAGTGTGACACATTTCAGATAGACCAAAACAATAAACACCATTCATACCAAAGATAGTTACATTTTACTTGAAAAAATTGTCCAAACCTGAAAAGTTATTTTTTGTCGATATTTTTGTCAAATTTGTGAGAGAAAAATCCAATATTTCTGGCGATATCAGTGGTGACAATAGCAACAATTAACCATGGTGCATCAGATATGTTTGTTTTCAATGTATAGAAGGCAGAATAGCCAATTGTATACACCAACCACAACTTGTAAGCGATTGCAGGGCACCAGGGCAATATCTATCATTTTCCATATTGTGGCGGCCATTTTGAGCCAAAGTCACAATTTTGGTTCCAATAAGTTGGAATATTCATAGGTAATGATATACCTGACTTACATTATAAAGTTCTGTTCATTTCTTGTTGAAATATGACTAGAATCCGAATTGTGAATTTTTGTGATTTTTTTTTACCGAATTCTGTAAAATCGAATTTTTGAGGGATCTGCAGCGGCTAGGACCCCAATAACTGCACATCTCACTGCTCCAATGATTAGTTAATATACAAAATACAAAATAAAGTCACATTTCTCAACCAGTTCCAAACAGAATAAACTGATCTATAAGATATAAGTGAGAAAACGTTATATTTTCAAATTCTGGTGGCCATTTTGGTGGCCATTTTGGCGGCCATCTGTGATAAGGAGTTTCAATGTTGACCTATTAAAGTGTCGTTATGTCTTAGCTTCACGAAAATATATACATTTGTATATATTTTACTAGAGTTCCTGCTATAATTTGCATCAAACTGACCTATGTCCCAGTCTAAAAAAAAACGGCCGCCATTGTGGCCGCAATCTTGTCTACACGGCCACTTTTTGTTTTGTTAACATTGCTTAAAAGTTGAAGGACATAATAAGGAATAAAATTACTGGGGTAAAGTCAATTCCCAGGGGGGTGAAGGGGTACCCTGTTAGCTCCCGGACTTTGCTATTAATAACCGACATCTGGGACAATTTGGGAATTAGAATGGGGTGTATAAATGTACATTATGTGAATACTAGCGTAATAGTATTTTTCATTCCTCGTGTGGTTTTGTGGGGGGGGGGGTGAAAAATTTTATTCATTTCTGGTAAATTATATACTCCCAGATTAGAAAACCTTCGGAATAGTGACCCTTTGGAATAATGAACCTTCGGAATAGGGAACCTTCGGAATAATGAACCTTCGGAATAGAGAACCCTACCCGAACGATATACTTTCCAGCTAAAGTAGTTCAGGTGCACTTGGATTGCGTTCTGACAATGTATGCAGTTTATATCTCACAGGATCTAAATAAACATTTTCTGTTCAATTGTTTATGGTAACAAAAGAGGATATCGTCTACTTCCGTTTTCGTACCAATTTGTCCATAATATTTACTGTTATAGCGGTTAACGCTTGCTACAACAGGTAAAAAATGATTAAATATTTCCAAAATTACACATGCGACAATACTAACGATTGTGCCACTTACGGTGAAACAACACCTCACTGCACGAACATTGTATGGCATGAAGTGGGTCTGAATCGTGGTAAATTATCCCATAAAATTGATTAGCTCGTGTGTTTTCCGCCTTCAAAATTCACAATTCCTCTCACTACCGAACGCTCCGCGGTAAATTCACAGATATGGAAAATATTCTACCACAAAGTTCTTTTGGGTCCCAAACATTAATAGCAGCTTAAAGGTCAGACACACGTGTTACCAAAATGTCCTGATATTTCAAAATGGATTTGCTCAAAGTCTGTGTAAAATATCTCTTTGAAATTTTGTACTGGCAGTTATTGTGTCACAGTGTTCAAGAACCATCAACTCGTTGGAAGTTATAACCAAATTTACTAGATTTTTTGTTATAAACATTTTCAAAATGTCATGTTTAGGTCATATGTCCATAGCCAAATCCCCAGCTGAATGGCCAGTTATATTTAATAGTGTTCCCTATTTACAGTTGATTGCTCCTGGCTTGAGTAGACCATTCTGCATACTAATATGTGACCCGCCATATCAAATCCAGTCGTAAGTCGGGATTTTTTTTTACCCTGTGCCAATGCATTCTTTTATATATGCGAGTCGACCATATGTCGCATCGCATATATAAGAGAATGCATTGGCCTAACAATTTTTTATCATTTTTTTTCAAATAAATGTTTCTTACAATTTTTAGGACATAAAATAAAAAACATCCATTACCCTGCAGGAAGCCCCACATATATATAGAAGCATATAGAAGAGTATCGTCTGCTCATGTTTGTCTGGGGCTCTGTATGGGTGAAATTATAAAATTGTTAAAGAATACAAGAAAAAATTATTAAAATTGTAAAAAATTGTTAGGCCAATGCATTCTCTTATATATGCGAGGCGACCTATGGTCGACTCGCATATATAAGAGAATGCATTGGCACAGGGTAAAAAAAATCCCGACTTACGACTGGATTTGATATGGCGGGTCACATATAACATTTGTTTTGATTGGGCTGAAATATGTGTGGCTGCTTTATTCTTCATTGTAACGTATGCCCCATAATATGGATATGATATCTTGCGATTAAAATTTAAGCTCAACATTATAACACTAATGGAGCTTCCTCGCAAAGAGTCAAGACAATAAGCAATTTGGTGATTTGATTTTAGAATGGATGTATTAATTTTCTGGCAGTTTTTGGTACACCCAAAGGGACAATTTTTTTTTTTTATTTTCAGTCTCACAACTGTATTCAAATCCATTGTAATGGTCAACGCTCAACGGAAAATCAAGGTATTCGAAGTGTGTTCATGCGAAATAACATACCATTCTGTGTAAACAACAATCCTCAACAAACACATGAAATTAAAGTGTCAATGACACTGTAGCTCAACCTGGAGAGGGGATAATTTCATGTGCTACAGTCAATGGAGCGATTATGAAAGCGGAAAGTTAAATGTCTAAGTAATACTAGATGTGAACAATGAAGATATATATATATAATTAAAAATCCAAGATAGCCACTGTAGGACATGTTTTTTAAAACAAATTTCTGGGGGAAATGATGCCTCCCATCTAGAGGTCACCCGAAGATCTATAGGAAGTTTGGTGATGATCGGATGAGGAAGGTGGCCTGTAGTGTGTGCCGAATGGTTTAGTCATACTGAGAGTAAAATCCAAGATGGTCGCTGGCGACCATGTTTTTCCAAGAAATTCGGAATAAAATTAATTGCTCCCATCTAGAGGTCACCCCGAAAATCCACATGAAGTTCGGTGATGGTTGGATGAGCGATGTAGTCTGTAGGGCGTGCCAAGTAAAGAGTAAAATCCAAGATGGCTGCCAGCGTTTTTTGACGATAGTTCTATTTTGGCATTCCGGCTAATCTGCCATCCGTGACATTACTTCATACTTAGCAGACTATGAAATAATGGAAATATGGTTACCTTATTATACAAAGCAGAGACTATATAGAAACCAACAATATTTGAGTACAGTACCCCTTTAATGAAAGAATTGAGAACAGAGATTTTCAAAATCAAATGTAGCAAGTACTATGTCGCTAAACTGCCACTTATTAATCCGAATTAAAGCCACACACACGGCGGTTTGCGCTCCAAAATACACCGAAAAATATTTCCCTTTTAAAGTTTTCCCGGTATCGAAATAGGTCGATAAATACTTGAACTACCTTTCTACGACCATTAAATGTCCCAGAAAGACACAGTGAAGTCATAAAAAATCCAACATTGATCACGACGTTTGGGTTCCAAACAAAAACACAGCCGTGTGCACGGCATGGAACAAAAAAGAGCGTTCCGTGTTAATCTATTCCTGTGATGGTAGACTAAAATGGCTGTGACCATGCATGGATTTTTTTTTTTTCAGAGCATATATGAAGCAGGCATATCAATATTTCGTGTATTTGTCAACCTATGTTATACCTCCTTCCCTTTGCCAAGTTGTTTGCCCTAAATTAGCCAGATATCTTTCAAGAATCAATGGTGCAAAAACTGGTGGCATTTCCGTACTCTATATAATAAGCAACAAATCAATTGAAGACACATGTTCCAATTCCAAAATGTATAATTCAAAAGTGTGCAATCGATGAATAATTTCTTGAAAATTGAAAGTAAATTTTGCCAGCTATATATGATTGAAGCCTTACGACCGAACAACAGTTAGATGCAAATTTTAGGCAGTCCAATCAGCTGGTCCAATGCGGAGTACTCACATCAAAACACTTAAACGAACATGGCTCGATCTTCCAAATGTTGTCTATATACGTAATTTGGAAGGAGGTATAAGATATATAGGTTGATAAATACACGAAATATTGATATACCGGTTTCATATATGCTCTGAAAAATACTTGCCATGGTCAAAGCCATTTTCCAACTGTTTTCAATTTTTCATATGCAGGAGTGAAACAAACGCTCATTATTTCGGCCATATCAGGAATAGATTAACACGGAAAGCTCCTTTCTGTTCCATGTCGCGCACATTGTGTTGTTTGTTTGGGACTCAAACACCGTGTTCGAAGTATACCGAGTATAAAAGGATATGGTCCCATAAATGGCCGTATTTAGTGTACAGTGCCCCTTTAAACATAATATGATATCAGTGAGAGAAACAGATATTGAGAATTAGAGAGTTAGATTAGAGACACGCAGAAGAGAATTTGAAGATATGTGGATAATATACATATTTTGAAGAGCTGTACCTATATAGCCTCTGAGCCGACGTTGCATCACGGTAACAGTTCACAAGGGTTCGAAGAATTTGAATTCGCATGCAGGAGTGTTTTATAATGTGATATTGTTGTAAACTAACGTATTCTTGCATATCGTTCGATTTGGTCTGGTTTCTATGCGCGCGCGTGGTTTAACGGGAGCGTCTTCGTGGTCAGTATTAATTGAATCGTTTGGTGCTTAAAGCTACATGGCTGTTTGCACTTCAATATACACCTAATATTATTCGCTTTTTAATTTTTCCCGGTATCGAAATAGGTCGTTAATTATCTGAACTACCTTTCTACTAGCATTCTATAGCCCAAAAAAGACGCATTGAAGTGATGAAAAATAAACTGAAGATTGTAAACGGCTGGAAAATTGCTATAGCTTTTGGCAAGTATTTTTTTTTTCAGAGCATACGAAGCCGGAATATCAATATTTCGTATATTTATCGACCTATAGTATCCGTCCCTATAAAATTACGTAGACAAAATTTTGGAGGTTCGAATGAGTCATGACCGTTTAAGATAATCGTTCGTACTTCTTTGAAAAATGGTTATGTTATATCGTCATGTGAGAGTTCAGTGGAACCACGGATATAGTATCTCGGTGGTAAAGTTACAATGCCAGGCAATAAAGCTATGTGTGTGTGGTATCTTTCACTTTGAGTAAATAATGTTCGGTATCCTCAAGCTCACTGCAAGCACACTTCTAAAGGTTGGTTAGAAACAAAGTATAAATATGTTTGGTAATTTAAAGGTACTCAATCCGAACGGAGGGTCCCCATCTCAACAGATTCCAACAACAACAATTCGATCAGAGGGTCCTATATTACTATTTCTTTGGGGGTACAAAATATTTGATTCGAGTCGAGGAACCCATCAAACAAAGCTCAGAGTTATTAGATATTGATTTTTGAAATTTGTTATTTACTCGAGATGAGTACTAATAATTGCCGTAATCTGCTCTGGATGTGTACTCCAAAATCTATTCAAACAGACAAGGATGGATAACTCTAAAATCAAGTGGTAATAACAGCGCAATTTTGACTGAGTTCTGGGCCAGATAATATTCCCGATAATGAAAAATAATAGATTTCTAAAATCGATATCTAACAAATCTGAGCTTTGATGGGTGACTTCCTCGACTCGAATCAAATATTTCTGACCCCCGAAGCCATTGAAATAGTAATTGAGAGGAGTTTTATCGGATTGAGTACCTTTAAGTGGATACAGTGCATTCTATATAAGTCGCGAATACAATATATATATATGCGCGTCGCGTCTTCTTCTTGTTATAGAATTCTATGACTTTGAGAATTTCACTATCGAATCCATTATAGTCTTGCTTGAGTCAAAAGACACCTCCCTCAAAAAAAAAAACCCCACCCTGTCGCCAGCACTTTCCTGCAATAACTGCATATATGCTATTCCCAAAATTGTTCAGACCTCTATCAGAGACCGGACGGGAAATTTCATACCTGCCAAAACATTAGTTGGAAATTTCACACTAACAATAGGTTGAAAATGTTTTTGTAGTTTGATTTTCAAACAATTTATTGGGGGAATTAATTGTATTTGGACCATGCAATATTTGCATATTTTCCTATTTTTTTGTCAAAATTTTGCACTGAATGGTCATCATTTTGAAATTTCCAACTCTAGGAAGGCTTGAGGCTAGTCTAGATGCCAGGATTTTGCGATTTTCTTGTTCAGATTTCAAAAATGGTCGGCCCGGTGTGTCAATGTCCCTCCCACGTGGCCACTACAAAACTGCTAATTAGTATAACAAAACAATATTGTACTACATTTGGTCAAAATTGTGGACTGAAGAGGTTTGAAATTTCCAACACTAGGAAAGCTTCAGTTGAGGCCAGTCAAGATGCTCGGATTTGCGATTTTCTTGTATAGGTTTCAAACTGTTATCACACCGGGCCGAACAACCATGGTCAGCACGATGTGTCCTGGTCTATTGCCCGTAGCCGTGGGCATTTATCTGGAGTTAGACCACTAGATGTTAGGATTTATGCAGTTTTTCAGGTTAAAATATCTGAATGTTCTCATACCGGGAATATAGAACCATGGTTTATGAATATATAGGATATTATGGGATATTGGGCCTGAGCACTCAGGTGCAAGGGGGGGGGGGGGGGTGCGAATGCGAATGGAATTGTGCAAAACTTGTGTTTGGTCTTATTCTGATTTAAGGGGGATGCAGTTGGAATTTCCCAAGGTGGACACCCCCCCCCCCCCCCCACGGAGCCCCTCTAGCCACGTCCCTGGCCTCTATAAATTGTTTCAGTGTAGTTGGTTACGTCACACTCTGTAATTACTTGAACGAATTTCAACATAAAATGGAGCGCATAGTTCAAAGTGATTCTATTATTTCTTCACGTATCTATAGATCAGATGTTCAGTCATCGATAGAAATTAATCGTATAGATGCCGCGATGTTTAATTATCAGAAAAGTATCGCACAAAGGTATCGAGAACGTGACATGGCACCGAACCGCATTCAAGTGATTACAGATTGTGAAAGTAGAACTGACAAGAATCAGACAGAGTGATCTTTATTCAGCAAAATAAAAGCATACGTAATAAATGTTCACAAGATCACGATCATGGGTGGAGGGAGAGCATGCAGATAAGTGATTGAGTGGGGTATGTATATATTTTTTTACTGAGAGAAATGCTTCTATCACAAGGGCATAATTTACTTTTCTATATTTTTTTCCACAAAATGGGACAGAATTGTACTATTTTTATAGACTGATCGTTGAAGTCAAAATGCAATGTCAACTTAGAACAAATTGGTAATAAGGCAAATTTGGGTCCAAAAAATGCGCAAATGTCCACGGAACAAGATATCCCAAATCCGCTTGGGGAACCTATATAATTCAAGATGTCGTCCAGCATCGTTCTGGATACCGAGTGTTGTCTTAAATACGAGCATAACACAACAGGAGAAGCTGAAATAACAGGCTGGGTGTAAATCAAACAACATTAACCCAGACACAGAAATGGCTATCAAAATGGCCGGAATATAATGAAATTTGACAATGGCAGAAATTGCATGAATATTCCACCGAGTTGGTAAATAAGAACGAATTACATAAACATATGCCCCTTAAAGGTTAAACGTCATTCACACATATCAAGCTCAAGGATTTACTGATATGTCGGCAACACGAAATGAAACAAAAGTCCTTGGTGTTTTAAAGTATGATTTCGGCTTTAACTACATCGATTTGGTCGCGCATGGTAATTTAATGAATGTAATTAACAATTAATGCGTCGCTCTGCGGTCCGCGTCAATTTCATCCGACATGTTTAACCTAACGTTTAACCTAACACACACTCCAAAGTGCCCACCCTTTCGTTATGAAATTCACTTATACTTTCAGGATCTTCTACAGCTCCCGTGATAATGAACCATCCAGTTTATTTTGCAGCCATGCTCATGTTATTGAAACAAGACATATGTTTATGTATTGAAGTTGAAACCAGCTGCACGGTCACCAGGGCCCGATGATGCTCAAATTCGTATCTTACATACGACTAAATTTCAGTATTCCAGTCCCATTTACCGCCATATTGTTCGTATATCTTTCATTTCTTTGTGAACAGCTGGATCTTGGTACAAAACAATGCAATATTCATATATGCCACCTTTCCTCACGATAACGACTCAGATCTAATATTTATAAAGTTACTCAGAATAGTTGATTCTCGAATTAGAAACTCCTTAATCCACACTTGCTCAGTCTGTCGATGTCTCCATTTACGGTTGTGTGTACGGCATATATATGCAATATTTGGAAGCACAAGCAAACTTTATGGCACGGTTGCAGATAACGTTCTTCAACTCGGATATGTGGCCTAAGTGAATATAACTGAATATATATTCGGTTATAAAAGCAATCTTTATCCTCTTTATATATCGGCTATTTTTTAATATATATTTAAAGAATGGATTGGAATGGGTAATGCTACTAATTATAATCTAATACGATGCTTCTCGGGAACAAAAGCGAAAACTTCATATTCTTCAGTACATGATTGGACACAATGTCTTTAATAGTGTGAGACAAGGAGCATATACCGATAACTAGATGAGTCTTCGTCGTAAATACTGACTATAACGGTGCACTTTGAAAGGTCGGATTGTGAACGTGTCAAAATATATGACATATAGTTATTCATGAGAGTATTCTGACTACACTGTGTCAACAAAAGACATCAACATCAAGGTATGTCTAAAACCTTTGGACATTATTACATTAGGCTTGGAGTATACAATCAAAACATATTAGCATTATGCATATGGGGATGTCATTGGTACACTTGTAGACAGAGTTGTGTATACCAAACTTGTAAGATATGTCGATCTTTATGACAACATATTCGAGTGGTTATCTCGAACAATTCCTCGAAATGGGTACATGGTTCTTAGAATATAAGTTTCTCTTATGTGCTGCAATTATTATTTGTTGCAATTTCGACAACATACAGAGCATTCTATAACAGTATGGAAATATCACACAAATGTGAATTTCAATTGATTTAGGCCATTTGATGGTCATCTAAGAAGGTTTATTGTTCAAATCAGTCGTATCAGTATTTGTCAGTTGTATATATGTTGATTTAGTCTAAAGTCGTGCAAAAAGTACCGTCTATTGCGAATATTCTATACGTTTCGATACTGACGATCATCTTGGACGCCATGCTGAATTGTGACTTTTCTTCTAAAAGAGGATTTCAGAGGATTTTGGATATTATTTTCTACAGTGTCATTCGCACAGAATGACACAAAACCGCCTTATTACTAATTTATTCCATAGGCCAGTCGCCCAATCGACCAAAATATATATTGGACCATTGTACTGTTCAACAGTATTGTGTATGTTTTTTTAATATTTTTAAATTTTTAAACAGTTTAGTGCTATATGCGTGTCCCACCAGATGTCTCTCCTGTGCGTTTCTGTGTTTCATTTGAGGGGATGAATATTAATGCAAATGTGTCTTTTCAAAGCGTTTCACATAATTTGCTGTTGTTGTGAATTTTGGGACAGATAGAGTATCATTTAAGTATCATTTAATTCTTTCACCATAGTACAATGGTATTAAGAATATACATGGTATTACATATATAAATACATAAACAAACAAACAAGGTCGCAATGACGATGGTTGTGATAACTTTAAGGGTCAGATGAACCAGGAGAGCAACTCGCTCTTTTATGTATAATGTGTATGAATCTACAAAGGTTGCGTATAATACTTGGCTTTCTATTTGAGAGAAGAATGGACAGTTTGCGACGATTGGGATACTTCCAATATGCATGTTTTATGTATAGTTTCCGTTCTTGTGATAGAGAGGGACACTCAAGTATAAAGTGATACTCGTCACCGACAATATTTGTTTCACATAAAGTGCACGTTCTCTCCAATAACGGTGTTTTATTCCAGCGCCCAATTTCGATTGGTAAAACATGATTGGCTGTTCTAAATCGAGCTAGAGTAACTATATTAGTATCTGATCCGTGAAAAATATATGATTCTTCACAGAAACCGTGTTTGAAAGATTTATAAGTATTGCCTTTACAAGATGATGTCATCGATGAATGCCAGTTCTGAACGAACTGATCCCTCATTTTATTTTTCAAATCCTTTATTAATCGTTTCTCGTCGATTCCGCGATTCTGAATGCTCCAAATAAAAGACATGCCTGCTTCATTTAGAATTTGTTTTATCGATTTAAACCATGGGGACGCAAATGATGTTTCATCGGCCATGGATAAGGCAAGTTTATAAATTTTTCCACTCAACTGATTTTCTGAATTTGTGACAAGCTTAGTCCAGAATTTCATTATTTTTAAGTTGATATCAATATCAATAGAGCAACTTAAAGTATTAATCAAATGTTCCCGTCACATACACAGTCAAAGTGCAGTCAATCGAACATGCGCTGCATCACGTTCGTCGCGAAGTATGTCCATCACTGATGGAGTATATTTTTGGACATCATCTTCTTCACACAAGCCGGAAACCATCTAGAAATGTGTGTTGGTGTTAGTCAAGATTCTTGTCTTATTAAGGGATTCAATCCATAATTAAATATCATTCTACATTAAAAACAACAATGCGGAAAAATGGTTGTCTGTTCTACACATCTATCTAAATTAATCACGACACTTACTATACCCTCGCTCGCTCCCTCTCTCAATCTCTCTCCATCTCGGTCGCTCTATCTCTAGCTCTCTATCTATCTATCTATCTATCTCGCCCCCTCTCTCTCTCTCTCTCTCTCTCTCTCTCTCTCTCTCTCTCTCTCTCTCTCTCTCTCTCTCTCTCTCTCTCTCTCCGTACTAACGTTATATATCACCTATCTCTCATATCCCGACTCACTGTCTCTCCCTCTGTATGTATTCTCTATCGCGCGCGCGCTCTATCTTTCTCTCTCTCTCTCTCTCTCTCTCTCTCTCTCTCTCCTCTTATATCTCTTATTTTGCTCTTTCTATTATATTTTTATATTATATTTAAAATGTTCGCTCTCTCTCTCTCTCTCTCTCTCTCTCTCGCTCTCTCTCTCTCTCTCTCTCTCTCTCTCTCTCTCTCTCGCATGTCTACGTACTAACATTGTATCCCCTATCTCTCATCTTGAAAATATACAAAAAAATACTTCCACCCACCCCCCCGCGACTTTGTCATTTGAACATGAACATGGCGGTTGTCAACACGAGAGCGCATTCGTAACCGAAGGCGACAAACAAGACACACGTTTATCCATATATCTCAATCTCCATCTTCGTTCTATTACCATTATCTGTCCGTTTACCCCCTCTCTTTCTTCTGGCCTCATTTTCGACGGAGCATCGTGGTTGCCCGAAGCTTAGGCGATAGGCTAAACCACACATTATCTCTTTCTTTCCCCAAGCATATCTTTTCCACTCGCCAATTTCCCCCTCTCTACTAGCATCGTTTTCTTTCGTTGTATCCCCTTCTATCTCGTTCTCTCCCATCCCTCCTCTATACATCTCTCCCCTCCCTCTTTCTCCCTCTCTATATCCTTCTATATATCCCCCTTTCTCTCTCGATTGCTCCCACCCTAGTTCTCGCTCCATATCTGCCCTTCGCTATATATATTGCCATTTCTCCATCTCTTTCTCACTCCTCACTTGCCCTCCCTCTCTATCATCACTAGCTCACTCCCTTGTATCTCCCTATTTCTCTTTCTCCCAGTCACACTTTCACATCTCTCTATTTCATCTTCTTTCTCCTTCCTAGCTTCCACATTTCCGACGGATCATCATGGTTGTCCGCATTAGAGCGTGCTGGTAACCGAATGCGGTTTCCCACTGCATTCCTACCCCGTGAGCCACTTGTGTGTTATTCAGATATCTGCCATTCAGATTTCTTTGGTGACAACTATTGTACCACCATGCCCCGCCATATAAGAATGCACAATTGCCACCATTCATATCGTTATCCGAATCCTTGGTCGTAAACGAGCGTCCTTCGCACACAACCATTGAGTCTCCTGCATCACCGTGGTCATATGTGGTCGTAATTTTGTAGAGGTTTGTTGAGTCGTCGAGAGCGAAATTTGAGTATTTGGCGTATACTTGCATCCCATTTGGTGAGGTCATTTTAATGTAAAGTTCGGTTGGACCCATCTGCGTCATCTGGTGAATCGTCTCCAGCCCGAGCCAGTACTCGTCGCACGCCGACATGTTTCCGAATCCGTCGACATAGTCCGCCAAATTCCGGTAGAAATCGACCTTCCCGTTGAACCTCTGTTGAAACACCGTCCATCCACCTCCGTCTGTGTTCATGTCACATACGACGTTCTCTGTTATTCCGCTGGGTCGTATTGTGTACACACCATCCAGAAGGTATCCAGCTTCTCGTAGATCCTTGCAGTCTGAATGAAAGGGTACAATTATGTATCCACCAAACATGTATTTGTAAATGGTCAACAAATGGTACTATAATGATTGTTTTGTTCAGGGTTCCAGACATCCCATTACAACAACATACACAATATGATTTAAACGTACATTTACCCCCATATCGCATATTCGATTCGCCAGTTGGAAGTCGAGCGGATAGGTCGTGTTAATACTTCACGTCCTACTACTGTTCCTTCTGACTGGCCAGTGGGGTTCACCTGTGAGTTGTGTGGCGGCTTGCAAGAGCTAAGCTGCCCGGGTGAATCGGCGTTTTTTGTCGGGCCTCGGTGGACAATGGATTCATCTATAAACCACACCGATGAACCCTATGTTAGCCGCGGCTCTGTGCTGACCGGCGCCAACCAGCCCGGCACCTTCAGCGGTGACATAGACGGAGAAGACGACAAGGGTGGCGACAAAGAAAAGAGTGGAAAGACCTCTCATGCCGTCGCAGGAACTCCGATCGGAGGGCCAAGTGGACACAGAAAAGAGCTGAGAGACGCGCCCAGATCATCCCCACTTGGCTTCCGGACTGGACCACCCTCCACTGACAGACCACCACCACATAAGCCCACTGACGTAATCAAGGCAGCTACTGCAGTGGGCGAGATGAGACTGACCCACCATCACCATCACAATCAGACCAGGAGGCACCGATTTTGAGCCGGCTGCACATCCACAGTTCGTCATTGAGCTGTACACCACTTACGCGTCCCTACCACCAGTGACACTGGGAGAGATCCAGACATCAGTCGCTCCAGCAGCGGGGTGGGGGCGTTATTTCAAGTACCGATACGACAATAGGTCAATGTATGGGGCAGTTAATGTGATGTGAAAGTGGGCGGAGCTTATGTCGAGGTAGGGGGTGTGGCTTCATATCTGCAATTAGTCACGGTGATGATAACGTCCATACCTGGAAAAGGGACACAAATTCGTTTATTAGACGTACCTTTACACAGAAAGAGAAGCCGGGACCAAAGAATGTACAAACTTCAATAAGTGGGACGGGTGTGACTAATTACTGCCCGGGCAAGCCCGGACACGCCCGGGCAAGCCCGAGCGGCCCCACGGGTCCGCAGACAGTCTAATATGGTGCATTATGGTAGTAAGATACAAAATAAGCATAGATTATAAAAAATTTACTTGCTTTGTCATCCACCGGCGCGTTTATATTAACCCTTTAGCTGCCGATATTGACTAAAAGAACACAGGAGAGCCCGGGCAGACATAGGGACCAGATCACACTATATATTGATGACTAATGGTAGCGAGGCACTTAAGGCCGCCGCACACGATGCGATATATATCGTACGACAAATATCGGGCACCGGTTACGAGTCAGATCGCAGCGTGTGCGGTGGAAAATCGTACGACATTTTGTCGCACGATCGGCCCCGCAAGGAATCAAATAATTTTGATTTTCTACGATCGAGTCGTACGATTTATTCGAAGTAGCCAATCGGATTCAACTATTAAGCTGATCACGCGGCGATCACATGTTTTCTTTCACAACAACATGGCGTCCATACAGTGACCTTCAAGTCAGAGTAGCGGGATATTTTGGACGGCGGAATACATTCATGCCTCTAGAATACAACTACAATTGAAACAGGTGCATGGACTGGACATCAGCAAATTGGTGTCAAAATAATATCTGATTGTGTGAATTTGTATACCACGTTAATAATACGGTAACCCATTGCCATTCCATTCACGAGAAAGTAAACAACCAGATTGTACGATCCGATCGCATCGTGTGCGGTGGTCGACCGTAAGAGATAAAAACAGAAGTCGCACGACTAAAATCGTACCGTGTATGCACACAGATCTTACGTCGCAAGGGTCTGCGACAAATATCGTGCAACAAATATCTCATCGTGTGTGGCGGGCTTTACGAAAGGTATATTGTGAAGATTGACTCGCCATCTCGTTCACGGCCGGCTTCATTAACCCCTTAACTGACGATATGCTCCAGACGAGCACAGGAGAGCCCGGGCAAGTCCGGCAGCCCCATGGACAACATAATATGATCCCTTACGGATTGTATGAAACATACTAAGCATTTTGTGTGAAAATATAAAGACTTTAAATGCCGATATTGTTGTAAAAGAACCCGGGCGGACCCAGAGACCCACTCACACTATATATTGATCACTAATGGCCATGCATGCAGACAGTATAATATGATATATTGTGGTAGTGGGATTTATATGCTGTGAAAATTTACTTGATGTGTTGTCCAGCGCCGGTTTCATCAACCCATTTAATCAGGGGGGGGGGGGTAGTAAAAAAAATATGCAGGAATGGATGCCGGTGTGTGGGTTGTCAAAGAGGCAAAAAACACATTGTTTACAACCTCATGCAATTTTTTTACTAAAGACCTTTTGTGTCTGTATTTGACATTTGTAAAGGTTTAAAACATATAACTGTAAAAACAACATATGTATGTTACTGTGATCTAACATGGGCCCTAGTGGCTATGGCATGTTGCATGTGGGTCGGTGACAAAACTTCCTTCACGACACCATTCGGAAAGAACCCCGGCATGGACATTTTTAGAAAGAATGAATATGGAATCATATATTTTCAACAAGATAATAAGAAAATATAGACTTTTGGCCAGTGTGAAAACTTCTACAATATTGTAAATAAAACAGTTTAGAAAACGTATGACCGAAGTAAATTGGGGTTTTCCTTGATGAACTTATAAACATAAAGAGCTTCGAGAAATGTAAAACTGAAATAAATATACTTTTCCTGATGAAACCCTCTCTGTGTTTATCTAATTTCAAAATATGTCAACTCTAGTTGAATTGGAGCTGAACAACTGATATGTAACGACTTGTCTACAAAATGTCAGCAGTGACACGAAAGTAAATATTGAGTTTGTTGTCCTGAGATATTAATGCTATCAGCTAAAAATGTATTACAGCCCATTATTCAAACATATGTTTGTTTCATGTAATACGGTAGCTTGAATGGGAAAATGATATATCGCTGGATATGTATACATTGTTTTGTAAAATTGGATGCATATTATGCCTTATACTATTGAGCTAGCTAGTATATGCAGTAGCTATCAGCCTCTGAATGGTTACTATATTTGTCTACTACATGGATGCATTAGAATTTCCAATATAGCAGTGTGTAATATGACCACGCAGGCTTACCTAGCATACTCTGGTCACGCACTGACCTGGAAACTCTTAATACATGCATAAAGTCAGCATTTGAACAATTTCAATTTTCATTTTACATTAACACATAGGTGCTAAAACTGGTCAAACCGTCATTTGGACTAAATGTGATAAGTTCCCTGTGGTATGATCAATATATGTAAGGTTGTGTGTGGTTTCGGGCCAAAATTAGTTAAATTTGGGGGTGGGTTAAACAAATTAGGAGTAAAAAAAAAATATCATTTTCGGGGGATGGTGGGTCCCCGGAAATGCCAGATGCAGAAAAAACGGCATACCTTCCTGCAAATATTTTACTAACCCCATCTTTAATGGCGATATTATCTCAAATAACCTTTATAACTATACTGATTAGTGTAAGCAATATCTCCAAGTTAAATCATATCAATTAAAACTATCAATTATCCGATGACGATGACTGTTAAACAACCCACTAGCCACTAACGATCTACATATTGAATTCACGCGTATTGTTTCTGAATAACAAATTTATTCGGTGGCTTACCACACTAGCTCTATGCGAGTGCGTTAAATCGCCAATCCCACCAGTAGAGTAAATTTTGTATTCATACGTGTGTGTTTTGCTTGTACCATGATACCATGATATCTCTAACACCACATTAGACAAAACATCCCGCCAAAGTATCTCACTGACTTCAATAAATACTTCCAACAATTGTGACCCCCGAATTTTTCTGTTGCTCTAGGAATATGCCAAGTTGTAGCCAGATATCATTCATTTACTTTTTCCAGCAATTCATCGTGTAATAATATCTAATAATTTATACATTTTCATTTGTTAATTGCATTGTCAATTTAGTTCTTTACCCAAGCCCACAAAATACAATTCTAAGAACTATTGTTTTCGTACCATATTATTCCCAAGACAATAATGTATATATAATGTAGGTAGATCACTTCCCATTGAGAAATGCGTCGGAAGTTATACATGTATACCTACAGTAGAAAGTTTTTGATCTATTTTAGAAAGTTGTTATTTCGCCCAATTTGGGCGGTTCTCTGTAGGTGGTTAATTGTGTAACGTGTGTGCCAAGGAAAAACAGACGCAGCATTTGTGTAAATGTTAGCCCAAACTACATTTCGGCTACATTTGAAGTAACGACAGTTCTGTTATTTATTTCGAGGAATAATACGCATCAGATGAATTCAGCCCAAATATGCTAACAGTTGTCGTGTAAAGCATTTGCAGTAGGTTAGCGTTATTTGGTATTTGTGAATGTCCTTTAACATGGGGAAAATAAACTACTGCGCTTGAACGAGCATGTGAATTCGTCGTTTTTAATGTATAGCAACTTGATAAGCAATAACAGAGGCATTCTCTGTCAGTCGCTCTATTTACGATATTAATTGCGGAACTTTCTAAATTAAACTACGCGTAAACGGGTCCCTACTGTAAATTATAGAAGGTGTCGTAATCGGCCTACTCGCCCCAGGGCCAACTCGCCCCAGTCGACGTGTGTCAGTTCGGTACACACTATAAAATGTATCCGAGGCCGAGTCCGGCTCGGAATAAAAGGTGTATACGGGGTGTTATATAGCGTTTGGTCCGTTGTTTCTCAATGAATATTATTGAAATTTGGTGTATATGTCCGGGCTGGGACATGGAATACAACAACGTTTCAATTGTTTTTAAATTTACAAATTTGTTGATTTTATTCATTTTTTTTCGTTCTGAAACACACTATAAAGTGTATGCGACCGGCTCCAAAATAAAAGGTGAGAGCGGACTTGATGTCGCATTATCTTCTTTGTTTATAAATGGACAAGACTGAAATTTAGTACATGAACAACATTATGTGCTTAGTGTTATAGGTAATCGGATTAACTAATTGGCGACTCTAAACTATTGTGTTTTGGGGTATTTGAGGTGTTTTGTGAAATAATAATTTAGGACGTGAATACATTTATTTTAAATGATAACTTTATTTAATGATAATAAACACATAAAATATAATAACAAACATGAGACATACATGATTTATAAACTGTTAACAAAAGATATCAAATTCAATACATGACAAAGATGACTCAGTGAAGTTTATAAAGTGAACACAAAATATTAAGGTAAGTATCTTTTTAAGGAATGTTACCATTAGCATTACTAAACCCTTTAGCACAGACCACAGTGCACTTCACTCATCCGATCATCACCAAACTTCATATGTATCTTGATGTTGATCTATCAGATGAGAGCTATCAAATATTTTTTGAATTTCATAAGAAAAAATGGTCGCCAGCGGCCATATTGCATTTACGTTATATGTTATCGCGTCATGTCGATATCTAGTATTACTTAGAAATTTCACCTTTCCAGATTCATAATTGCTCCATTGACTGTAACAGATGAAATTACCCCCCTCTTCGGATAGAGTGTCACTGAAACTTTATTTTGTCAGACTGTCTGTAGTCACTGATTATATGTGGCAATAATCTGTAATAAGATGTAGCACTATTTTATTTTATATTTACATGTAGTGCTGTTTTTATACAACAATTCTAATTTCCCCCTAGATCATCATGTGATCGACCATACATCGCGTGTGAGGACCTGGTTGAATTAAGAGGGGTTTTATGGATCACTTCTGTCCTCAAGCTAGATTATACTTATGTCATTTAATGGCATGTTACTATCGTGGAGGGGTATATATGTTTGAGACCCCACCACTCTTAAATTCACACCAAGTTCTCAGCTGTCATGTTCGGATATTAGAACCCATAGCCATGATATATGGTTTATTTTGTGTATACTAGTAATATAGTTATTTTCAGTACCTTTATATACCAGTACTGTGTATAACAGTGCATATAAATCAATCCATGTGTACATGTATATTGATTCAACGGATTCAGTGGATTTGTCCATCAGTCTATCAAATTTGCGGGCAAAACATGGCCACCAGCAGTACACCCTGCTAAATTTCAAATTTGAATCAATTGGCGCACCTGCAGTCAGCTTTTATTGGAGAACTTTTTCTCATGTGGATAGTTTGGGTCACCACTAGATGTGAGCCATATTTTGTTCTCAAACTTTCCTTGTGAAAACATCACTGTCAGCGGTGATCTTGAATTTTACTAATTTTATGGCTAAATAACTTGGTTGATCCTACAGACGACATACCTTGTCCGATCGTCACCAGATTCCACAATGATCTTCTGGATAACCAGGGTGAGAGTAATCTAATTTTTCCGAATTTCGTTAAAAGACATGACCACAGGCAGCAATTTGGTATCTTACTCTTTGCATGACTGAATTGTTTAGCAAATATACAGACACATCCCTCAACTGATAGTCACCAGGTATTTAGTTTGTAACTAAATCTAGAAATATATAATACTAGCTGGTGGACCCGACTTCGTCCGGGCTGTTTCCCCTCTGCTTTTCGGCGAATTGCGCGATTTGACCTTGAATTGTCAATTTTGAAGGTCAAGGTCAGGTGGGGTCACGATTTGACCCGTCGAAAACACTGCCCGGACAAAATTACCCGACAAAAGTACCCGTCGAAATCCATCCAGTTTTACCCGATTTGACCTTGAATTGATAATTATGAAGGTCAATGTCAGGTCGATTTGACCCGTCCAAAACACTCAGTGGACAAAAGTAACCCTATGTATCAAATTTCGTCGAAATCCCATAAAAATTCGCGATTTGAACTTGAATTGACCCGATTTCAAGGTCACGTCGCACGGGCAAATTAATAGGCATATGCCACTCTCCGGCCGAAAGCACCCCCACATACCAAGTTTCGTCGAAATCGGTTTGGCCGTTTTCGAGTCCATCGCGAACAGACAGACAGATAGACAGACAGACAGATTTTCCAAAATATATAATAGACTAGCTGGTGGACCCGACTTCGTCTATGATGTTCCCTCTGATTTTCGGAGAATTGGGCGATTTAACCTTGAATTGACCATTTTAAAGGAGAAGGTCGTGTCGGGGTCACGATTTGACCCGTCCAAAACACTCCCCGGACAAAAGTGCTCGACAAAAGTACCCGTCGAAATCCGCCCGGCTTTACCCGACTTGACCTTGAATTGACAATTTTGAAGGTCAAGGTCAGGTCGGGTTATGATTTGACCCATCCAAAACACTCCTGGGACAAAAGTAACGGTAGGTATCAAATTTCGTTGAAATCCTTCCGTTTTACCAGATTTGACCTTGAATTGATCTTTTTGAATGTCAAAGGCAGGTCGGGGTCAAGATTTGACCGTCCAAAATACTCCCTGGAAATAAGTCCCCCTAGGTATCAAATTTCGTCAAATCTTTCCGGCAGTTTTCCCGGCCATAGCTAACAGACAAACAGACAGACAAAAGTCCCAAAATATATTTTAGACTAGCTGATGTACTCGACTTCGTTCGGGCTCAATAATGAGAGAAACAATTCCCAGAAAGAAAGTTCTTATCCGAAAAAAAACAACAAGTGTTGGTTCAATACTGAACTAAGATCTGTCATCCGTAGTAGAAATCGTTTACGCCACATAGCCCAACAATCGGGGAAACCGAAAGATTGGATCAGGTACAAAAAGAGTCGAAATTCTGTGAATAACATGAAAAAGTATGCAAAAGCTAAATTTGATCAAGATCTCGAGACTTCAATAAAGTCCGATTCATCAGCAAAATTTGTTTGGCACATTGTCAAAGAGCTTCTTGATAATGCACCGAACTCTTGCAATCCACCCATGCGAAACAGCAGCGGAAATTTGGTGTTTGATGACGATTCCAAAGCCTGTCTGTCTCCTTAATGAAATTTTTTTTGCTAATTCAGATATCGACAATTCTAAATGCAACCTTCCTATTTTCCGGAAAAAATGTGATAATAATATATCAGATTTACCTGTCACGATCGATGATATAACTGAAGCCATACAATCGACCAAACCAAATAAGGCACACGGTCACGACGGAATTACCGTTCGCATGTTACTAGGAACGATTGACCGAGTGGTAGTCCCTCTTCGCATTTTATTTTTAATGTCATTTGAATCGGGATGCTTTCCAGATTCTTGGAAACAGGCGAATGTTATTCCAATTCATAAAAAAACGACCGATCCGCTACTGACAATTACCGACCAATCTCACTGTTACCCGTTCTTGGAAAGATTTTTGAAAAGGTGGCATTGAAATACCTTTCCAAACATTTCTTTAATAACGGATTAATATATTATTATCAGTCCGGTTTCATTCCTGGCCACAGCACACTATACCAGCTGCTGGAAATACAACACTCCTTGTGACAGGCTCTCGATCAGAAATTGTGCACATGTGCTATTTTTTTGCGATATTTCCAAGGCTTTTGAACGAGTCTGGCACGAGGGGCTGTTATTTAAGCTTGAACAATGCGGAGTCAATGGACGACTTCTGGCCTGGATTAAAAATTATTTATCTAACAGGACACAAAGAGTAATAGTTGGACAAACATTTTCGAGTCCCCTGCAACTGAAAGCAGGAGTGCCCCAATGATAATTCCTTGGCCCATTCTTCTTCCTAGTTTTTATAAATGATATACATGAGAATTTAATATCTTTCACGCGTATGTACGCCGACGACACGTGTTTTACCTCATTCGAAGACGCTAGTACGTTATGTGAACATAACCTGCAAACAGACGTAGAAAGTATATCTGTGTGGTCCAAACAATGGCTGGTACAATTCAACTCTTCCAAGACAAAAATAATAATTTTTTCCTTCTCATCTAATTACAATACTCTAAGTGTCGCAATGGACGGTCAGTTAATAGAGCAGGTGGACACACATAGACACCTTGGTGTGTTTCTTCAGTCTAACCTCAATTGGGACAAGCAAATATAAAATTTGGGTGGACGCTTAAGATCTCGCCTATCGCAATTGAGACGATTGAAATTAATAGTTAATCGGCGAACCTTGGAATGTATGTACAAAACCTTTATTTTGCCGCTTATGGATTACGGAGATGTAATTTGGGCTCACGCACCGAACACTCTTCTTGTACTGCTTGATCGGATACATTATGATGCCGCTCGAATTGTTAGTGGGTTAAATAAATCTGTTTCGAATGAAAAACTCCTCACTGAACTAGGATGGCCTATACTTTACACCAGACGCGAACACCATAAATTTAATACTTGGCAGAAAATAATTCTTGGTAAAGCTCCCAATTACCTGAGTACACTTTTGCCGACCTTTGCTAAAGATCAATCTACCCACTCACATCGATACCCATTATTATTCTTACAGAAACGCAACAATACAGAACATTTTAAATCGACCTTTCTGCCTGAGATGGTAATTAAATGGAATGCAGTGGTAATAAATGGTTCATCTGATCGCACCAAACCGACATATTGAAATTAATGTATTACAAATTGCCTATATTTCCCCCAAAACCGCCGCCATACTTCAATTCAGGCACTCGCAAATGGAACATCGTGCACACCAAGCTAAGGAATAACTGCAGGGATTTAAATTTTGATAAACTTGAAAACTATATTTCTATAACAGCTCACTGTCAATGTGGGTTTTATATTGAAGACGCCTCACATTTTTTCTTCCAGTGCCCGTTATTTGAAGAGAGTCGCTTAATATTCATCCAACGCCTTTGGCTAAATGGAATTTTCGTTGATAGGATTGAAGATATCCTCTTTGGTCAAAGCAACCTGTCCAATACTTTAAATGATAAATTGTTTCGCAATACGCAAATTTTCATTGCATCATCGGGTAGATTTCATTGACGGAAAACCTTCAAAATCCAAATAAGCCTATATCTTCATACATTCCCCATATTGCCATCAAAATACTCGGCTCAGCTCGCCATAGGACCTACATCCCATCCTTGATATCTGTCTACTAACTTTATACCTCACCCTCATTCTCGACCCTCCTCGTTTTAGGTACTACATTCCAATTATAAGCTAATATTGAGTCCTGCATAATTCCATATACAATTAATAATTTGCGTTTCAATATTGTTAAGGGAGAGGAGCAATATTATAAGTTGAATAACTTGTGCTCCCATCCCTTTTGATTAACTCATATCTTATTTCATATTCTAATTTGTTAAATGTATTATGTAATGATGGTCAAATAAAATATGTTCAAACCAAACACACACATATATCCAATATATGTTATTAGTGTGCATGGTAGGCTAATTGACGATCTAGCTGATACATTTCGCCATATTTGATAGAATGTCAGTGGGGTACTCTGGAATATATATACATATTAACTCAACTGCATGCAAGCGACTATTCGCTGAATTATCAAAGACATGGATGCCACAACAAGTCATGAAGGTTGAAGCGTGTTCCCAGTCATGACGCTGATTTTAATGAGCATAGCTAGCCTCGGTTTAATATGTTTGTTGACATCCTCTCGTAATGTGAACAATGCGAGGTTTTTTTCGCGATGAAATAACATGCAAGTTTTTGGAGTAAATTGTCCGATAAATTGCGATTTTACATGTAGAACACTCGGTCCTATGGTTTTTATTTCAAAATAGCCAGAAAGGACTATTCTATTCATATCAAGAGACGAAAACATTGGATCGTTGGTTATATCACAACACAGCTGGCATGTGCGACACGGTGTTTCTGACATTGGGAGTAATATGAGCTATATCTGACTATATACCAAAATCGGTATGTATACATGTATGTATATATTCAGAGGGAAAATAGGACTACTCTCGTCGCTGTTTAATGCTGCCCTCGATGGATCAATATCGTAAATATCGGAAACATATTGTAGCACGGAGATCGAGGACTTGAAACTCTAGATCAATTAATAAATAGAATTGGGTCAATAACACCGGCGTTGGATGATACAGCAAGAAATTTTTCACAACATATGCATTTTACTACCACAAGGCTTCATATATTATACTGTCCGCATGGGTCCGCATGGGTCCGCCCGTGTTAACCAGGCTCTCTTTTCTGGCCCTTGTCGTCATTTAAGGGGCAAACGAACCCGGTCGTAGACGAAATGACGAGTCAATCTTCACATTTCACGTTTAGTAAGTGTCTCGCTACCATTAGCCATCGATATATAGTTTGATGCGGTCTCTGGGTGTGACCGGGATCTCCCTGACTCCTTTAGCCAATTTCGGCATTCAAATGGTTAATAAAACCGCCGGTGGATGACACAGCAAGTCAATTTTCTCAATATATTCTTAGTGTGTATCCTACTACCATAAGGCATCATAGTAAACGGTTTGTGGGTCCATGGAGCCGCCCGAGCCCTCCCGTATACTCTCTTCTGGCCCACATCGTCATTTAAGGTGTTAATGAACCAGGTCTTGAACGAGACGGTGAGTCAATCTTCACCGTTTACGTTTAATAGGTGTCTGGCTACAATTATTCATCAATATATATAGTGTGATCGAGTTTCTGTGTCTGCCCGGGCTCTCTCGGGTTCTTTTAGCCAATATCGGCATTTAAATGGTTAATAAAACCGGCGTTGGATGACACATCAAGTAATCGTTTACAACCTATGCTTTGTATGTATCGTTTTACCATGATGCATCATCTTATAGTGTCCGCGTGCCCTTTACGTTTAATATGTGTATGGATACAGTTAGTCATCGATATATAGTGTGACCGTGTCTCTGGGTCTGCTCGGGCTCTCCCGTGTTCTTTTTGTTAACATCGGCATTTAAGGGGTTAATAAACCCGCCGGCGGATGACACAGCAAGTCAATTTTCACAACCTATGCTTTGTATGTACCCTATTACCATAAAACACCATATTATACTGCCCATGGGCTCATGTGGCCGTCCGGTCTGCCCGGGCTTGCCCGGACGTGTCGGGGCGTACGTGTCCCGGTGTCCGGGCTTGCTCGGGGAGTAATTAGTCACACCGAGTGGGACAGTACACCCCATTTATTTTTGGGATGATGCAATCTCGCAGTTGATTGTCGACGAGACCAACCGAAATGCTCGTCACGTGAATTCGGAAAAACCTAACATGCGCCTAGGAAATGTCTAAAATGGGGCATAATTTAATGCTCTGGGCAATGGTGTCATTGTGTCATTTGTGGTATTTGCTTAGCAACCGTTGTTACCCTTAAACAAAAGGTAGGTTCACTCATCTGACCAGATATATATCAAATTTCACAACGGGGCATTGGCTGCATCGAAAACGCCATTTCCTAGGACTGAAAATACGTCAATAAAAGTTATAATTGCATTTTACATTCAATTTCGGGTAGTTTCATAGCAACAGTTGCCAGGGAGTTATCGTGTGGCATTGTATCCCGATCTTAAACTACTCAGTGGCCCATGGGGAACATATATGTAAAGATTCAGACCTGTGACGCCACTTAAACATAACCAACAAATTGCGCCTAAACACAGTCTACCATAAATCAAAAATAACACTGGGAGCCCAGGGTCATGGTGTCGATCGTTGTGGGGAGCCAGGGTTCAAAGGGTTAAGTGGCTTAGTGTAAAAATATTTTATTCTTATCCTAACAGGGAGGGGTCGGAAAAAAATTCAGGCACGTTTGCTGATTTTTTCCTTTCGACCCTTGTTGGGACCCGCCCACCCCCGCGTCCAAATTTTTTTTCGTTTTCGGCAGTTTTTTCCGACCATTTTTGTACACCCACCCCATTTTAACAATAAAACAGAGATTTGCGGGGGAAAATTCATTGTAAACAGCTGTATATGAATGTCTATGCATACTATTTGTCATGGATGTTAACATTGACATGTAAATAGGAACGAGCCATCTTGGATTTCAAAATTTGCAACAAATACAACACGATAACTGCCTGCAGTCAGTTTAGCAGTTAGAATTACATTTTTCTCTTATTCTAAGGTTTTTTAAGCCAAACTAATTGCAAAAACAGTCAAAAAACTTGCAGAAAAAAAAATATTTGAGTTTGTTGGCATACGTGCCCGGAAAAATCCCCCCCCCCCCCCGATCCTAATAACATATATGAACATTTAACACAAAATTTTACAGTAATAAATATAATAGTATAGATGGGTTGATTGGAAAGGGGATTAAACAACAAGCCCAAGGGCTTTTTTAAAGTTTGCTCCCCTTTTGTTTCGCGCTCACTCTTCGTTAAGGGGGTCGGGGATCGGACTTAAGTTGGTTGTAGGAAAGGACAATAGTCCTTTCATATCCTCCCGGGTCTGGTTCACATTGGTGTGTAACGCGCTCCGCTGTTCCCTTACACTATCCGTATGCGCCGTCCCTATAAACGCGTATATGGTATAGTATATACACCTAAGAGACATGGGGAACTAGGGTCAGACCCACGTGCGTTTTGCCAAAATTTCCTGGTATTTCAATATATGGATTTTCTCAATATCTGTCAGGAATTTCTTCGTGAAATTTGGCAAAGCCATTATTGTGACACAATATTTAAAACACGTTGGACATTATAACCTCATTTATTACTTTTATGGTATGAAACATTTAAAATTTCACTATTTTCAGGTATCAAGAACTTCTGTATGTTTTCAAAAGAGCAGTTCATAACTGAAGATCGCGAGAGGAGACTGAATTATTCTTGATTCTTGAAATTTAGTGATCATGTTTATTTAGAAAGGCAACTACCCAGAACTAATATGTTCTATATTTGAGAATGTTCATGTCATGCCTGTTGATTTGGACTGAGATTAGTTCCAGGTCATGGGTTCATAACCAAGCTGACCGCGACATATCTCTTAACATTGTGGTCTAATTCCAGTTGAATGATCCCTGCTTGACATAGACATAGATATCTTGTCAAAAATATCGACATTTAAACATATAAAGAACAAAAATACACAAGGTTCACGTGACCACTGATTTCTGACAGATCCGAAGACACAATTTCCCACCAGAGGGTTGTGTACGTGTAAAACATATGGCCATAGTCATGTACATGTGTACGCCAATGACCAGCTGTTGGACACTGCTGTCTACCGGTTATATGGTCACATTATATAATATCAGCATATAATTTGTGGGTATTGTCTTATTATTTTCCATATATGTTGTGCGCAAGTCAACGCGTGTACGTCTGGTCAAAAAATCCGTTTTTATTAAATTCAAGAGCCCTCATGGAGTGCAGCGGCCAAATCGAAAAATAGCTCCAGTTTTCGAGATACACCTCCCTACCCCCGATAGAACAAGTTGAAACCAACTTTTTTTTAAAGAAGAAACATATATTGTTCAAGAACATGATAGTGAAATATAACGGAATATATGGTGGCTAATTGTCTAATCGACGATGAACGATACCCACCAGTGACTTTTTCCCCAGAAATTAACGAGCCCTGTGGTTGACTCCTAACTTATTGGCCAACATTGTTGGTGTTAAATTACTACATGATGGCTTGCTGTAGTTGGAATACAAGGATATTAAAGTAACTTACTGAACATTTCTGTACATCTGTCTGTTCATGCTTTCTCCCAAACCCCTGATTTCAACCAAATTTAGTGGAGTGACTAGAGGTACCTCCCCCCTGCCGTAGATGTATTGTCATAAGTTCTTAAAAATTTTAATGATTTTTTTTTTTTATTTAAAATAAAATATGTTATTTAATCCAAAAAATAAAATTATTAAAAAAAATATATATTTAATGTTTTATTTGGTTAAATTGAGCAATAAGTTAAATTTAAAAAAAAAAATGTTTTCTTCAGATTTATGTCCATAGCCCCACCCACATTTGACCCAGTGACCTCATTTGAACAAATCTGAACCTCAGTCACCCAAGGACCCTTCATACCAAATATGAACCCATTCGACTCGATGGTACAAGAGAAAATGTCGTTTTAAGAAATACTATGGACGGAAAGAGTTATGGCCCTGGCTTCGCAACTATTTGACCCAGATACCTCATATGAACAAATCTGAATGAGAGTCACCTAGGGAACATTCACACCAAATATGAACCCAATCGGTCCAAAGGTTCTAGAGAAGAAGATGTTCGAAGAATTGTTGACGGATGGACGGACGGACGGACGATGGACGGATGGACGGACGAGGAGTGATGACTATAGCTCCACCGGAGACTTCGTCTCAGGTGAGCTAAAAATCACAGAAACATCAGAGAAAGTAATTGTCGCGACAACGCCATGCATCCGTGCTTACAGAAACTGTTGTCAGTTAGGGGTACTAGAAATATGGGAACGGGAAGATTCGGTCGCGGAAAGATTCGGCTTGGTAATTTTCGGTCGCGGAAGATTCGGCTGAGAAGATTCGGCTGGGAAGATTCGGCCAGTCCATTGATCTAGTTAGAATTTGAATAGTCAGCTCTTATTTGCTCTCTATATAGTGCTATTTTAACCGAGTCTCATTTGCCTTATTCAGAATTATCTAAATCAGTTTACGCTCCTTCCTTGTATACAACTATAGCTCGCTCACTCCAACAAAGTATGGTATATACCCTTCCTGGCAAGCGGGATCCCTTAGACTTGAGCGGTTGAAACAATACATCTTCCTGCATTAATCCCCGAAATTAGGTTCACATAATTTGGTAAGAGTTATCTCAAAACATACATATGCGGAATATATCCTATATATACGATTCAATGTTTTAATCAGCGGTCCAGGGAGGGGGGTTCATTCACTTTTTTCCATACAGTAGGCCGGGGTGGGTGGGTGGTTCAGCTGCGAAAAAAGTCACATTTTTCCAAGTGGTCACAGTTTTTCCCTCTTACAACATTTCTGCAATAAAATTGCCTCAAAGTGTTCAGCATCATTGTTATAGTATGTATGACACTTAGGTCAGGGCTTAGGGGGGGGGTAATTAGTGTGGATATAGGCATAATGCTTCTCAGAAATCCCGGTTACTAACCAACACTCACAATTTCGTCCTTTGCATCAGATCACATTGTCAAGTACCAACGCCACTGATTCAAGATGAAAATGGACAGTTATGACACCCATGATTAAAGTAAATAAAAATGAATAAAGCTATTCATTTATATCATTAATGTTTACTCATTAGACCTGATCAGACAGCATAAGAGGCAAAATGTTACAATACACCAAATGATTTACACAGGCCTCAGTGTTAACAAATCCCGCTGGCCTGTATTGGCAGGAAATCTTTGACCCTGCACGAGAATTTGAAATTAAAGAACGTCCTTTTGGACACACAGAAATGTGCCCAAAAGTACTTGTGAACGTGGTAAATCACACTGCAGCTTAACAAACGTCACACTACCCTTAAAATTGAGAACAAAATGACATCGAAAAAAACACAAACACCTCCCATAAATTATTCGCCATTTGCACAGCCATAACCGTTTACCGTGTGGTTATATTTGATGTTTCTCGACGGGAAACACATTTGTGCATTTTTTCGTGCACTTTTCATCCATGTATCATTGACCATTCAGCTGCCAGAATTTTTGTTATGCTGATCCTAGCTTGGTAGTGCCAGGGGAAATCACTCTACTAATTTGTATTTGGTGTATTGTAACCAAAACATGGAAATCTCATCATGCTAGAAAGTATTGAATGCTATTTAAAGCCACATCCAGATTTTGGTTTGATTTTTTAGTTTAATTTATTGTTTTGTTTTTTTGACACAATTTCACATCAAAGCCATATGAATGCTGATCAATCTGTTAAACGCAATGTTGTCAGATGGTATAAGATTGTGTGGGTCCATTAATATTTAGCATAAATGTTTTGCCTAAATTTTTATTTTATATTTTCGATACAGTTGTATTTTAAGTGATTACAGACAAGCATTGGAAATATGGTAAAATGTTCATATAACTTGTTTACAAGTCATGAGTCAATTGATAAACAAAAACAAACAGGATAACAATGGGTGTTGCAGGTTTATACGATTCTTATCTGTTCTCAGACTTTATAACTGAAACAAATACCAAGCCTAAATGGTGTGAGACTACAGATTTTTAGGTAAAATGGGGGTGGGTACCCTGCATGAAATTGGGAAAAATATTTTTTCCTTCAAATAGGGGGGTGGTGGGTACACAAGAGGCGGAAAAAAAAATTCAGCCTACTGTCATGGCACTTTTTTCCGACCCCCCCCCCCCCCCACCCCCCGTGAGCGGTCGCGTAAAAATTGTAAACTATGGGGGGGAAATCGAGAGCTGTCATCGCTCTGAAATGTTTATGTTACAACACAATGTTGACGAACAAATGAAGAGAAAGCAGTTCGTGGAGGTTTTTAACCCTTTCAGTGTCAAGTCCGAGTATTGATTATAATAATGTGATACATAGATGGAAAGAGCTCTTTCCATCAATGTATCACATTATTATAATCAATAAATTTGAAAATTGATCAAGGAAATATGGGTTGATACAAAAATCGGACATGGCATTGAAAGGGTTAATTAATAGTTTCATGGTAAGATAACGCAATATATATTTTCCTGTCTGTTTTCTATTCAAGAATTCCGATGAATACAAATAGTATAGTTTTTGTTCGGGGCCCGAACATTGTGTCCGAAGTTGTATTTTGTTGACATCACTCATGATCACTGTGTCTTTAAAGGGATGTTTTGCCCAAATGTTGTTGTTGGTTTCTTTAGTCACTGAGTTGTAGAATAAGGTAACCATATTTCCATTATTTGAAAGTCGATTAGCCGGAATGCGAAAATACCAATAGCATTAACTGTTGTCGAGTATTTTTTGGATATTTTTCAAGCAAATGTATCAAATATATGTTATATTATATGCATACTAGTACTATAGTCCCATATACTCATTAAGTCGTTGTATAGTCACTCGTCAGTGAGTGGCTTGAGTTTACGCCCCTTATCAACATAATTTTTTACACGATCATGTTTGCCACGCTTTGCCCAATCCACTATCCGTGAATTATATTGATTACGTCTTGTACACGGAAATTCGTAATTAAGTTTATGACTCCAGCCATAAATTAAATTTATTTCAAATTATTAACTTTGATTTTAAGATAACCTACTAACCTGAACGTTTACAGAATACATCTTCGACTCAAATTGCTTAGTTTTCTATATATTATCGATATTAGATCGTTGTTATCACCGGGAATTTATTGAACTTGGTGTACAGTACCCCTTTAAATATGGAACAACTAATGCTCGTAGAAAGGTAGTTTGGGTATTTATCGACTTATTTCGATACCGCGTAAACATTCAGGAGCGAATACGCCTATTATTGTGTTTTTGGAGCACAAACCGCCATGTGACTTTAATCTAAATCATTACACCCCACCCCTTCAAGTAACATGGGTCCAGGTTCTTTATGGTCTTTGAATTTTATTTACCTTACTCGTATTTAAATTCGCGCAGTACTAGTTTAGCGCACCCATCGGTGTGCGAATTTAAAACTGAGTGAAAAATAATACGAGTCATAAGTTTATACCAAATACCAATAGGAAAATAAGAGGGTTATTTTAGATAGATAATGGGCAATTCTATTTACATGCAGGCAACCAATCTAAACGCCATTATCCGTTATGCAGGCTAAAGCACGTCTCCGTATTCACAACCCTGTGGGTTACACTGGTGTAAATATTTCCCATAGGCTTCAATGTTAACGTTTGTTGATCTGCATCAGAGGTCAAATGGAAACTGTTCAAACTGCCTTCGGATTATGTGAGCTTGACATCTGTGGAAACTTTCCCAATAAAAAAATCAACACCGTCTAGCAGGGAATCCACTTCAAATTTTCGTTTTTTCATGACTAGGGTCAGTTCCGCACTAAAAAAATATTGTCATTTTTTCAATCACACTTAAAATTTCTAAACAGCCACAACAGACTTCACCTTTAATGAATGGGCCTCTTGGCAAATGAAGTTTGTGGGAGAATGATTCCTTGAATTTTTGTCAACAGTTTACATTTAATTCATGCAACCAATCACAGCCCAGAGTGTTTTAACTGTGAAACTCTATACTCCTCCCGCAACCGCAGGGGGAGCTGCCTATAGTATTTACACCAGTGTAACCTAAAGCGATAGCCCGCTTTTTCGCGGAATAATTGTAACTCCCTACATTTCTTCAGAATTGCCCATCAATGGAAAAAATGTGTTCAAAAACAATATCACCCCTATGGTTCTTTATTTATCACACACAATTTAACCCCACCCCCTTTAACAAATTATTCATCAAAAAGGCACAATTTTCCACCACCAGTCATGTTCAGGCCCCATTTTCACTCAGTTTTAGGGGTCTGGTGTTGCAAACTTGGATCAGCTATGGAAGACTGTACAATATTCTTTCCATGAGAGAACTTCTGGTGATGTGAGGTCATTGAGTCCAGATCTGATCAGCTGAGCATCAAGCGCATGACTTTATCAGCACATTGAAGAATAAAATATGACATTTTCAGGTCTGCAAGGGTGATCCAAGATAACTGGATGTGGGTGTATATTGAATTAGTTGAATAAAGATATGCTCTCTTTGAATTGCTGAAGCATTTTCTTAAATGTGTCCAAGTTTTAGTGCTATTAACCTTCAAATGACCATACCCACCAGTGGAAATGACACACTTTTATGATATATATCTGTATATCACTGGCTATAAAATCCAAAATACTTGTTAGATTAGGTTCTTATAACAATTGATATATGTGTCGTTGACATGCTCATGTTATGGGTCATTTGCATTATCATGTGACTATTACCACCTTGAATTTTTTTGAAAATACCTTGAAAAATTGGCATTTTTTATGAAAAATCTTACTATTTTTTTGGCTGATGTAAGTGAAAGAAGACATCAGCAGCAAGAATAGCCACACCAAGCATGAGATATTCATTGGACTGAAAGACCAGGCTCTGTAAAATGCATTAAAAAGCTTTAAAGTGACTCCCAGGAATCAAAAATGATAAAAAGCTATTTTTTCCCTTTAGGTTACACTGGTGTAAATATTTCCCATAGGCTTCAATGTTAACGTTTGTTGATCTGCATCAGAGGTCAAATGGAAACTGTTCAAACTGCCTTCGGATTATGTGAGCTTGACATCTGTGGAAACTTTCCCAATAAAAAAATCAACACCGTCTAGCAGGGAATCCACTTCAAATTTTCGTTTTTTCATGACTAGGGTCAGTTCCGCACTAAAAAAATATTGTCATTTTTTCAATCACACTTAAAATTTCTAAACAGCCACAACAGACTTCACCTTTAATGAATGGGCCTCTTGGCAAATGAAGTTTGTGGGAGAATGATTCCTTGAATTTTTGTCAACAGTTTACATTTAATTCATGCAACCAATCACAGCCCAGAGTGTTTTAACTGTGAAACTCTATACAGGGGGAGCTGCCTATAGTATTTACACCAGTGTAACCTGTGGTGACACTGTGGTCAAACAGTCTTAATTAGTTTTGCATTTAAATACACACAACGAATTTCTGCATGAAGCCAACAGCCTATACGCGGTTGGGGCATAACGTCTTTAAAGTTCAATTCCAGGATGTCCATAAATATTTATTAAATATAAGAATGATAAATTGTACTATGCGTATATCAGCACTCATCTTGCACAACAACATTATGATTCAGTTGTGTTATATTGGTTATATATTTCCTTCGAGTTTGTCTTTTATTTATACACATGCATGTATCATCAGAAATAATTAAGAACTGATACTGTCATCAGATACAAGACTTTTACAAAAATATCTCTGTCAGTTATGAATTCGCGCAGCAGGGTGCGCGAATTCAAACTGCGCGAATTTAAAAATGAGCGAAAAATATTACTGCGCGAATTTAAATACGAGAAAGGTATACGATTATAAGGGTTCACATGTGCACTGGGATCTATGAGCACATCAAAACATTTCTGATGAAAGTGGGCTTCCGAAACACTTATTTACTTTAAACATATTTTAATGTATCTTGAAAAATATACATAGGGATCGGGGCACAAGTTACAAAACTTACAAACTTGCCCTTCTCCTATTTATTTAATCTATTAACCCATTGGACGGCCCTGCATGTACCACATGCAGGAATTTGGCTATGTATAGTGTATTAGGGGGGGGGGGTCTTCAACTTGGTATTCACAATTGCACCCCAACGTTTATCCAGACCGAAATTTGCAAGTCCGGGTAATTATATTTGTACCTCTTGGCTTAGTATTTTCCAATTGGTATCTCATACTTTCCAACTGTTGGAAACTTCCATCTTAAGATTCCCAATGGCTGGAAAGTGCAACATTATTCGACATTTGGTCTAAATACAAAATGCACACTAGAAACTGGCTGGAAAATCAAACTATCACAATAATTTCATCCCATGTTTGGTCTGAAATTTCTAACTGTCGAAAACTTTGGTCAAAGTTGAGGGAGGGGTGTGAAACACCCCAATCCTACTGTTGCCAAACCACTGCCCTAAACCTTCCTTTGACATATTCATTTTTTTTTTGGCAATGAAATATGATCATGTGGTACTAACTTGATAAATTTAAACTCCAACTTCAAAGCACATATGATATTTTCAAAACGTATGGATCCTATATATTCCAGTCGAGATCGATTAAAGTTTATCGCAAAAATGTATCCAAATCTCCAACAAATCTCGCCCCAAACTATAGCCGCAATGAGGTGAATAAATTCACACCCATTGACATTTTTTTAGAATATTTTTGAAAATTGTTTTTCGTTTTCTCTATTTCAAGTGTAGTCGACAAAATTCCCACCTGATCTGACAGAGAGACAACATAGGAATTTGGAGACAGAAGTTCGGTTTATGCATCGCCCTGCATCACTAATAAATAGTCTCCAGGAATATACATATAACTTGTCTGTTCCTATACGGGTCGTATACAATGTCGTTAGAACAGGAATATTTGTTTGTTATTTTCTGGTATATAAAACGCACTAATTGTAGTGCCATGGTGTCTTATCCCATCGTGGATCCTATAATTATTGAACATTTCGAACGAGGCTGTTTTTTTTAATAAAATGAATATTGAACATTGTATGATCATCTCTCTATATTTATACTCACCTCTGGAATTATCTTGGTATTCCTGTTTAAAATACAATAAAACAAATTGATAAAAACAAATTGGACTTCGTCGAAAACTAATGGAAAAAAAACTGTATTTAGTCGATTGAAGATATTGTTTTCATCTTGGTCAAATTGACATCCGCGATCTCTAGCGCGAAATACCATAGCTATTTTGGTGTTTGAGTAAAATAAAATAATTTAATAATACAGGTACGTTCACGCGAGACCTATGCCGTAATAACAAATATGCATGGTATAACCACATAGTTCACAATATTATATGCACACCTATGTATATATGTATCTAATAATAGTATGTATTGTCATCGATATGCCTTGCATCGAATAATTAATGTTCTTCATTTTCAAGTTTCATATTTATTCCTGCAAATTCTTTTTTAAACTGATATCGGGCGTTTTCTAACACCGCAAAACATTGAGTTGTTTGCGCAGTTTTCTTAATTTCCCGACTATTTTGTCGCATAAAAACAATAAATACACGATGAGAAACTGGAATTTTTTAACATTCTGGTTAAGTATTTTTCCCTGATATATATTAATATCTTTAACATTTTACGCAAAAACTATGAACGATAACAAAGTTATTAATAGTGATATAGACCCAATCTGAATCTCCCATAGTAAATGCATGCGGCTCGAGCCATGTGGTCTTTTGTTTGGATAGAATCCATCCCGTGATGAAACAGTCAAAATGGTTATCCGTAAAATGATCTATGTCTTGTGGTCATGCCAATGCAGGAAAATTTTTGTTTTTTTAATACCAACTTACTTTTAGTCCAATGAACACAGCTCCCTTCTCTTCGGTTTTATTTGGCATCTTCCATGCACATGCGAGAGATAGAAAGCAATTGTTCTCAATGATAAGGCTTTTGAAGAATGTGGCCCATATACAACCTCTCTGGCTGAGGCAAAATACACTGCATTCTCCCAGAGACCTCACAAACGCTGCCTTGGAATACGACACATTTGCGTCCTCGGCCATCCAGCCATTTTGGATATCAAAAAGCGCGCTGCGCTGTTGAACTGTTATTCCGGCATTCACTTTTGAGTATAATATTACTCCTGCTACAAGAAACGAGAACATCGTCAACACTGATGGAAAATTGAGTTCAACGATATGCGCAACTCGTATAATCGTATGTACATCTGTCAGTTGCAATTGATCAAGCTCAGTGATATGGACTGGTCGGTCTGCATACTATTTACAGTCTAACATGGTATCTATCTTCCGTTCAATTGCGTAGAAGCGTTTCTGTTTTCCTAGAATCAATACGCGACTTTCAGTTGAATCATATGCAGTTGACGACATCGGCGACCTTTCTTCAACGTTCGATTGGCGTTTGAAGAACGTAGAGTACGCGTGAAGGCGTTCTCTTTCTGGCGAGTTGGACTTCATCGAGGTAACATAGCCAGTCCCGGATATCCTATTTCCATATATTGATTGAGCAACCTTGTTGCGAGGTATAAGAACAGGGTTTTGGTCAATAAAAGTCTTCTATTGTACGCTGAAAACACAACGTGTCGCGAGCTTCGGTATATTATAGGCCTTTCATCTGCTTTCATAACTAAATGCCCTCTCGTGCAGAAAGGGTCGAAATTTTCGCAATTTTGGACCACGAAACGAAATTTCGTGTATCTTCGACTTCGAAGATCCCCCCGACTGCTGTCAAACTTGTGTTTTTGAAACAGCGCTCCTAAACCATTGAGCTCTTCGGTTGTGAAGATCACCGAGTGACGGGACATCGCATATGGCACAGCCCATGCATAAAACGTCTTCTCCGTATTCGAGAAACACTTTCTCCACTTTTTCCAGATTATACTTCGACTCGGGGCCAGATATTTGGTCCGGACACTCGGCAAGCCTCGTGGCCGGCCGAAATATTCGGCTCTTCGGGTGAGATTTTTCCATCGCACACCCCAGGTCATGATGAATAATATTAATCTCACGCACACGTGACTGCTATCTCACATGCATACCCCACGTGACTGGTTTACATAATTATATAACTAATTTACAGCCAGAACAATTTTAGGAATCAGGGAGCTAAATATTCCAGAGTCGGGGAGCGAGTGCACCGTGGAATGCTAGAGGTGAAGGTAACCGAAGAATGGCCTTCACCTGATACATGTGACACGTTATTAAAGGATGAAATCTTGTTTATTTGATTTATACATCATATCCAAATAATATAAACTGGTGAATTAATGGGGGAATGGATTTTTGTGAGTGGTAAATTTATTTAACAAGCTGCTGTAGTTCTGAGTTTTTTCCAGGTAAAATGTAGCTGTGGGATAGCCCTGTCTTACACTTGGGGATTTATTTTAAAAAGTAAACACATGACCTATGATTTTTCTTGCATTTCGTGATCAGCTGGTGTCAATCCAGCTGGGTAAATACCATGGAGTGGCCCACAGGCTTCAACTCGATGCATTTGGCTGAAACGTGAACACTGTCGTCAATGGGAAACCATTTAGTTCAAGTCAATAAATACGGATAAATTCGTGGACGCTAATGAAAATGGAAATAGGGCTCCAACTGGTTAATCACAGAAGTTATCGATTACATAAATATTGGAAAGGAGCCCCGACTTTGGTTCAAACTGTGTACTGTGTCCATATCTGTAAAGTACTTTATATTTGCTTGAAAATTGTACAAAAATTACTCGACAACGATAATTTGTATTTTCGCATTCCGGCTAATCTTCCATCCGTAACATTACTTCGTACTCGACAGACTTTCAAAGAATGGAAATCTGGTTACCTTATTCTACGGCTCAGAGACTGTAGAAACCAACTACAACATTTGAGTACAGTATCGATCCCTTAACGTATATATATATCGACTGGAAGAACTGTAGACATCTATATAACAACAATGAATCAGTTCGTCAATATGGGTTGGATAAACACGTACAATGGTATGATGGCGTAGAAGGCATCAAATGTGGTGACAAGTGGTCGTCATAATTACTATGTCATTGCCAATTAAGTCGCCCGTCGATTTTATCGCACAATGAATATACCAAGCTCTACACTGTAAAAAGTGCAGAACACCTGAATAGAACACAAAATGTAACAGATATAGAACACATAAATGTGTTCTAAAACAGAACACGATAAGTAGAACACATAAACGTGTTCTAAAAATGGTAGAACACTAGTGTTCTCACCCCAGACCACTAGTGTTCTGGTTTGAGAACACTAGTGTTCTAAATCAGAACACATAGGTGTTATAAAACAGAACACATAGGTGTTCTATTCTAGAACACGTCCGATGTGTTCGGATGTGTTCTCAAACATAATTTTAGAACACGTTTTACGCGTCGGGCTCAATGTAACAGATATAGAATGCTAAAATGTGTTCTGATTCAAATAATAGAACGCATGTGTTCTGTTCTGATGTAGATATAGAACACATGTGTTCTGTCATGATCACTGACACTATTGCTACAGTAAACCGATACTTGAGGTAAATTCAGGAGATTGCTGGCGAGAAATGATATCCAAAATTAATAAATGTGCTGACACTATAATTAGGCACCTGAGAGTACCATAATATGGCATGCGGTAATTTCTTAATTATATTTAAAATTTAATGTGCTATCAGAAATAAATCAACAAACAAATGATATAATGAAAGTAAATATTATTTTAATAAACAATGAACTCATTGTTTAGTTGGTGTTGTTACATGTGACACTTGTCCCATGTACATTGCCACTTATTCTGATTATCACGTATTATGTCCTGTTTATATAGTATGTCACCAAGTTGTTTGTAGATTGATAAACTTTGCCAGTTATTTTGTTCTGGATTTTGATATCAATTTGAATTAAGAATAGCACCTTGTATCAGTAGTTTCCACGTTTCACTAAGCCACTCCCACAATGTCACATGTGACAGAAGATTACACTTTAAATCCAGAAGATATAGGAACACAAATCTTGTTCAAAACAGATTATACACTTTACTAGTAGACACCACTGTCAGAGAATGAGCAGCATTCCACGGTTCCAGCCATCCTATGGTCAGTGTCATCATGTGTTTATTAAGTATTTTGTTCTGGATTTTGATATCAATTTGAATTACTTAAGAATAATGCCTTCTATCAGTAGTTTCCCGGTTCCACTAAACCACTCCCACATTGTCACATGTGACAGAAGATCACACTTTAAATCCAGAAGATATAGGTCATAGGAACACAAATCTTGTTCACAAACAGATTATACACTTTAGTTACTGTCCTAGAATGAGCAGCATTCGACGGTCCCATCTTCCAGCCATAATATGCTCACTGCCATCATATGTTTCTTAAGTCCTACGCATTGAATGGTTGGTCGTTGATAGGTTTTGGCTATCATTCTGCTAAACTTCATCCTCAATCTTCAAACAAAATAAGAAATAGAAAATTATATTATAATCTGAATCCTATTTAACTTTTTCATTTCTGGAGCTTCCTGAAATTTTGAGAAAAAACTGTACCAATGCATTCTCTTATACAATATATATATACAAGCCTCCCATGGGGAGCCTCGCATATATAAGAGAATGCACTGGCACAGGATCTTTAATGCTGCACCAGCACATCTCCCGACATGAAAGGGTTAATATTTTGGTAATAGCATTGGTAGGCATTTAGAGAAGGCCAACTTCATCTATGATTAATGACAGAGTCAAACCATTTTGGGCATATAACTAATTATTTAGTCAAATTAATTATTAGTACCATTTTAAGACATCTGACGTCGAAGGCACATACTAGTACGGTATCCGATAGTCCGATACCTATCTGTCCCGACACTCCCCAGGTTAATTGATCCCTGTGTATAATTTTGAGCTCAAGAGGATCTGACATTTAGTTGCCCATAGGCAGACAGACAGATGAAATTGAATTTTATTAGTGTATACATGTATAATCAATTCAGGATATTGCCAGCTTTCTTCGACTCATATTTATTATTTTCTAACCCGGAAATATCTAAAACGTATATAGGAAGAGATAACCACCTTTAAGACCAAGTTACACATTTTACATACTAAGGGCTCTCCAAATTAAGTTATAGCTAGAGTTGCAAATACTAAGTGGCAAATACTCAAATACTTGTGACTTGAGGTCGTATTGAAAATAGGTATTTAACTAGTTATCTGGTCACAGGTGGGTCAGATTTGAACTTGTTCCATTATAATAAAATTATAGGTAAATTTTATAATTTACCTAGTGCACCTGTCAGTTAAATGTTATGACTGTTCAATGATATACCTGCTTTAGTTCCCAAACAACTGTTTCATACATAAATTTACATGGAAATCCCCATTCAAAACTGGTCATTTCGCCTCCCCCTTAATTAATGTGAAACATGAACTCACAGAAATCATGTAAACTGTTGAAATCTTTAACCAAATATCTGCACATTCCTGCCATTGAAGCTCAGCATTAGTAGATTATACGTATGTTTTTAAAATTCATTTTACCACCTCTAATTTTTTACATGTTCACAATCACAAAATGGTTTATATTCAAATTAAATCATGCCACTCCATGATTCATGAGCATCACGATGATATTGGAGAAGATCAGATGTATTATTAAAACCAACTTACCAAATAATGATATCGGGAACATTCTTGTGGGTGATGTGGTGGTAAAGGCTGTGGATATGACAAGTCATGTCTGATATTAATGCCATCATATATACCAGTATTATGGGACCATCAGGCATGGCAGGGCAATAGGGCTCTTCAAGCTGCTGAAAAGAAATTAATTAATAATTAAAGTAACGGTATACAGAATATTCATGCTCCAAATAATAGTGCAGAGGGGAAATTCCATTGAAAGTTAATAAAAGTGCAGACCCAAATAATAGTGCAGGGTGAACACTGAACAAAACATCAACATAACTGCTTAAACAAATTATTTTTAATTATAGTACTAGTATGTCAAGTATAGGAATCAACATAGTATGTGTCATGTGGTGTTTTATTCAATATTTAAATGTTAACATGTATGACATATATACTTTAAATATGTACATGCACAAAGTTATTAAGATCAGCATTTTGATATCAGAATCATGATTCATGGTACAGATTTTTTAGTTTGCTGATTTATTTGGAGCCCAAGACTTCTTAACCACAGCAGAGATATTTCCGACGAATGGCAACAAACCATATTTCCGACTAAATCCTGAAAATCCTGAAAAGTTAGCAATAATTCTGCTGTGGTTAAGGGGTCAATTATTTAGGGCATAAATCTATGTATTTGATGCTAGTAACACTGGTACATGTACCACATCATGGTATGTTCAGTTGTGATAGACCAAGTCGTCTCGGTCCACAGCTTGTTGGGTGACTTGGTCCACAACAGCATTAACCCAATGGGTTAATGCTGTTGTGGACCAAGTCACACCCACAAGTGACCCATTTGTCTTCAATGATGGACAGAATCGTTGGCAGGAATTATCGTGCGTGTAATACGGTGTATGTCTTCGGATTAGATCAAATGGCCGCTTAAGTTTTCGTATACGAAAATAGAGGGCAGGCTTTCAAACAACATACATGTGTATATCAGAGGTCTGTTGAATGTCAAAGCAATGACTCGAATGAGTAAACAAAGCCATTTATACAACAACTACTCGCAGGTGCCTAATAATTATAATATTATCACTGTCACTAGTGTCAGCACGATTATTAATTTTGGAGAAAATTCCCAATGATCAATATTATTTGGCATGATTGAGACATAGAGTGAAATTGCCATCACTATTATTAATTTCAGCCTAAATCCCCACCCATCACTATTATTAGGCCATCACGATTATTAGGCACATGAGAGTTACGAAATTCTGGGAACATACCTGACAAATGTTATGAACAGAGAATATTCTCCTTTGTTATTGCACAATTTCCAAGAGAGAAATCCACCAAAAACGAACAACGCGCGTCTGTGTGTGATCAAGCCGGTGTCCAGTGCTATCAATTACCACTGACCTGGGGTGTAGTGGACAAGACGCAAAATTTAAATGTGACTGCGTCGGCGGGCGTCAACCAGAAGAATGCGCGGACAACGTTACCGCCAAATGACGTCAAGCGCGTGACGGCACGTGCCACCAACTCAACCAGAACACAGAACACGTAGTAGTACCAGAACGCGTCATGTGTTCTCAAAACAGAACGCATGGGGCTAGGCATATATATTGCGATGCGTTTGTTGAAAAAAACATGTTTACAGGGAAGAATATTGTGTTATTCCTTTTTACATGAGGCAGGAATGAGTTCACAATGCATACAGCTAAAAACAAATCAACTGTTTCAAGATAGCTCTCTCGAGTAGCATCAATTTATGGATATTCCGATGGTTATATAGACGCTGGCACTTTAAAGTTTATATATATATATATATCGTTAAGCATGCAAGTGTGTATGAAGTTGCGTTTGATATGTATACAAATTTATCAATTGCATTATAAATAAGACACGAATTTTGTCATGAGTCAATATCAGAACACATAAACCCTAACCCAGAACACCAGTGTTCTCTTAGCAGAACACCGATGTTCTAAAATGGAACACAAAAATTGACAGAAGAACACATAGAGGTCCCACATAGAACGCATGAGAACGCGTCATGCGTTCCGCACTTTTTATAGTGTACCAGCGTCGTTGCCAATCCTCTCTCGGAGTTATCTACCTGAACATCTTAAGGGTACGTTCATGCGCTGGTAATTTTGCACGGTATGTTTTGAAGGCATTTCGTCATAGAAATCACATGGTGTCATAAGAAGTACAATTTCAGTAGTTTCACTTGTAACAGTGCTATTTACCTTCAAATACCTGTATGATTTATTCTTGCGAAATAATTGCTCGCTATTTACATGCAAATGTCGGTAGCATCGCTACAGGTGGAACTACAGAGTTTTTACTTCGCACGTAGTTAGCTGACTTGCTGTCTGTTCCTGGTCTTCAGCCGTCGATGCCACCCTACCAATCTTTCGCTGCTAACCCAGACTTACGTACCAACATTCCAGTTGACGCCGGTACGAATCGTTTAGATTTTGTTTCGCTGGCATCACCTTTAGAGGCTGACGTGCCTTTGAAAATCAGGTCTCAAATTTGGGCTAATGAATTTGTTCCGTTATTTTCATTGCTGCCTGAATTTGAACATATTGATAATGTACCAGTTTCATTTAACACAGGTATCCCGGTGCTCAGGCCTTTTTCTTACAACCAAAACCCACAAAGTCAATAAATGACATCAGTCAATGGCTGGATGCCTTTATTATTTTTATGATAATTTACTTTTCACGGTTCCCTGATCAGATTGGCAAATTGCTCAGCTATATGATGCGCATTCGTCGAATGGCACGATCTGGCTACAATTGGTCATTTTATGATCGACAGTTTCGGTTGATGAGACAATTCAACGCGAGTTTGGCTTGGGACCACATACAATGGGAGCTGTACATGCAAGCGGCTCCTCGTGTGCCTATGCTACCGGCTAATGTCCCAACATCTATTAATGTTTCTGAAAGATCAAAATCGCGTTTTCAAAACTCAAACAAGTCTCGTTCAACAATTCCTCGCGGGTTCTGCTGTGATTTCCACAGGGGAAACAATTGCAATGGCTGCAATTTTTCCCATGCCTGCTACCTGTGCAAGCAATCACATATATAGTTTCGTGTGTTGTCCCCGGCGAAACAAAAATCGCGCAGGAAATTTCAATAACTCACCATCACAAACCAATCGGCCCTTTGAAATTTGAAGGCAGTTATTATTTTGATAAATGTATATATGCCAATAAGGGGCCTCTTCAAGCTGTCACAATTTTGAGGCGTTCAGCTCATCACTTGAGTGGATCGCACATAACAAACTAACTATACGTAATTCTGTCCACTACTTAGACGATTTTATTTTCCTGGCTGCCACTAGAGCCATCTGTGAAGCTTATTTATCATCTTTTCTCAAAATGTGTCATTTGGGTGTGCCCATAGCATCCGAAAAAACTGTTTCACCCACTACCTGTATTACCTTTTTAGCGATTCAATTGGACACAGTTAACATGACAGCCTCTCTTCAACATGACAAATTATTCATGTGCATGGCTAAGATAAATATTTTATTGCTAAAAAACAAGGCTACTTTACGTGAATTTCTGTCCATCATTGGCTTACTGAATTTTACCTGTTCAGTTATTGAACCAGGACGGGTATTTTTGAGGCGTCTGATTAACAGAACTATTGGAATTTCAAAACTGCACCACCAATCCGTTTGACAAAAGAAGTCAAAGAGGAATTACAAATTTGGCGTATTTTCCTCGAACATTTCAACGGTACCTCATTGTTCATAGACCGTCATTGGGCAACATCTCAGTCGTTTGCCTTTTACACAGATGCAGCGGCATCTGTGGGCTTTGGCGCCATCTTCCAGCATGAGTACTTTTCTTCGACATGGTCACGTTCCGAACAATTATTGAATATTACAGTACTAGAATTTTATCCTATTGTGTTAGGTCTACACATTTGGGCGCACCATTTGAAAAATAGCTGCGTGTTATTCTATTGTGATAATATTGCAGTTGTAGCAATCATTAACCGACAAACGACCAGGGATGAACATTTGTTAATTCTTTTAAGACATCTCGTTTTGACCTGTCTTAAACATAACATCTTATTCAAAGCTCGTCATATTAGTGGCATTTGTAACGAAAGAGCATTTCTTTTGAGCCGAGGGAAGCTGGAACCCTATAAGCATCTTTTTCTTTTAACTGAAACTTTAAATTTTTATATTCACATTCATTGGCTACTACAACGAAGAAACAGTACTTAACTGCTTGGAATCATTTGGTATCCTTTAGTCAACATACAGACCTATCTTTAAACATTCCATTGTCAGTAGATATTATATGTTTATTCATTTCTTATTTATACAACAAAGGTTTATCATCTAGAACAATTACTAGCGCAATGTCAGCCATTGCTTTTGTACATAAAGTAAGAAATGCTTCAGATCCAACCCAATCATTTTTAGTAAGAACAATTTTAACCGCAATACGCAAACTTCAGCCAGTCTGCGATGCACGATTGCCAGTTACCTTGAATATTCTCAGTAAGCTTTTATCTGCATTACCAAATCTGGGAATTTCCAACTACGCACAAAAATTATTATCAGCAGTTTTTACAACAGCATTTTTTGCCATGGCTCGTATGGGTGAGATTTGTCCAAACACCCGGGCTATATATAACAGTGACAAAGTGCTACAATTCAGCGATATTATTTTGGACACGTTTTGACATTACTATTATTTTCAAATATTTCAAGCATAACACAGCCAATCAGCCTCATTACATTCGTTTGTTTCGCCAAACAGCCTCCAAATCGTGCCCAGCCAGCAATCTTATTTCCTTTTTACAGATACGGGGACACCCGCTTTCGGGCCCCCTCTTTGCGTACCCTGATGGCCAGCCTCTACTTCGTAGACAATTCAACGATTTTCTAAAACAATGCTTACATATTTGTAACCTTAGCTCAAGCATGTTCTTAACACACAGTTTCCGCATTGGGGCGGAAACTTGGGCCGCAGAGTCAGGTTATTCTGATTCTCAAATTAGACGGATGGGTCGTTGGAAATCTAATGCTTTTCAACGCTACATTAGATCTTCTCCCCTATCTCAGAATTAGGTTGGACCTGAATTTTTTTCTTACAAGCTCTTTTTCCATTACGATTTTGTTTATTATTTCATCTTTTTTCAGATGTTATTTTACTGGTTTCATAACCTACCAAGACTTTCTAGGTCATCCGTCCAGTCTTCGTCAATATCGGTTACATGAGTGCTTCATACCTAGTCAGTTACCATGTGCTCAACCGCTATAATGTTATTTTTTGGGCATTACTGGTACATTTTATACATATCATTACTTATTACCTACCTCGTGCTTTTTAATGGTGCTACGTCAGTTGTGATATGAGGTTTCATCTTCCGAGCGTCGAGATTGTTGGGCCCCCACCCCTTCACTCCATCCAGTGGGTCGAGTCTCGTACAAGTGTTGTACTTGCTCTCGTCTCGTCTCGTGGCGTTATTTGAACCCACTGTTTGTTTTTATTCTTCGGCTACCTTTTTCTAACCACCGTTGTTATATCATGTTTTGGATATCACTATATAAAGGTAGTCCTTACTTGCATCAATTTTCTCTCATTTTATCTCTGGCCAAGTCGGGGTTATAAATGACCTTTGGAACAGAGGTCCAATGGTTTTATATCCCCGATGCGGCTGTATTTTTAAATTTATAATTCGCGCTTACATGCAGTCACATATCTCGCGCCGCGAGAAGTTACGAAAAGTGACCGCGCACGTCTTTTCCGACGATCATCCGACGATAAGCTGATGCAATGTGGTGCAATAATCTCGGTAAATATATTATTTTGTCAAAACATTATTCGTTAGCTTTATTTAAACAACTATGGTTATAATAAACATAGTTGGCGTTCCTTAATTCTAATTTCCAGGACATGATAGTCTCTTCTCCTGGACCTATTTTTTATAGTGCGCATGTAGACACCAAGTAAACATCTACGCACTTTCTTTCACAAATTTTCTTCTAGGTGCGAAGTCGCATATTTATTTGCTCAACAATATTTTCTCCCACAACCACCCCATCGTCCCCCTGTCTTCGCTCGGATGTTGAATTTTTTCTTGTTAACACAGTTTTCCGGATGTCGCTGGGAAATGATACCTATCTATTTAAATTTTATTCGATACGTAATCTTAAATTTTAATTTTCATCCCATGACACAATTCTGTTGGTCTTAAATTCAACTTTTGTACTTTTCTTATTTCGCAAGTACATCCGGATTTACTGTGGTTGTATAAAAGTTAATATCCTTTTTATTGGCTCTTTTGCCAAGTTTTATCGGTTCCTCCTGGTTTAGCAACACACACTTCCTTTAATGTTTTATACCAATCATTTGTCTCACTAACTCGAATCATTCACATAATGCTAGCTGCTTTCTGTTGCTATACCAGTTGGAACTTATGTGGCGTTATTTGAACCCACTGTTTGTTTTTATTCTTCGGCTACCTTTTTCTAACCACCGTTGTTATATCATGTTTTGGATATCACTATATAAAGGTAGTCCTTATACTTGCGTCAATTTTCTCTCATTTTATATCTTGCCAAGTCGGGGTTATAAATATTGCCATTATCATGTATGAGAGTCATCGAAATCGTATCTCTTATCATAAAAATGTGAGTCAATGTACGTTTTGAACAGTTATATACTTCCAGCAGATACTGTGAAACCTGGTTGTGAATTCCCATGTGGGATAACTCTATTTGTAAAGTAGAATTTCCTCCTGTCCGTTTTAACTATTTTCTTTTGTAATTCAGTGTATAGTGCTATAGAGAACAAAAAATGTTAAGTTACTGGTACAAACAATAAGGTCGAATCCGGTCTTTAGTATCGACCCAGCACAAGAGACCGACACGCTTTTCTTTTAATTGAAAAGTTCACAGCACAACAGACTAACTACTGCCTGTATACGTTATTTGGCAGAGGCTTTATCCAAGGTACATTGTATCGTTTTATTTAGAATAGATCACGCTTGTATTGATGCCACTAACATTGATATTCAAACATTGTAGTCAAGTGCTGCCTCGTCCTTTAACAAGACTCAACCATTCAAAGTGGGTTCGTGCGAATTCAGCCTGTTCTCGCGGAAATAAGCCCATGGTGAACTTATTTCATGGGACTGAAATAAGCTCATATTGGCACTAAAGACATATTATGGACTTATTTGGGTGCGTGAAACTGTTAAGTTAGTATTCAGGCTCTATGCCAACTGGTGGAATGTAGCATTCTAATAACATCGCCGAAAATATCAAGCAAATCGACCGTAACACTCCATAGAAAACATCGTCTGAACTACGCTTAATTGTAAATATTTACCGCTCGATTCGGGACGCGCAACTACTGGCGATAAACTAACGAAAACGATTTCACCATCGAGAGTCGCTAAATTTAATTAATATATAAGAATGACGATGTGTATTGCCAATATGTATATAATATTTGTATAATATAACTTATTTTAGCAAGATTATTCTCAATTTCTATTTGACCACTCTACCGGATTGTTTCACATGTGAAATAAGCCCTACATAGACATGAACGTTCAACAAAATATAAAATCCATGCATAAGGAATTATTTCAATTCAAATAAGTTCACATCGGCCTTATTTGATCCACTTATTCTACACTCTGCGGCATTTAATGAACCTAAATCGACTTACCAGATGTACGCTCTTTGTAATGTGTTTTCACTGTGGACCGCGCAATAAAACGGAATGACGGGCGTATTTCAGAATGAAATAAGTCCAATGTTAATTTCTTGGTCCATTATGAACCCATTTGCACGAGAATAATAATGTGGGCGAAAAACCCATTGCTTCGTCAAGCGCTGTATCATCATGTAACCCGTTCTATACTAAATACTCATTAATTGACGAGCAGTTCCCTTGGGGAATTTTCAGATAATAAGTTCAAAAACAGTTGTTGAACTTATTATGTGAACACTTCCCGCCTATTATTATTATTAATTTTGCCCGTGTATATTATATTCTTCTTCATTGTTTTTCCATTTTTTTTTGTCTATCGTCTGTTTTTATTACCTGAACATCCCTCCAAATGAACCGTTCTAATGTATACTAGTTTAACTGAATGGGATAATCCGTTTAAAGATACATTAATCCGAATTAACGCTCCTAAATTACTATTTCTTTGGCTTCGGGGGTAAAAAATATTCGATTCGAGTCGAGGAACCCACCCATCAATTTGGCATCAAAGCTTAAAGACATATTATGGACTTGTTCGGGTGCGTGAAACTGATAAGTTTGTACTGAGACATTATGCCAACCTGGGGACTGTAGCATTCTACTAACATCGCCGAAAATTTCAAAGAAATCGACCATACAACTCCATAGAAAACATCGTCTGAACTACACCTCATTTGTAAATATTTACATCTCGATTCGGGACGCAACTATCGACGATAAACACACACAAATGATTTCGCCATCGAGAGTCATTGTATTTAATTAATATACATGTATCAGCATGAGGATGTGTGTTGTCAATTTGGATTAATATTCGTAAAAATAACTACTTTGAGCAAGATTATTGTCCATTTCTCTTTGATCACCCTATACTATCGGAGTCTTTCACATCACTTTATGAGTTACCAGGTATGATTTTTTAAATCTGTTATTTTTCACCGCCTGGAATATTTGGTGGCCTAGCAAATACTCGACGAACATACCGACATACTTTCGATACCAAATTGCGTTCACGGTTGGAATAAAATGTTGATATATACCACGTTTTGGGAGTGACAGTGGTTAGCAATATTTTTTGGTAATTAATCGATTTTGATAACCAAAGCGTATTTTGAAGAATTGTTGTTGGAATCTGATGATACGGTGACCATCGAATCGGATTGTACTTTTAACCCTTTAATGACTGGAGCTTCCTGAATTTTGGCAAAAAACCCTGTGCCAATGCATTCTCTTATATATGCGAGTCGCAAATAGGGCGCCTCCCATATATAAGAGAATGCATTGGCCTAACAATAATAACCTTGATACTGTAAGCCAGTGCAATCTCTTGAATACGCAAGGCTCCATATGGGAGACTCGTATATATAAGAGAATGCACTGACACGTGGTCTTTTATGCTGCACCAGCGCAGCTCCCGTCATGAAAGGGTTAATATATAAAGGGTTAAGAGGGAATCTATGACTCAATACTTACATAGCGCAGAAGACCGCTTCGTGTCTTGTGGGAAAGTGTGAACATATATATTTAGTGACAACGCGAAGTGGATTTTTATTTTATTTTGTGACATTTGAATTTTGATGGAAATATTCAAACTGGGTCGAAAATCTAAATTCTACTCTGCATTGTCACTAGATAAGCATTCAACCTTTCCAATAAGATATGATATGGTCACCCACGCTTTGTGACGTTTTAGTAAACTTTCCCCGAAAATTAACACTGAATTCCCCATCCATTTAAAGTGACACAACAATCTTCCCCGGTATACCCCGATTGACTGAAGCAATAACATATATATATACGGCGGAATCCCGCAGATAACTATTTTTAGCCACAATTCCAATCCGCGCGATCCGATTGGTCGGCGATCTTTCGTCCAGTCCTACTAAACAACGAACACAAACGAACACAAACGAACACAAACGAACACAAACGAACATAAACGAACACAGGTCTAAAAAGCGGAATAGAAGGGTGAAATTTGGTTAGTGGGTGCGTGTGGGTCCATTATATGTGTATGTGGTGTTATTTCCAACTTTGATGACTTATTTTTCGAGTTATAAGCATTATTTGAATGCAAAGCTACTAAACAACGAACACAAACGAACATGAGATTAGCCATATAGCAAAGGTGTTAATAAAGGTGTTAATTAATTAATTAACTACCGCCTTCTCTATGGCTTATACTCTGTCTCTTTGTCACTGCATGAGTTGTTTTGACTTAGTTAGTTTGTCTTATTATTACTTCGTTTAACTTCCCTGGCATCACACTGCTCTTTCAGTAGAGCTTCAGGTACTAGAATCAAAGTTTGTTTTATATACAATCGAATATTTATATATTATTTTACACTGACTCAGCCCCGGCGGAACGATGGGCAGAGTTTGTTCTCCTTGAAGTCAGTGCATGGATGAAAATGGCTCCAGCAAAATGTAGCATTATTTAAATCATTAAAAGTAATGCACTTATTTGATATGAATCCAAGAAGTCTATATGTTATTTTATCACATAATTTGGCCATAAAAGCAGTTTCATAATTATCGGTAATAGACACGTTTAATATCAGCGCGTGCGATGACGTCACGGCGTTCTTCAAATAACTTGCGATCGCTGTAATATATGATTGTTGTTTTCGATGAATATTTCGCGTTGCTTCGGGTTTATTTGATCATGTGATAAAAGGTATCTCACACTCGTCCTATTTTATACGTAATTTATCAACCTCGTCCTCTAAATTCTATTTGAGCCTCGGTAAACCTCGGCTCAAATCGAATTTAGTGAACTCGGTTGATAAATTCCGTATAAAATAGAAACTCATGTGAGATCCTCTATTTATCACATGATTAGCACTATTTTCCTATGTAATATTCGAGCATAATAGACACGTGTAATATCGTTGCGTGCAATGACGTCACGCTGCTCTTTGGGACAAAGTCCTCTGTCTGTTAATTATTGTTGTTTTCGATAAAAATTTAAGCGATTATATGACCATGTGATAAAAAGTATCTCAAACTCGTTCTATTTTATACGTAATTTATCAACCTCGTCCACTAAATTCTATTTGAGCCTCGGTGAACCTTGGCTCAAATCGAATTTAGTGAACTCGGTTGATAAATTCCGTATAAAATAGAAACTCATGTGAGATCCTCTATGTATATTTCCATACTATATGCTAACTTTCTGTCGTTTATTGGTGATCGTCTTGGTTTTTGATGCCTTCACTCTTTCCTCTTTTTTTGTCCAGGTTTTTTTTTGCGAGAGCGGTAGTTTTGGGTATAGTTAATTGTCGTCAGTTGAAGTTTGGAATTTGGAATTGTCATTCACAAAATTAAGAAGTCTTCGCATTAGTCTGTCTCGTTGTTCGGCCGTCATATTTGTTCAAATTTCGTGTCTCACTTCCAAAGATGATGCAATGCCTGATAATGTAAAATCCCCATCCACTCGAATGTCACGCAGTTGGTCAGTCACTGTTTCATTTAAATTGTCTGTAAACTCAGTAAATTTTTTTGTTAATTATATTATTAAAGGCACGGGAGGCCTTAGTTGTCGAAAATATTCATATTTGTTCCAATCACCGTAAACAGAAAAACACTAAAACGCATACAGTTTCGTTCATCGTGTAAACAGCATGCTATCATAAAGACCTACTATATATTACCTAAGCAAGAGCCTGATTGTGTTACAGAAGACAGCACCGTACGTGTTACTGGCTAATCACACACAAATGATATAAACGCTCTTTATTAGTTCCATGTCATGAATTCAGCAACAAAGAACGCTCTTTATGTTTACCATGATAATATAAACAAACACAAGGAAAGTAACTTTTTATGTCAATAACATACTGTCTATGCGATATTTCTTATTTGTATACGGACAAAGTGTGTCTACATTTTGCTTTTTGTGTCGGTTTTTGACTGTTGGAAAATTTTCACAGCATATATATACCCACTGCCAAGGACTCCCGCATCTTTAATGCTTCCATAATTGTTATTTGTCCAACATTTAGGAATTGTTGAATTTTGTTTTCTAGCATTGAAAACTTTCGTCTTTAGTCTTTCCATAAATGTAAGGTATCGTCTGTTGTCACATATATTTGTCAATTATGTCTGTCTGTATTTCGTCATAAATGATTTTGTTTTCTATTGTTACCAAGCCGCTCTCGCTATTGAATACTTTTCCATCTTATTGACAGTTTGATCACTGTCTGTTTTACTTAAATTACGATTGAGATTTTCCTTAAAGGTACGGTTGGCCTTGGCGGTGGGTATCCTGTGAAAATATTTCCACCCGTCAAAAACCGCCACAAACAGAAAGAACAACAAAATGTAGACAGACTTTGTCCATATACAAATAAGAAATATCGCATAAACAGTATGTTATTGTCATATATTTGACCATTGTTATGTAAACAAAAGCATAAAAAGTTACTTTTCTGGTGTTTGTTTATATTATGATGGTAAACATAAAGAGCGTTCTTTGTTGGTGAATTCCTGATATGGAACGAATAAAGAGCGTTTATGCCATTTGTGTGTGATTAGCCAGCAGCATTGTGCTGTCTTCTGTAACACAATCAGGCTCTTGCTTAGGTAAAATATAGTAAATCTTTATGATAACATGCTGTTTAAGCGATGGTCATGGTATATATGAACGAAACTATGCGTTTTAATGTTTTTTCTGTTTACGGTGATTGGAACAAATATGAATATTTTCGACAACTAAGGCCTCACGTGCCTTTAAGATGCCTGGTACATAGCGTATGCGTGTATCAGGAAAGCAAGCAGAAATAGCATTTACCAGAGTGATCTCCGAGACTGAGAAAATATATATAGTCATCTCAGAGACTGACAACAATGACTCACTCACATTCACTCAAATGTTTTGTTAGCTATGCATTAAAACGCCGACCTCTGATGTTTCCCCGTGTTTTTATTGCCATCAGTGATAAAATTGACAATCATCTTGCAGTAAAAACAAGGAGACAGAGTAAGCCGTAGTTAATTAACACCTGCACGGTAGCCTCTGCACTGCCGTTAATCTTATGTTCGTTTGTGTTCGTTGTTTAGTAGTTTTGTATTCAAATAATGCTAATAACTCAAAAAATAAATCATCAAAGTTGGAAATAACACCACATACACATAGAATGGACCCACGCGCCCCCTCAAACCAAATTTCACCCTTCTACTCGGCTTTTTGGACCTGTGTTCGTTTATGTTCGTTTGTGTTCGTTTGTGTTCGTTTGTGTTCGTTGTTTAGTAGGACCCCTTTCGTCACCAATTTGATACGATTGTTTTGAGAATAATAACTCTCATTCTCAAGACCAAATAAATTAATTAAAACTTAATTAGTTAGAACGCATATTTGAGTTAGATTATCGGAGTTTTATCTCCGTGTATGTTGTGTTGAATGGGAATGTTGGGTCACGGTCCTCACATATGAAATCAACGATTATTGCCTGGAAAACTTGTCAAAAACTCGGTTCGAATTGAAGTTCGTGTGATCAGATCAGGCTATGTTGCATGTTGACATTCTAATTGAATATTGTCAACAGCGGGAATTCTCATCCTGATGACCCAGGAGAGTGACTCAGGTCACAATTAATGGGAACTTTTGGAGAACCTATCGTTCAAACACGCAGATTAAAAAAAAACAGTGTGGGTAGATAGCGTCAGAAAAATGTACATGTAGCAAGAGCGATTTGACACTAAAATTTACATGTATGTCTTTGGACTGGACTGGCCGCAGTAGGCCTACACTAGTACAGGCCTTGCAGATTCAAATTGAACTAAAGTCTCCAACAGTGACCTGTAGTATTAAAATAACTAATTTCAAAATGTGTGGCCCAGTATTGTGGGATGCCAAATTGACATTTAATAAATAATTGAGCTTAATCGCAATAAGGAATCCCTTATTAGCGCAATAAGTAAAAATCTAATTGCCCTTAAGCACAATAAGAGATTCCTTATTGCGTTTAAGCGCAATAAGGAATTTCCTTATTGGGCTTAAGTGCAATAAGAATATTCCTTATTGCGCTTAAGCGCAAATAAGGAATATTACATAAACTCCCTATAATTCCAATAGTGTAGTCCATGGTGCAATGTGTGGAGTTTATTGGTCACATGGTGACTGTCCACATGTAGGCCTATTCAGATTCAATCAGATTCTATCCCTGTTAACAGGCAAATATAGGATAATTCTACTATTTTCTCATGAGGGAGATATTAATTGCACTTAAGCGCAATAAGGATGTATTGCGGTTAAGCGTATAATAAGGAATGTTCTTAATAAGATTCCTTTTTGCGCTTAAGCTCAATTATATATTAAATGTCAATTTGGCATCCCATACAGTATTAGATATATTGGGAGGAGGGTAGATCATGCCATGAATCTCTACTCTTATGGGATGCCAAATTGACATTTAATAAATAATTGAGCTTAAGCGCAATAAGGAATCTCTTATTGCGCTTAACGCTTAAGGAATATTCTTATTGCGCTTAAGCGCAATTAGATCTTCCATTATGCTTAAGCGCAATAACAACATTCCTTATTGCGCTTAAGCGCAATTACATCCTTATTGCGATTAAGCGCATTTATTATCTCCCTCATGAGATCACCCCTCTGCAAATAGTAGAATTATCATATATTGCCTGTTAACAGGGATATATATTGATTGCACCATGGACTAAACCATTTGAATTATAGGGAGTTTATGTAATATTCCTTATTGCGCTTAAGCACAATTACATGTAGCTCTTATTGCGCTTAAGCGCAATAAGAATGTTCCTTATTGCGCTTAAGCGCAATAAGAATCTCTTATTGCGCTTAGGCACAATAAGGAATCTCTTATTGCTCTTAAGCGCAATAAGGAATTTTCTTATTGCGCTTGATTCCTTATTGCGCTTAAGCTCAATTATTTATTAAATGTCAATTTGGCATCCCATATACTCTGGCTAATATGACTTTGGGGCATAGATTTGGGCCATAGCTATGGTCATATAGCAATAATGTGGTGTCACTGTATAAGGGCTTGCTTACCTCATATGGTGTACTTATTGACTTAAATCGGGTGAAAAACCCTATTGTCATATTATCAGCATCCCTGTCCCAAAAATTGGTGTTTCATTCTGGGAGCTTTGATGTCTCACTCCTCGAGCTCTGGTAGTTTTATTAAATCAGCGGCTCTTGCACAGATCTATAGTATTTCCAGGTCATATACTGTAGCGCGAATATGGTGTCACTGAGGACCTGCTTCCCTAATATGGTGTACCTATATATGTACTCGAAAATCAAAGTTGCCCCCACCAATACAGAAGTTAATACTACCACGAGTTGCCACAACTAAAACAGAAGGTAATGCTATTGCTAGTCTACCATTTCGATAAAGAACTTAGGCTTGCTCCCATGCAAACCAATGAAAACAAGAGGTGATATGTCAATAAGAGCTAAGGTTGAGTTATGGATAAACCTATTTATTCACCAGGGATGTTTAGATACATACATGTATAACCATGCGCTTAAGATTAGGCAATTGATTGTGCGTAAGCAAAATTGATTGCGCTTAAGCACAAATAATTATGTTTTCAAGAACAAATCACTATGCTTAAGCACAATCGATTGCACTTAAGAGCAATGATTGCTCTTAAGCACAATGATAAGTTCAACTAATTGTGCTTAAGTGTAATTATTTGTGCTTAAGTGCAATTAATTGCACTTAAGCGCACTTCATTATTAAATGACAATTTGGCCTCCCAGAGGCGAATGCCCGTATAAATCATATTCTATCAGTACAAAACCTCGGGAACTTTTTTAAGTATTGATAGAGAACCTTATAAAGCTGAAAAAATAACAAGGGGAATATATTTCTTTATTAATACCTGTCGCTTAATAGTTTATTCATAAGTAGGTGAAAGTGCCAACTCGAGATGACATTATTTAACAGACTTGATGGGTGAGTTTGCTATGCGCACTTACAATCGTGGAATTTCTGCAGGGTAATTAATTCAGTGTTTTTGTGATATCAGCTCACTAAAGCCACAAAAAGCATGCATTTTCGAGCTGGGACCACCCCATACTTTGAAGTTGATTATCGAGGAACAAATATAAACAAAGAAATATGTTCCCTGCCTTGTTTGTTCAATGTTATAAAGTTCATTATCAAAACATAACAAATTCCCAAGTTTTGTACTGATGGAATAAGATCTCTACAGGCGCTAAGCAGAGTAAAGATTCATGACATGATCTAGGGGAGGGGGTTTCTTCATTTTCAACAAGATAGCTCCAGGCTGTTGACCCAACATTCAACAATAATTTGAACAAGGACTAAATCATGCCAGAAGCTCCCACAAAAATATTCATGATTGCCAATTACTCAATTAATAAATTCAATTGCAAGTCTATCACAGCTAGTGACAGTCAGTTGTGGTATTCAGTTATTAACAGACTTGTAATTATATTAAATTTAATTCATTAGTGAAAATTCATACATGTGTTAAGTACCTTATTAATAAATCATTTAAAATAAGTCTTCTTAAATATATCTCTTCATGATATTGATGATGTCCATCCCTCTCATGGCAGACCCCAGACTCCTATACTGAATACTAATAACAAATAGGTGGTTTTTCTGTTTACCAGCAGGTACCAGATAAGAAAATATGTATAGTGACAATGGAGTGAAATCTCCTGGAACTGTAAGATTTTTCTCACAGTTTGTCATTGAGCATCAAATTGATTATTTTTTTGTCAAAATGACATATTTAGATATAATTCAGTCTCATACTTCTTGGTGAGCTGGGGTTATGGACAATATTTCAGCAGCAAAAATGTTATTATTTTCATATTTATAATAGCGTGAAAAAACCATGGCTTCTATCCTATATTTTTTATCTTGTACCCATGATTCACCTATGTTATTCAGGATTTATGGGAGGTGCTAGTATACCATCAGTAGTCAGAGTAATCAAAACTATGTGGTTCATTTATGAGACAAAATACCGAACCTGGAGGGTCGGAACTAAAACTAATTACAACAAAAATTGTCTATTTAGGAATAAAATCAATTAACCCTTTCATTATGGGAGCATCATTCACCCTTCCATGATTGGAGCATTGGAAATATTGCAATAAAAACCTGTGCTAATGCATTCTCTTATATATGGTAGTTTCCAGTAGGGATCCTAGAATATATAAGAATATATTACATTGGCCTAACAATATTTACCTTGACCTTTTAAGCCAGTGCATTCTCTTATATATGTGAGGCTACCTATGGTACCTGCAGATATAAGGGAATGCACTGGCACATGATTCAATGCTCCACTAGCGCAGCTCCCATCAAGAAATGGTTATATTATATATTTGAGTCTCCCAAGTTCTTCCAACTGCATATTTTGTAGATTTTATTTTCCTGCTTTACAGAAGAAATTTAATCATTTACAAATTTCCAAATTCACTAAAGATGGATTATCTCTTCCTCTAACATGTGTTGTATAGTTTACTGGTTATAAAATAATAAAAATAAGCCGGAGATACCTGTCTGGAAATGTTACTATCAATTAATATTGATTTTAAATCAATATGTATTTTTTAATGCGAGAATTAAGTGGGATATATATTTGTTCCTATTTTTTTTAGAAAAAGTTCCAATAAACACGAGCCCTAAAATACTGGACATTGATTGTATGCTTATTATAATACTAATTGATAGAAGTGTTTCCAGACAGGGGTCTTCGATTCATATTTATTATGTTATACACAGGAAACTAAAAAATACTTGTTATAGAAAGAGATAATGATTAATCCATCTGTAAGAGTAAGTGTTTTTCAAGTTGTGTGTCTTCAAGAATTGGAGTGTATCACACTGAGCCAAATTCAATATATGATGGTCAGGTATTTCAAAGACTAGAAACAAAATTAACAGCTTTTTCATAGTTTTAGTAATTTTCTGACTAGATGGTGAAGACAAAACTATTTTTGAACAAATTATGTGTTAGACTTACAAACTGTGAAGGGATTTCCAAACACATTGTGATGCTATCGTTTTACAATTGAAAGTGTTCTAAATAATTTTGCACATTTCATGACTGGAGCTTCCTGAAATTTAGCGAAAACACTGTACCAATGCATTCTCTTATATATGACAGTCTCCCATAGGCAGACTCACATATTTAAGAGAATTCATTGGCCTAACAACATTTATCTTGACCATGCAAGCCAGTGCATTCTTTTATATTTACAACCTGCCATATGGGAGACCATTATTTATGATTAATCCTTCCATAATTGGAGCTTCATGAAATTTTTTGAAAACTTGTGCCAATGCATTCTCTTATATATGCGAGTCTCCAATAGGATGCCTTGCATATATAAGAGAATGCATTAAGCTAACAATACTTATATTGAACTTCTAAGCCAGTGCAGTCTCTTATATTTAAGATTGTATATATGCGAGATTCATATATATAAAAGAATGCATAAGCATGACTGGTTGTTTTTTCTATTTATGCCCCAACATTTGTTAAACAGACAAAAAATGGCATTTTTGGAAAAGTATCAAGACTGAAGGAGTAATCTCAGTCATAGGCTAATTTTATTCAACAAAACACCAAATAAAAAATGCCATGAGAAAAACAGGGTATATGGATTTAAATTTATTTCAATTTGCTCTGGAGGTGGGGGGGGGGGTGGGGGGGGGGGGGGGGGGGGGGGTAATATATATTCAGACACATATGATACTTTTTTACATTTTACCATTTCTGCGATTCACCCACCCCCGCAACCAATTTCTTTCCCTCTTTACAATTGTTTTCCCAAAGCATTTTTCAACACCCCTCCCCATCTGTCTGTCTGAATATATATGTGGAGATTCTATGAGGAAACAACTATTTTTTACCATCTTACCATCCGCCCAGAACATTAAACCTTTCTAAGGCTGAAGGGGTCACTCTCACCAAAAAAAGTGCTGAAGGGTACACATGGTTTGAAAATGTGCTGAAGGTTTGTGATCGCCACTAACACCGTTACTTAAACTGTGTTTCTGAAAGTCTGACGCCCATGAGCAGTTTGTTTTCAACTCAAAGAAGGAGTGTTCGTATTGTGAGCTGCTAGTACGCAGAAGTTGGAACGATTCTGTGTTGTTATATACACACCTCCTTCTCCACCGGATTTTGACTGACACGTACAGTCCTCAAATTGTGTTGGCTGTAGCCTGTATTTGCCTTGTGTTTTAGATAATCAGGCTTAGGAAGTGCTGGGAGCAACCCCATGACTATTTTGTGGTATTTAACCAGTCGCTGTTCTTTCCTTCTGGGAGCCTTACCTCAGACAGCATGTCTGTGACTGATCCATCATCTCGTCTGTATATGTTCTTTTCTGTATCTGTTCTTTGAGTTTAAGAGAGATCTCGAGGTCAAGTGACCAATTTTGAATGGGGATTTCCATGCAAATCTGCAGAGCAAAATTTAGAGTTGCACATACTTCTGAGTGTGACTTGATGTAGTATTGAAAACAACAGGTATTTACAGTGACGCCAGAAGCATCAAAGGGCAAGGGGGCAAACCAACCAGGAGGGCACTTTTCGGGTACCCACTGGCCTCACCTGAGTCAGGCCAGCAAGGGGGCAAGTGCCCCCGTATGTCCCCCTTCTCTGGCGTCCCTGGGTATTTATCTGGCGACTGGCGGGTCCAATTGGAACTTGTTCCATTATAAATTATAATGTTGGTGTATTTATTTTTGAAAGTTATATTGATATTTCGAATCTGACAAATATAAGTTATGTAGGTCAAGTGATATGTAATTCCAGAAAATAATTCTCAAAAATATATTTATAGCAAAATTTTATAATTTACGAAGCGGACCCACCAGATAAATACCTGTTGTCTAGTACCACATCAAGTCTCACTCAGAAGTATGTGCAACTCTTTAACTTTTGCTCCGCAGATTTGCAAGGAAATCCCCATTCAAAATCCACCACGGCGGAAGACACACACTATTCGTTGCTCTTCCAATTTTTCGTCATCTTCCCGCTTACGAAAACTTCTTATTTGATCGCATTTTGCCAATTTAAGCTCAATATATCTCAGTCTTTTTCTAACGATATCCTGACAGTGAAACCATGCTTGACAGAACACAGGGATATCCCCAATCTATTTATAGCATATCAGGCTGTATCAGGGGAGATAAACCATGCATGCAGTTTATAGAAGCGTTAGGAACAGGCAGTAAACAGCTGATTTCAACAACAACAACATGGTGGCGATTATTTTTGAGTCCCTTTAAGCACTAACTATATATATAAAGTTCGACCAACCATCAGCATGTACGACATATATATAAGTGACATCAAACGATATTCATAGGAATAGCTCTTATTTTTAGAAATAATTTCATCAAAGGACATTTTTATTCACGAACGAATCAAGGGAATTTATAGATGGAATTCTTGCATGGACTACAAATTACCATAATGCCTTACTATTGCATTGGTAACTATTCCAATAAATAAGAGGCTATTTTGGCACCAGTATTTATTGAAAGTTTTCTCCGTTGATAGGGAGAAAACACTAAATACATATACATGTATCAAAACAAACACAACACATAACACATTAACATATAATACATGTACAAATTTAATATGTTACCATGATCAAAATTGATTTTAACTGCAATACATACAAGACAAACTAATTTAAACATATGTTCTAAAAGAGAACAAATTAATTTGATTACAAACTTATTTCTCATGATAATTTTAAGACTATTAAAATTTAAATTAAACCCTATATAAAAGGGGCTGGGTGGGTGGGAAATTGATCTGTCAAAATATTCGAATGGTAAGGAAAATTTGGGCGCGAATGCTTATATACCAGCTAGGAATTATGGGTACCTGAACTGAGAAGTTCAAAGGTCATGTATACTGACGTGTATTCTAAATATGTCAACCAATAAAATGAGAAGTTCCAGTGTGATGTAGAGTGACGTAAAATTCGAAATTTATATCCAGGCTTAGTAATTACATATTTTGGTACCAAAATAGCCCAATTACCATAACGCCTTACTATTGCATTGGTAACTATTCCAATAAATAAGAGGCTATTTTGGCACCAGTATTTATTGAAAGTTTTCTCCGTTGATAGGGAGAAAACAATAAATACATATACATGTATCAAAACAAACAACACATTAACATACAATACATGTACATATTTAATATGTTACCATGATCAAAATTGATTTTAACCGCCAAGCCGTAGGCCTCCAGAAATTAATGCCGATGTCTTCAAGGGAGGGGAACCCAGAAGTCAGAGGTGTCATCAGAGCCTCTGATCGTCTGGGAAGAGATGCGGTTCACACTCTCCTGAAAGGAATAAAGGGAAAAGACATCAGTATCAAGTTCAATTAAAATCAATAAACTGCCAAAATCAGAGTTTATAACACATAAACCAAACATGTAATGTATAATTTAAGTCAAATGTTTGATAACCTGAATAAAGAAATTAGTTAACACTCGTGTACCTTCAAAATTTAAATGAAGGCCTCCATCTCGATCCGCATAAAGATGTCTCAAAGGCTTATGGCTCCCTTTATGAATAACAGATTTGAATGTTCTGACAAACCTAATGCTTTTCTTCTTACATAATTTTGCCAAGGCAAGATTAATATCAATAACTTTTTTTTTCTGTTAAATAAAAATCAACTGGTCTAGGCAATATAGCGGAAATGATCAATTTACAATGAGTGTAATTCTTAACTGCTTTTAATAATCTTTTAAATAAAGATTTTATCTCTTCCACAGAATGTGAATTAACATTATTAGTTCCGACATGAATCAAAAGGTACTTGGAACTAATACTCCCCTTGTTTTTCTTTATAATCGAGGTTATATTTTCGATGGACGCTCCTCGATGTGCCTCCACCTTAGTACAATTGACACCTTTAACATACTTGCATATGGAGTCAGAAAGGAGAATAACAGATTTATCTGTAAATATAAATATAGAAACATTAATCAATGAATCTTTATAATGTAACTAATGAATTTCTATAAGTTCAAAATATATTGTTTCAATCTTCTGACATTTGAGACCTATCTTCAACATTCAGTTCCAAATATTTTTTATATGCATCACTCTTCCAGTCACCATGAATTTGAATCAGATCAAAAGGCACTCCACATCTAAAGGCTACTGTGCAACCACCCCTTCTGAATGAATGGGATGAAAAATGTTTTGGGTTTCTACCAGTCATGTGTATAAGTGACTTCAATCTATTTTGAAAATCAGAATAAGTGACTACCTTTAAATTATGTGGTTTTCTTGTCTTTCTGATTAAAAGGGCTGGTGCCTCTATTGAGGCTGGCGTCAACTTACACATATTATTAAAGGCAAAAATGGGACACAATGGTGAGCCTGATACTAATGGTATCTGTAAAATTCTCTCTCCCAACTGGTTAGTTTTTGACCATTTGAAGGAAATAGTCCTCAAATGATCTGTTATGGCAATATCACCTCTGGTTAATGGTTTGGATGAATCATAAGACTTAACAGAATCCGGAACTAAGTTAGACTTTCTTGAAAATGTGAAGAATGCTATGACAAATAGACACCAGAAGGTAGCATCAAATGCCTTGTTGATATCCATTATGTTGTAAAATTCCAATACAATTTCAGGAGTTATCGGATACGCTCTTTTAATTGAATGTGGATTCAATCTAGCTATACCTTTAAACATTAGCTTCAATTGATATGTATCAGACGGAAATTCATGATCTGTTAATAAATGTTATGTTTTTACTCCTGCAACATAATTCTTTATGGCATCAATAGATTCAAATGATCTACTAAGAAATTGAGCATAAACTGAATTACTACACAGTCTGCTGGTAAACATACCAGATTAAAATGACTACAAAACAATAAATATGACTCAAATTGAATCTTTAAATTCTTCATTGTGCCTTTAGCAAAGGCTGCTCTTGTGGATAGTCTAGCATCTGCTTTCAATATTCTCATATCACTATCTGTAATTTAATAAAAGATTTCTCTGAAATTTATTACCAATTATTTGTAAATTTAAAAAGATCATCTGAAATGTCAATTGTTTTTACAAATCTGTCACCCAACAGTTCTTTGAATTTATAAGCATTCATATCAGACCATCTAGATAATAGATCCGAATCCTGTTAGACTCGCCTGATATATGGATACCTTTAACTTCAAATTGATGAGTGGCTGTTATGAAAACAATTTCCCTGAGACAGGATTGCATAAACGAATCATGAGTGGCACCGGAATTTAATACTGTCACTGAAGCTGAATTGTCACAATAAATTGTAATTATTTTGCCTGTATACCGACTACCCCACAATTGGAGACTGACTAAAATTGTAAGAAGTTCCAAACAATTTATATGCAAATTCAACTTAAAAATGAACTGAGGAAATTCCTTGTGAAAACATTCATTGGCACTAATTGCCCCACAGCCAGTTAAAGTGGAATCACATGCCAATTCCACATCTGGTGCTGACCATTCTTCGAGCATCATCAATGATATGCCGTTATAGTGACAAAGAAATTTTGACCACCACTCCAGATCTTTCTTAACAAATTCCGGAATAGAAACTTTCTGCCTATTGATGTTGAATGTACGTAACCATGTTAAGAGTCGTGAAACAAATAATCGCCCAGGTCGTACACAAGATGAAACAAAATTAAATTTTCACAATAATGATTCCAGTTCCTTCTTCCTGGCCTTTTTCTTATTCAACCAAGATCGACAAGATCAAGAATTTCACAAAGGCGAACTGAATCTATACTCAATGAAAGACTTTCGGTATCAAATTGAATACCCACAACTTTCATCTGTGTTGACGGTGAACATTTCTTGTTTTCGGCTTCTTCAAGCCCACAACTATCCAATAAATATTTTAAATATACAAATGCCTCATCAGCTTCCTCTTTAACTTGGAAACCTGCCAAATCATCAAGATAGTTTACCAAGTTAAATCCAGCTTGATTCATCATGTATCTTAATTAGTTGGTCATAGATTGACATGCTAACGCACTACTTCTTAAAGGCACGTGAGGCCTTAGTTGTCGAAAATATTCATATTTGTTCCAATCACCGTAAACAGAAAAAACATTAAAACGCATAGTTTCGTTCATATATACCATGACCATCGCTTAAACAGCATGTTATCATAAAGATTTACTATATTTTACCTAAGCAAGAGCCTGATTGTGTTACAGAAGACAGCACAATGCTGCTGGCTAATCACACACAAATGGCATAAACGCTCTTTATTCGTTCCATATCAGGAATTCACCAACAAAGAACGCTCTTTATGTTTACCATCATAATATAAACAAACACCAGAAAAGTAACTTTTTATGCTTTTGTTTACATAACAATGGTCAAATATATGACAATAACATACTGTTTATGCGATATTTCTTATTTGTATATGGACAAAGTCTGTCTACATTTTGTTGTTCTTTCTGTTTGTGGCGGTTTTTGACGGGTGGAAATATTTTCACAGGATACCCACCGCCAAGGCCAACCGTACCTTTAACCCCATTGGTAAAACTCTATCAAAATAAATTTGACCCTTCCACTTATAACCAAGCATATCAATGTCACCAACGTCAACATGAATTTGCCTATAGCATCGTTTCAAATCTCTTGAGTATATCAAAGAATTCTGACCACATTCTCTGACCAATTCAACAAGGCTATCGACTGATGGGTATATTAATTTGTAATTTTCTCCAAGATATACATTTTTTTAAATAAAATCATTGACACTATTTCCTTGGGGAAAACTCAAATCTAAAATGACTCACCTTTCTACACTGTCTCGCTTGGGGACAGAATTTAATGGAGAAAGAAATGCAGTATCAAATGGAATTTGTTGAAAGGGACCGATTACTGCTTGATAAGATATTTCTTTCTCAATATACTGGTTCATTTCATTTGGAAAGGAAGTAGCACCAGCATGATTCCTAGTTCTAACATTTGTTGGTCTAACATGTTGAGTTTCCATGCCAATGGGAAAACCATACTTTAGAAAATCACATAACCGTTTATCTTCATAACTTGTCAACATTGACTCAAAAAATTCAATGTTTAATTTTGAATAAACTGGTATGTGACATAACTCAAAATTGTACAAACCGGACTGTCTAACTTTGATATTTTCATTCACTACTGTTTCGTTGAATGAACTGTCACCGGCTATACTGTGTTCTGAGACAGAAAAAGATGTTAATTCAAATGAATCCGCCTCGACATGTTTCACAGAACATTTGTCATTGTTTCCTGATGAGGACATGTCGAGCTGGACTCAGAATGAGAAGAACAAATCTTATCTTTCTCCAAACAACTTGCACAAATATGCTGCACATGTCTCATTTGACCCTGAACAACTCTCAAATGAAGTGATTTCTTTGGACATTTATTTCGTTGAAATTCAGGGCAGAACCATTCCCTGTTCGAATTATCCTTGGTTGGGGTAGGTCGCCCTGATGCAACACCACCCAAAGGACTGGCTCTGTTCTGAGTACTCAACGCAAACGTCCTACCGTATTTTGGCCGAGTATGACCAACCAGTAATGGGGTTTCCAACAATGATGTGTCATCACCCCAGTCTGCCTGACCATACTCGATCTTTCGAATGACAGCAGCATAAAAGTCCAACAGTGACTTCCAGTCATAAATTTCCAAATAATAAGCAATTTTACGTAATAAAAACAATCGACCTTTCTTTTCTTTCTCATTTCTGATCTGCATAATAATTTCAAGTTCTCCAGCAACAAATTGGCTGAAGGAGAGGTCTTGATATCTTATCTCTTTATTCACATACTCTAATTGCAACAATGACTGTGGGCATAATTGTGGATACAAAATTGTGGTAGCTGATTTGGCTTCCAAGCCCGAAATATTACTCTGTTTTGCCTTTACTTTCTTGTTTGTTTTCGGTCTCTCCTTAAATATAGCCGACCTATCAGATGATGCATCACTGTCCATTTCATCATCACATGTGTCCGATGTAAAACCTAACCTCAGGTTTTTCAATTGATTGTTTACATTCTATTTGAGAAGTGAGTCAGATCTCAAATTATCTAAGGTAATGTTTATTTTACTCTTTTTACCTTTCTTCAATGCTGCCTTTTCGGCCTCCGCCAACTCTCTTCGGGACTCTTCCAACTCTTGTCTGATCTTTCGTTTCCGTTCCGCTCTTCTGTCGTCCAGAGACTTCTTTTTTTGTCATTCTGCTTTCGCTACCTTCGCTTCCTGTTTGGCTGTCGCTTTCTGCAGAAGATTCTACTTCTTCGTTGGGCGTATAACCGTCCTCGTTGGTCTGACTTTCATCTTCATTCGCTTCGGATGGCACAAACTTATCACCTTTCTCCTTTCGCCCTGATTTGTGCATTTCGTTATAATCGATTACTGCTCGCTCTCGTTTGGATCGAATCATTAAATAAATTCAACGTTAATATAAAGTATGATCGAATATCGATATTATAATTTATAAGTCGTAAAGATGATCTCCAAATTGATCTGTCAAAATATTCGAATGGTAAGGACAAATTTGGGCGCGAATGCTTATATACCAGCTAGGAATTATGGGTACCTGAACTGAGAAGTTCAAAGGTCATGTATACTGACGTGTATTCTAAATATGTCAACCAATAAAATGAGAAGTTCCAGTGTGATGTAGAGTGACGTAAAATTCTAAATTTATATCCAGGCTTAGTAATTACATATTTTGGTACCAAAATAGCCCTATTTCACATCATTTCTTGTTACAATTTTGAAGAAAAATAAAGATCAATACGTAAAACTGAAATACGAGCTCAATGTAATGTTAATCGAGCTGACGTGTATTGTGTATAACCACGGTTGTGGTATCGAACATTATTATATCCAATATCACATATAGTTAAACTAGCTGAAACAGGCTCCCTGGAAGAAAAGAAAATAAGCTCACTGCAACGATTGCGATTTTTGCCATGAACCATATTAACTCTCCGACTTCCTGTTTCAAAATAAGTAAGTACTTTAAGGGTGGAGTCTATATAGCTACGATTGGTCTTATGGTGTGAAGGTTGATCGCGTATGCCATGCATGAGTGGGAGCAGTTTATTCACCGATAATGTCATAAAGAGGTAGAACATGTCATTAAACTGTTAAGTACTTTATTTTTTGTGTTAACCTCTTCACTGCTATGATTGTGACGTTATGAAGTCGGGTGCTGGGCCGACGTTATTGCTATTTTACTGTGGAAAAATATAACGGGAATATCACGAATACCATAACATTGACTCAATTGACAGGCTATTATCATTCACAGTCGTGGAACATCATACACAGTTTGAAACTTCAAGATACAGTTTAGATATGGCAAGAAACGTGGCCAACAGAAAATACATCGGCATTTTTGTCCCAGTCATAAGTCCTGGGACAAGCCGAGACAGGCGAGACAGAACAAAATAAAGTATATAGTCTGTCTCGCTCCTGTCCCAGCAGCATCAGTTTGGTCACTGTTCTCTGAGCAAAACTACCCGCTGTTTTTTTTTCTGACTGCGACAGATTAATTTTCAATCAGTTCTTTAACTGGAACAGACCGAGACAAACACATTTCTAATGTTTTCATATTAATTATATTATTTACCTTTGATATTTCCTGTCCCAATAGAAAGGCCTGGGACAGACCGAGACAGAATTATTTTGAAGAGGATCTTATTTGGGAACCATGGGACAAACTGATTTGACTGGTACAGACCGAGACAAACACATTTCTAATGTTTTCATATTAACTATATTATTTACCTTTGATATTTCCTGTCCCAATAGAAAGGCCTGGGACAGACCGAGACAGAATTATTTTTAAGAGGATCTTATTTGGGAACCATGGGACAAACTGATTTGACTGGTACAGACCGAGACAAACACATTTCTAATGTTTTCATATTAAATATATTATTTACCTTTGATATTTCCTGTCCCAATAGAAAGGTCTGGGACAGACCGAGGCAGAATAATTTTGAAGAGGATCTTATTTGGGAACCATGGGACAAACTGATTTGACTGGTACAGACCGAGACAAACACATTTCTAATGTTTTCATATTAAATATATTATTTACCTTTGATATTTCCTGTCACAATAGAAAGGTCTGGGACAGACCGAGACAGAATAATTTTGAACAGGATCTTATTTGGGAACCAAGGGACAAACTGATTTGACTGGTACAGACCGAGACAAACACATTTCTAATGTTTTCATATTAAATATATTATTTACCTTTGATATTTCCTGTCCCAATAGAAAGGTCTGGGACAGACCGAGACAGAATAATTTTGAAGAGGATCTTATTTGGGAACCAAGGGACAAACTGATTTGACTGGTACAGACCGAGACAAACACATTTCTAATGTTTTCATATTAAATATATTATTTACCTTTGATAGTTTTACTCAGAGAACAGGGACCAAACTGATTCTACTGGGACAGGAGCGAGACAGACTATATACTTTATTTTTTTCTGTCCCGCCTGTCTCGGCTTGTCCCAGGACTTATGGCTTTTCTGTTGGCCACGTTTCTTGCCATATATGATACAGTTGCACTAATCTCTGAGTTCCAGTCATGAATAATGGCCGACTTCTAGTGTGCTGAAGTATGACTGTACTCAGTACGTGCGTATAGCACGCAGCGTGACCTTTTATGTCCGTACTCAGTGCTGACGTATATAGCAGCCAAGAGGTTAAGTGTGACAAAGGTTGCTATAGAAATTTCCAGGATTTCCGCTTTGGGTGGCTAGAGATATTTTCAGCACGCGGAGGCAAGAGTTGATAAGTAGCCTGATGCATTCTGTTAGAGATTTTAAATACCGTTATGTACCCGGTAACTAGTGAGTTAAGTGCACGGTCAATAGCAGAGCTGAATGAAATCCGGGGCCGCGGATTCAATCGTTGACGTCAGACAAACTCGGTGGTAAAGGACAGTGTGATACGTCTTCTTGAAACGCTAATCGATAGTTGAAGAAAGGCCACCCAAATCGTCACCGGAAAGTCGCATTTTCTTTATTGGAAAACAAACAAACTCATTTACGTCATTAAACAGCATGTGATTGCAGTGTATTATACTACATTATAATGTGTTTTAAGACTGCCCCACGTTCAGTAGCTGAGGTGCTTGGCGGATAACGTGAAATATTAAGGCAGCATTCTGTTGAACTCATTTCTCACGCCATCATACCATGCTCGCCATTCTTCTAGTAGGGTTAACGTTAATATGTCACTCAAAAGCGAACGTCGGAATTCAAGTCCGATCACTGCACTTGCTTTTTGGTATCGAAAACGGCTGGATGGCCGAAGACGCAACCGTGTCGTTTTCCAGTGCAGCGTTCGTGAGATCTCATGCAGAATGCAGTGTTTTTTGTCTCAGTACGAGGAGTTGTAGATGGGCTACATTCTTCAAAAGTCTCATCGATGGGAACAACTGCTTTCTATCTCCCTGTGGGAAGATTCCAAATAAAGTTGATGAGGAGGAAGCTGTTTTCATTGGAATAAGGGTGAGTTTGTAGAAAGAAAGATATTTACGATGAACTGCCTTTGCTCGTGATTCTGTTAAGAATTTGCATATTACAACGAATATCGATAATATATAGAAAAATAAGTAATTTGAGTCGAAGATGTATTCTGTGAACGTTCAGGTTAATAGATTATCTTAAAATCAAAGTTAATAATTGATATAAATTTAATTAATGGCTGAAGCCATAAATTAAATTGCGAATTTCCGTGTACATGTCGTAATCGAATTAATTGAGGGATAGTGGATTGGTAAATGCATGGCACACATGATCGTGTAAAATATTATGTTGATACGGGGCGTAAACTCAAGCCACTCACTGACTAGTGACTATACTATAACTTAAATGAGTATATGGGACTAGTATGCATATAATATAACTTTTATGTGATACATTTGCTTGAAAACTGTACAAAAATTACAATTTGTATTTTCGCATTCCGGCTAAGTTGCAATCCGTAACATTACTTCGTACTCAACATACTTTCGAATAATGGAAAAATGGTTACCATATTCTACGACCCAGAGACTATAGAAACAAACAACAACATTAGAGTACACCATCCCTTTAAATACGATACGCGTCAACGCTGTTATATATATAATTATAACTATATTGTTTAGACACCCTTTCTCGTTCGTTTCCACTTGAGTATGCCTTTATCCTATTAACAAATTGTTTTATCGGCGACTCTCATAGAATCGTCATTGTTAAAACAAAATCATCAGATCGGGAATCTAAATATCGTATTGCTACATGTCGAATCGTTTAAAGTTTTACCCGGTATAAAGCGTGAAGACTGTATTCTAGTGTCCCTAAACGATTTAGCGTATTTGACCTTATACCCATGTTAAATGTGAAGAATGTGTAATAATAAGTTATTGCAAACAATCATATATTGTTTCCTCTGACGTAATTTGCTCAATCTTTCCTGGGTGTATGGCATAGCCAATATTCTTGTTAAGATTTTTATTCTTCTCAGAACCATGCACTGCATGCTAACTGACTTTCTGTATGGCTTTACGTGAATATTTCAGGTCTCATCTGTTAAGATATCAATTAGATAGGACAACAAGTTGACGAAATGAGATTTTAATATATTCAAGTCACCAAGGACAAATCTAGTTATCAGCGAAGTTTCGTATAATTCAGTGTTATATTACATGCAATCAAATACTTCTTTTATTTTATCTCAACAGGACAAGGTGTACCCAGATAATGCCAGAGGTGAGTATATTCTTTTATACATGTATGTATTGGTCATCAAACAATAGTCAATATGCATATTGTCTTTGGTTAAAGTTCTGGTCATGGTGAATTACTATGCTTCTGATGGGGGAAATGATGCTGCTAAGAAAAGTACAGTTATCTTTCTAAAGTTGTCATTTTCGCGGTGTTTGGATGGTTCGTGCGGTTTGAGAACAAACGGTGTCAGAGTGTCTGTATATGTGAAACAGTCAAGAACATATTATACTGGTATTTAAAACTAATGCAATAATATGTAACGCCCAAGTGGTATGCACACCCACACGTGGTCTTCCACACCCTCCGAGACTGACAAGATGACAAACTTCAGGAGACTTTCCAATGGAAGGACTCATGGAGTGTCTCCCGTCACATCACGAAGGTAACGAAGTCACATGTAAACATGCATATCACCAGGTGCTGATACATAAGCCAGGATTAACCAAGTAGTATTTATGAAATAGCCCCAGGAAAATAAGGTAAGGAGGCTGATTAGATATAACAAAGACAGCAGAACTGTCTTTGTAATAAAGAAGGAGTTATTTGTAAAAGTATAAATTTAATTTGTTTTAAACTTTGAAATTATTAAACTTTAACATTAACAATTTGTGAACACATTTGTAACAACATTATATGTATGATAAACATGTAGCTGAGGTAATTTGAGCAGATTTTATGACTAGAATATTTGACTATGAATGACTTTAATAAAATAGTTATGAATATGAAATGAGTATGAGGCCATTTGATGTCTGTTTTGTAATGTCTAGAAGATGAAGAAATATTGAATACTGTTAATTAAATAAATAAATAAATATTAAGTTAGTAATTTTATGAGATTAAATGTTTATATTTCAGGTGATAAATTACTCCATGACATGAAATATTTGAATGCAAATGGAAAGATGAAAACTTTTATAGTTTAAATATTATACTTTATAAGTGAATTATTTATAAGTATTTGAGCACTTAGTTATATGAAATATTTACATTAAAATTGATCTCTAGAAAACAACTTAAGTTGTTTTGAATAAAACTATTTATTTACAACATTTCAAGACAAGAGACATCACAAACAAATTACGAAACATGTAACATATGTGTCTAATTCTATTGTTTTATGAGATCCCTTAAATATCTACAGATAATGGTTGGTCTATATGAGACCTTAAAATAGCAATGATCTATATAAAATAACCACCACTGTTACTTCTTCCACACAGGACAACTTTTCCACACAGGACAACTTTTCCACACAGGCTTAAATATAAAACAGTCCACACAGGCCACTACTACCCCACACAGGCTAATTAATTAAAGTAAGATGAAACATTTAGATTTGAAATAATGCATTTGACTTCCGCAATTTGAAATCCAATATGTTTTATATAAAAAGCTATAAAACTACTATAAAAATAGAATTTAACACGCCAAGCGTCAAAGTGTTTTGTGACTAAATATTTAGACCCCAGCGAAATTACCCGCTAAGTGGGAAATTTAGCTTAAGTTTAAATATAAGTTAATATTTTGCAGAGTTCCCAAAATTGGGACTTTGTTTTATTTGGCACAATTACCTGCCAAAGTACAACTTAGTTACTTAAGAATATAGACTTAGCTAATTTTACATGCTAAGCAGGAAATGCTATTTATTTAAAGAAGCAGAATATTTTACTTGCATAAATTATTCTACTTAGAATGTGATAACTATGTTATTTGCATAATAAATGATGAAATGGGTAAAGTCAGACTTAGTGTCATCATGAGAATATTTTTTTACCCATGTATGAAGTGACTGGAACAGAACTAACCAGGCCTAGTTCAGTTCCATCCCAGGGTTCTGCATCGAATAATGCCTACTTTAAAATAAAATCTTTTAGAAATATGTGAGCATGAAATTAAATAGACGTTTTGAGAGAAACCCAAATTCTACAAAACATACAGGAAAACTATTTTAGTAAATATAATTATTTTACATAATTATGTTCCAATTAAATAGGCCCATATAGTTGTTCATGACATAACCACTTTGGTACATGCATAGCTGCTCTCTATTGGAGTTGGAATGGTCTCCACTTTGTTTATCTCCATTTGTCCTCGATAGTTATCCTCATATGGGAGTCGAGCCTCAGTTTCCCCTAATGGAAAGTTTGGAAACATATTCATTTGAGTGGTCCTATTTTAGTCTGCCACTTCAGACAATTCCACTCCATTTGCTGTTTTAGTACCACCTCTTGTCATGGAGTCCTGATTACTATTACCTGTTTGGAACATACTAGTAACCAACAATATAGATTTAACTAAAATTTATGTTTTGGAATACATGCTCACATAGAAAATAATTAGAAAAGTTTGTTTTAAAATAGTTAAAGTGCCTATAAAGTTAATAAATAATGACTTAGAAACTTTACCTATTACTTTAGAATAAATAACTAATCCCAGAATAACAAAGCACAAAGTCCGAATCCTACACAAGAATAACACAGAAGATGATTTAGAAATTATAAATGATGCAGAACCTTGAATGTCAGATTTCAAGGGTTAATATACCTTTTAAATTCTGCAAGATTTTTGAGCCAATGAGAAGGCCGGAAATTTCTGCAGAGTTTAAGACCAATGAAACAACTTCTGCGAGATTTCTCTTTGCAGAAGAAATAGTGCGTAGTTAAAACGTCAATAGCGTCATCAAAAATAAATAAATGATACATAATTTGTATGCATAATATAGAAATCATTTAGATATGAGTGATTTTTATGTATTCCATGATAAATATGCGTCATATATGATGTGAGGACCCGATGAAGTGAAACCACGAACGCCGAACCTGAACTACGGCAAGATGGCGGCGCCCATGAGAAAACAAAACATCGCCGATCATAAAGTGATTTGCACTTATAAATCAACGATTACTGAATATGAATTTATTATATATAACACCACTTGAAGCGGAATACCTCTTAAATAAGGTGTGAAAGTAAGACCGGGTTTTATTAACTTTTTCCCGATATATTTGTGAATATAAAGTTTGGAAATATTTACGTTAGGAAATGCATGTATAAAAAATGCATTTCCTCACACTACCCCCTTGTAAAAAAAAATTGTGTCCCACAAATGACTAGACAATAAACAATACACATGAAACAATTACAATTTTACACATGTTCTCTTCAGATTACTTGGATGTCTTGAAACTTCTTTGCCACCTTTTAAATTTCTTTGGGATTACTCGTTTGACAGGCATTCTCCCCTCTAAATCGTCCAACCTCTTTTCCAAGCCATCCACTCTGGCTCGTAGGTAGGTAACCTCCATGTTTAAGGAAAGCACATTTGACTCCTTGTCCGACACAATAATAGGTTATGTCTGGACCTCAGAAGAGATTTGCACTGGGTTAAGCATATCTAGCTCTTCAATATATTTGGTCAGGAAATCTGTTGATTCATTTGTTTCACACACTAGTGACGAGAAGTCTGGGAAAATGTCATGTCCGTGCGGCTCTCGAATACAGACTCGCTTGTAACCGTCCTCTCCACCTGTGTTTCCTGACAAGCCTCACTTGCATCGACCACTTTGGTTGTGTTAACAACCTCACTTTTCTCTACCGCCTTGCTTTTCTCTACCACCTTGATTTTCTCCCCCACCTCACTTGGTTTCACCTCGTCAATTCGTTTCACGGATGTTGCTGGCACAGACACCACGGACCTAACTTTAACACTTTTCCTGTGTTGCCATTCCTTCTGACTTTCCTCTTTATCCAATTTGGTCAATGCTGACGTTTTGAACACCATTTCTGGGTTTTTCGACTCAACCATATAACTGGACTCATCGATCTTGCCAAGTTTCTCCATTTTGCACATGCGCTTAATGTGTGACACATAATCCAGTTGGTGCTTTATAAAATCCTTTCTCGTTAAAGCCCGATAGGCGCACAGCCTGCAAAAGAAAGGTACTTGATCCTTTTCGACATGCTTGATTAGGTAGTGTCGTTTGGCCCTATCCAGCTCATCCTTATAATCGCACTTGGTGGATCTATATGCCGGTCCTCTCCGCATGGTTAATCCGTCCTCTGTTATGATTTCGTTGATAGCCCCAAAATTTCACCTCTCTCTGTGGCTTGGCTTGGCTTCTAGGACCCCGATTTGCCCAATGTTCAGGACTATTACAGATGAAGCAGTTCCATTTCTTGGCTTTGTTTGTATCCTCTGAATCAGGTTTTGAATTGCTCTGTATCCGGGCTTCTAACTGGTCCATTCGACGCATGATTAGAGACAGGGCCTCTTTTGTCTCCTCTGGCTGAGGTTGGGTGCAAGCCGGGAAATAGCCTCTACTAGTAGCCTCGACCGCCCGTGCACCACCTTGTGCAGCATCCCTCCTAGGTGAGTCTTCGTTAGATTTTACCACCCTAGTTGGTTTTCTGTTTTGTCTTTCATGGTATGGTTCATATGCGTCAGAAGCCATCGTTTTGTTTTTCGCCTCATTTAACCTCACAACGAAACCCACTGCCTCGTCTATATCCGTGGGCTCTTTAGCGAATTCCACATGAAATCTGGCTTTGTCGTCATTAAGGCCATCAAGGAGCCTCCTTAATAGATCCTCTTTCCTCGTGGTTCTGTCCCTATTTGGATAAGCTCTGATGTAGAGGGATTTCAACTCTGCCGCATATTTTTCGACTGGTTCGTATGGTTTTTGATTCCTCTTTGAAAACTGCCGCATAAGTTTTCGTAGTCTCTATGACCCTGTATCCCCCCTCTAATTATGTGACCAGGGCTGGATAGTTATTGATGACCCCCCCTTGGTAGTTGCCCAAACACAAAGTCACCTGCCGAGCCCTGTAGTTTTGATAATAGTTCGTCTAACCTTTCCTCATCGGACCAACCCTGTCTGTTGGCTATAGCCTCAAATCTGTTTGACCACACCTTCCAGGCCTCGACTCCCGTGAAAGCTGGTAGTTTGGTTGGTTTCCTATATGTTGAAACTACCGGCCGTCTGTCAGACTGTCCACTAATTGTTGACTCTGGCTCACTTCCCTCTGATGAGCTATCATCAGTGAGTGAATGTCGGGAATACCTATTTTCCCTCTTTCTCTTGGCCCTCCTACCAGATTTGATTTCCTGAGACATATTCGCATTTGGTGGGGCCCGATGGCCTTGATTCCCAAATAGGTCTGGTTCACTCAGTACGCCTCTAACCATTGATTTTACCGCCCCTGTTATTTCATGCGAAATTTCCCTCATTGCAACTTGGACAGATTCTGAAACAATCCTCGGGACCTCCCTTATTAGTTAATTTGGACTCTGATTTGAATGGTCTCCCCTTACACTCTCATCTACCTCATGGTCTGTTTCGACATTATCCCCATTAATATGGTCCTCTTGGAAATGGATTGGGCTTGGATTTATATTATCTATCTGATAACAGATTTCTTGTCGACCATCGTAGTCACCATGTTGCCCTCTATGACCAGTGTCAGTTTCCTCTTGATCAGATATGCCTCTATGTTCAGTGTCAGTTTCCTCTATATCGGATATGTCTGACATAACTGTACGCGCCCGCCTTCGCGTTGACTTAGCATGTCTACCACCAGCCATTTGGATAAGTTACAGCCTGGCCGCAGACCACACCTATTAGTGGTAATGTCTAAGTTTCACCGTCACAATAACATTTTTAATACACAACAATAAGAAAATAACAAAGTTTTTTACCTGAGTTCGTACCTCTGGATCTCACCTGAAATATGTTCTGACATGAGATCACACTTCTGACACCAGAAATTATGTAACGCCCAAGTGGTATGCACACCCACACGTGGTCTTCCCCACCCTCCGAGACTGATAAGATGACAAACTTCAGGAGACTTCCCAATGGAAGGACTCATGGAGTGTCTCCCGTCACATCACGAAGGTAACGAAGTCACATGTAAACATGCATATCACCAGGTGCTGATACATAAGCCAGGATTAACCAAGTAGTATTTATGAAATAGCCCCAGGAAAATAAGGTAAGGAGGCTGATTAGATATAACAAAGACAGCAGAACTGTCTTTGTAATAAAGAAGGAGTTATTTGTAAAAGTATAAATTTAATTTGTTTTAAACTTTGAAATTATTAAACTTTAACATTAACAATTTGTGAACACATTTTGTAACAACATTATATGTATGATAAACATGTGGCTGAGGTAATTTTGAGCAGATTTTATGACTAGAATATTTGACTATGAATGACTTTAATAAAATAGTTATGAATATGAAATGAGTATGAGGCCATTTGATGTCTGTTTTGTAATGTCTAGAAGATGAAGAAATGTGAAATACTGTTAATTAAATAAATAAATAAATAAATAAATAAATTACTCCATGACATGAAATATTTGAATGCAAATGGAAAGATGAAAACTTTTATAGTTTAAATATTATACTTTATAAGTGAATTATTTATAAGTATTTGAGCACTTAGTTATATGAAATATTTACATTAAAAATGAGCTCTTGAAAACAACTTAAGTTGTTTTGAATAAAACTATATATTTACAACATTACAAGACAAGGGACATCACAAACAAATTACGAAACATGTATCATATGTATCTAATTCTATTGTTTTATGAGATCCCTTAAATATCTGCAGATAATGGTTGGTCTATAAACTCTATATGAGACCTTAAAATAGCAATGATCTATATAAAATAACCACCACTGTTACTTCTTCCACACAGGATAACTTTTCCACACAGGCCAACTTTTCCACACAGGCTTAAATATAAAACAGTCCACACAGGCCACTACTACCCCACACAGGCTAATTAATTAAAGTAAGATGAAACATTTAGATTTGAAATAATGCGTTTGACTTCCACAATTTGAAATCCAATATGTTTTATATAAAAAGCTATAAAACTACTATAAAAATAGAAATATGATTTATTGGATTTAACACGCCAAGCGTCAAAGTGTTTTGTGACTAAATATTTAGACCCCAGCGAAATTACCCGCTAAGTGGGAAATTTAGCTTAAGTTTAAATATAAGTTAATATTTTGCAGAGTTCCCAAAATTGGGACTTTGTTTTATTTGGCACAATTACCTGCCAAAGTACAACTTAGTTACTTAAGACTTAGCAAATTTTACATGCTAAGCAGGAAATGCTATTTATTTAAAGAAGCAGAATATTTTACTTGCATAAATTATTCTACTTAGAATGTGATAACTATGTTATTTGCATAATAAATGATGAAATGGGTAAAGTCAGACTTAGTGTCATCATGAGAATATTTTTTTACCCATGTATGAAGTGACTGGAACAGAACTAACCAGGCCTAGTTCAGTTCCATCCCAGGGTTCTGCATCGAATAATGCCTACTTTAAAATAAAATCTTTTAGAAATATGTGAGCATGAAATTAAATAGACGTTTTGAGAGAAACCCAAATTCTCCAAAACATACAGGAAAACTATTTTAGTAAATATAATTATTTTACATAATTATGTTCCAATTAAATAGGCCCATATAGTTGTTCATGACATAACCACTTTCGTACATGCATAGCTGCTCTATATTGGAGTTGGAATGGTCTCCACTTTGTTTATCTCCATTTGTCCTCGATAGTTATCCTCATATGGGAGTCGAGCCTCAGTTTCCCCTAATGGAAAGTTTGGAAACATATTCATTTGAGTGGTCCTATTTTAGTCTGCCACTTCAGACAATTCCACTCCATTTGCTGTTTTAGTACCACCTCTTGTCATGGAGTCCTGATTACTATTACCTGTTTGGAACATACTAGTAGCCAACAATATAGATTTAACTAAAATTTATGTTTTGGAATACATGCTCACATAGAACATAATTAGAAAAGTTTGTTTTAAAATAGTTAAAGTGCCTATAAAGTTAATAAATAATGACTTAGAAACTTTACCTATTACTTTAGAATAAATAACTAATCCTAGAATAACAAAGCACAAAGTCCGAATCCTACACAAGAATAACACAGAAGATGATTTAGAAATTATAAATGATGCAGAATCTTGAATGTCAGATTTCAAGGAATAATATACCTTTTAAATTCTGCAAGATTTTTGAGCCAATGAGAAGGCCGGAAATTTCTGCAGAGTTTAAGACCAATGAAACAACTTCTGCGAGATTTCTCTTTGCAGAAGAAATAGTGCGTAGTTAAAACGTCAATAGCGTCATCAAAAATAAATAAATGATACATAATTTGTATGCATAATATAGAAATCATTTAGATATGAGTGATTTTTATGTATTCCATGATAAATATGCGTCATATATGATGTGAGGACCCGATGAAGTGAAACCACGAACGCCGAACCTGAACTACGGCAAGATGGCGGCGCCCATGAGAAAACAAAACATCGCCGATCATAAAGTGATTTGCACTTATAAATCAACGATTACTGAATATGAAGTTATTATATATAACACCACTTGAAGCGGAATACCTCTTAAATAAGGTGTGAAAGTAAGACCGGGTTTTATTAACTTTTTTTCCGATATATTTGTGAATATAAAGTTTGGAAATATTTATGTTAGGAAATGCATGTATAAAAATGCATTTCCTCACAAATAGCTGCCCTGGTGTTTGCAACATGACAGGGGTAGAAATTCTAACAACTGTCGGTTTGCAACAGCCAATTAAAACAATTATTAAAATATTTGTTTTAATGTTTTGTACACATCATGGCTTTCCTCGATTCGGTACTTTTTCTTAACAGCATCACTTAGCCCCATCAGCATCATCATGAGCAAACAAATTATCAGAACTCACCAACATCACAGCAAATTAGCAGGACCACTTAACCATAGTTGTATATATCCATCGTCCAGTTTCTTTTTAATGCTCAACCATTTGACTGTTCATATATATTGCTTTGTTCATTTAAATATTAACGGGATTCTCAGGGGGGGGGTCGGAAAATAATTTCAGGCACGTATGGCATTTTTTCCCTTTCGATCATTTTTTGTACCCACCCACCCCCACCTCCAAATTTTTTTCCGTTTTCGGCAGTTTTTTCCGACCATTTTTTGACAGCCACCCCCCCTTTTAACACTAAAACAGAGATTTGCGGGGGGAAATTCACTGTAAATAGCTGTATATGAATTCTGTGCATACTATTTATCATGGATGTTAACATGGACATGTAAATAGGAATGAGTCATTTTGAGGTCATTCGGCCCCAAAAACATGGCTGCCAGCGGCCATCTTGGATTTCAAAATTTGCAACAAAATACAACACGATGACTGCCTGCAGTCAGTTTACAGTTAGAATTACATTATTTCTCTCATTCAAAGTGGGTTTGAAGCCCAACTCATTGCCAAAACTCTAAAAAACAAGCATGAAATTTTTTTTTTTAGTTGCCGAAAAAATTGCTTGTTGGTGGCTTTGACCACCCACCCACCCCGGCATACGTGCCGGAAAATTTTGTTTCACCCCCCCCCCCCCCCCTGGGATTCTGCGTAATATTTAAGAAATTTATTTTTTGTGATGTTTGGGGCACCGTTCTTACATTGATTACCTTATTTTGTGATATCAATAGTTCATTTTTGTGATATAAAAAAAATGAACATATGATCTCACAAAATCGAATTTATGATATCATTAAATATTTTATAATATCACAAAATTATTTCATGATATCACAAAATTATTTTAAGATATCACTAATTCGATTTTGTGATATCATAAATTCATTTTTTGATATAGAATTTAATTTGTGATACATGTATACCTAATTCATTTTGTGATATCAATAAATAGAAATAATAATTATTGATATCTATAAATGCTTACTTATTTTATGATATCATATATTCGATTTTGTGATATCACAAAATTAATGTATGATATCACTAATTCCATTTTGTGACATCTTAAATTTATTTTGTGATATCACTAATTCCCGAAAATTTTATGTTATCACAAATCGAATTATTGATATCACTAAATCCTTACAATTTGGTGATATCAATAATTCGATTTTGTGATATCCAAAGATGAATTTATGATATCACAAATTGGAATTAGTGATATATTATAATATTTAATGATATTATATATACGATTTTTTTTATATCATGTATTCATTTAGTGATATCATAAAATGAATTATCGATATTACTAAATATGTAATAAATAGAAGAACGGCGCCCGTGAGTCCGTGAATTGGTGATATCATAAAATCGAATTTATGATATCATAAAAAAACTAGTATTTATTGATATCACAAAATTAACATATGATATAACTAATTCGAATTAGTGATATCAAAAAATTAATTTAAGATATCATAAAATCGAATATATGATATAACAAAATAGAAAGCATTTAGTGATATCAATAATTCGATGTTGTTATATCATAAATTCGTTTTATGATATCAATGCATATTTCACTAAATACATTTACTGATATCAATAGTCTTTTCATCCGAATTATTGATATCACAAATGAATATATGATTTCACAACTTCGAATAAATTATATCACAAAATGAATATATAGTATCATAAAATCGAATATGTAATATCACTAAATGCTTACAATTTTATGATATCATATATTCGATTTTGTGACATCATATATTCATGTTGTGTTATCACAAAATTAATTATTATTATTAGCACAAAATAGGAAATAAATGGAAGAACGGCGCCCATAGTGATGTTATTAAGAAGATATCAAATTGATTGCATTGATATTATATGCGCATGATGCAAGTGCGGTAGAAATTAAATTGGCATCAGTTTTGTGAAAAGTCGTGATTTTAATTTGAAAACCAGAATCGACCAACATTCCGTTCTAAGGGTGCATTTACATTGCCATAGAACTGTACACAGATCTACACGCAGACAGTGTAAACGGGTTGATATAGAAATGCACACAGAAAGAGAACGGTATTAGTTCGTGTGAGCAAAAATCGTATCGGCTATTCGTCACGGTCAACACCGAAGCATTGCGCCAGGCAAATCTGTTTTGATTAATTGTTACTCAGGCTTTGCGAATGTGTTTTAGTTTTCGTTATCATTTCAACCCGTGTATTTCGAATATTGAACACGGACAGGGACGTGGCGACTGGGGGTGGGGGTGGGGGGTTGTCTGACCTCCAACTTTTGTGAAAATTTTCAACAGTTGGAAATTTCATACCTGACACAATGATCTTGTAGTTTGATTTTCAAACATTTTATTGGGGGGGGGGGGGGAATTGTTTTCGGACCAATATTTGCATAATTTCCAGCTTTTTATCAAAATTTTGGGCTGGAATGGTTATCAGCTGGAAAATTTCCAACCTTGTGCGGGCGGGTGTCAGGTTGGAAATGTTCAACACTTGGAAAGATTGTGTCTCCTGGTCCTTCCCCGTGGCCAGTCAAAAACCGTTAGTTGATTTAAGAAAACAATATTGTCGTACATTGGGTCAAAATTGTCACTGGAAATGTCATCAGTTGGAAATTTTACTACATTTGGTCAAATAATTGGTGTTGTAGGGTGGATACCCATTCCATACCGATCCAAACTGCCCACCGTCCAGATGGTGTCAAACAGGAGACCTATATATATATATACATGTTGTGTGTATATATGTGTTATTCTTTCTTCGAACCATTATCAAGTGGTATGAGAATACACTTTAAATACAAGCGCTAAAATCGAAATAAACCAGTTGTCTGTGAATGAAGACGTTTGTGTTAATTCTCGTACCGTATGCACGTTTATTTTGTCATCACACGCCTCAACATGCAGGTACTCACTTACACGGTGTGATTTGCGCACTTGACAAATCCTTTGAGTCTTTTTCATGATGCAAGGGGAAAATAAACGTGTGAGTCCGTGGGTTTAAAATCATTCTACAGTTTTCTGCCTATTTGTTTTTTCTCATAACAATGTGGACTGACAGAGCGGTATCGCTTCTACTAGAGGAATTGCCAACACGGGAATCACTCTGGAATCTGAAGAGTAGGGGTTATAGGAATACCAATACCAAGACACGAGAGGTCGCAGAGCTTGTGGACATACTTCGGTCTGAAGTTGCGGATATGGACACCGACTCGCTGAAGAAAAAAATTTCGGAACTCAAAAGTCAATACCGTGAGGAAATAAGGAAGCAGCTGTTTTCAGAGAGAAGCGGTGTTGGTCAAGAGGATGTGTATGTTTCCAGGTGGAAAATTTTACAACAATCACATTTTTTCGATGATGGCAGCCAAGATGGTGGAAATCTTACAAACATTAATCCAAGAGCTGAAGAAGCCAATGATGTTGACAACGCAGAGCCAGGGACGTCATCATCTCGCAGATCTACAGGTACATCAGCCAGTGGGAAGAGAAAAGCAAACTGGCAAGAAAGGACTGCTGATGCAATTGTAACGTTAGCGTCCAACAGACAACAGCCAGAACTTGCAGATGATGAATGTGACGTGTTCGGGAAAACTGTCGCGTTTGGTGTGAGATCAATCACAGACCATGCAAAACGAGTGCGCCTGATGTACAACATTCAAACTGCAATTTTTCTTGCCAAGGATGTGCCTCTTCAACCCATGGCATGTTTCCCTCCATCCAGCAACCAGTGACTTTCTGAACATGTGTGTAATGTTTTCTCTGTTATTGTTGGCTATATAAATAATGTTTGAATACACTTGAACAGGATTGGATCTGTTTTCTCTGCAACTGCATGGTGCAATTCCATAACATGTTATCTACATTAACTTGCAACAGAGAGTTTTAGAAAATGGAAACAGTGAGCATTTATACCCGTATATGCCCATTAGAAATGTATATTTAATATGTTCACTAAATCCAAATAGGCCATCGGTCAGCACATATGGAATACAACGAGCAGTTTTGTAACTAATGACATGCGTTACCCGATATTGTATGTATACATTGTCACGATAGGCCGCCGGAATTTATTTTATGTGGCTTGCGTTTGACGGGGATATGTAAATAGTATTTATGAAATGTATTTATGTACAGTTATGATAGTTTTAAAAGTATTCAGTCCGATTAGACGCTCCTAAATTGCTATTGCTTTGGCTTGGGTGTAACAAATATTTGCTTCGAGTCGAGGAACCCACCCATCAAAGCTCAGGTTGATTAGATATCGATGTTTGAAGTTTGTTAATATTTAGATATCTGGCACAAAAATTCTCCAGATCCTCGTGCTCAAACGGACAAATTGCGGTTGTAAGATGGATAACTCTAAAATCAAGCGGTTACAATTAACAATAATAACCACTGGATTTTAGAGTTATTCACCTAACAACCGCAATTTGTCCATTTGAGCACGAGGATCTGAAGAAGTTTTGGGCCAGAGCTCCATAAATTAACAATCTTCAAACATCGATATCTAATCAATCTGAGCATTGATGGGTTGATTCCTCGGCTCTAAACAAACATAGTTTACCATCGAAGCCAAAGAGATATTGATTTAGGAGCGTCTAAACGGATTGAGTACCTTTAATAGTAGTTAGTTCCGACGCGATAAAAACAGAACGGGCGCTAAAATATCAGACATTATCCTATGTGGAACGTTTCACCAATATATATAATTCTTAATGGAGCTGATCATTCATCTATTCATCGATGTGATAATCAATGCACATGCCTGCAACAAAAAACATGTACATAATCGGCCCTTCGCAACAATAAAATCACAAAACCTTTTCGAATGACATTTCACGTTCATTTATTCACCTCATAACACGATTCTAATGGTACAAAAGAGAGAAGCCGCAGTCTCATAAAATTTGACTGAAAAGATCAGTTTTTATTAGAATAAACCACCGTTAATACTATGGCTGGCGCTTTATTCTTTTAAAAACGTATATATCCTGTCAAAGTTCTAGTGACTATGCAAACATCCAGTTATTCAGCCAAACCCCACTGAAAGTTAACTGCACCTTCACAGAAGAAATAGTCGGTGAGTTCCTCACGAATGTCACGTCCGCTAAGAGCTGTGTATTCTATGTTCACAACTGAAGTGTCGTTGTCAGGTGGACTCCGGCTGTCGTCACTGGGTGTTTGGAGTTGACCGTCTGCGACGTTGTCAACACTAGTATTCCCCTCCTCGTCAAAGATAACCATATCTTCGCTCTCGGGGTCTGTAATGTTAGAGGTGTAAACAGTATCCCGCTTGTCGATCAAAAAATTATGCAATGCGACACACGCCCTAACCACATGTTTGTCTTTTCTACCTTCAGTGGAATCGTGGTTCGTAGAATTCTGAATTTGGCTGACATGATTCCAAAAGCGTTTTCCACGATCCTTCGAGCCCGACTCTGTCTATAATTGAAAACCTTCTCATCCCCAACAGCGGTTGATCTTGGGTATGGCTTCAAGAGTGTAGTACTTAGTGAGAAAGCGTCATCTCCAATAAGATAGTATGGTGTCTCTGTAGTTCGGCCGGGGAGTTTAGAGGGTGGTGGCAATCCGGAGGCATCTACCAAAGATTTAAGAGGTCCATAGTTAAAAATCGTTGAATCTGATTGGCTGCCTGGTGATCCGATGCACGATCCGTGCATCAGAGTCCGCGACAGCAAGCAATACGATGGAGTGTCGTTTCTTATAGTTCCAATATAAAGAACCACTTCGCGCTGGCGCCACGATGTTCACATGCTTACCATCGATGGCCACAAAACAGTGAGGAAACTGCCATCTCTTTTCGAATCATCGTGCGATTTCAAGCTTATCCATTGCATCAGTTGGTTCGCGGAGGTGGTCGACTTTAAGTACTTGATATATGGCCGAGCACACATCTGGGACAAATATGCACATTGCAGAATCAGAAATCAGAAACTCTGTCCGCAACTCTTTGTACGATGCCCCAGAAGCCAAGTATCGCAGAGTGACACAAAGTTTTTGATACGGTGTCAACGCTTTCCGAAGTTGCGTGTCGCGTTTCATTATCAATGGTGTTACCCGCTCAAGTAGATCGTCAACATTTGGCCCTGTCATCCTGCAAAAGATTAAACAAATTAGGTATAGTTTATACGACATATGTTTTGCAATGTTATCATCGCGTACCGATTAAACGTTAGGATAAATTCGTGGGGTTAGAATCAGCCCATGCATGAGATGCATCCCGTCCCTGATATATATGCAAGGTTTTAAAGTGAAAACACAGGGAATTGGTTTCCCGATACACATATATGTAACCTATCAAAATAGCATAGCATATAGTATACGTGACGTACCATGTATACAAGTTTTCGGATAAACTAAGAACGATAACTCTAGAGTGGACATACGGCTATTGCGGTTATGCTATCCTGATATCATTGATATATATATACTTTTATATATACGGACATCTGACATGTATCAACACATCCTTTGGGTGGGGTCATGTTGTGCTTTGTGTACCAAAGTAAAGAACTCACCTCATGTACGCCTGGAAACTTTCTCCGTCAGTTTCCCTCATTCGATTTAGACAATTCTCAGAAAATCCGGTGCGCTCTCTTTCTGTGTCAGTAGCCCACGGCCGGGCCCACCATCTCCTGCTTCTCCTAGACTCTGTTGAGTATATCAGCAACGATGCTGACGCGGCACATACCAAATCGGTGTTGTCTGCTGATAGTTGATCCATTTTTATGTCTGGCCTAAACTGAAACGACTCGTAGTGAGTTGTCGATTAGCAGAGTACTTATCAGCGCGCGTTCACTATTAGTAATCATATTGTGATCACAGTAATGCGCGACACGTGACTTCATACAGATCTGTATGTAGTTCTGTGTCAGTGTAAATGCACCCTAAGTACCATTTAAACATATTGATCATACATGCATGCCTGGGGACAGCTTCATCAACAAATGCCATAAGCTAATCTTTAGATGCTCTTCATTTAACACGTAATGTGGATCTTATGAACATCCGTTCCCGTTTAAGAACGCAGCTCACAAAACAATCTTAAGACCATCTTATGGCATGTTCACATGTAGCTGCAAGAAAATATCTGCAAGAAAATATCAGGCACTAATGTATCCTGATATGTATTGCTGCAAAGATTACAAACGTGAGAACGCGGTGGTTTACCTGGCGATGATTGGTCTTAAAATTAGAACTGTATGAGTCGTGCTGGTTCAAGTGAATTGCTTCGGGTAAACAACATATAGTCCATATTGGCAATTCACAGCATTGTGGAATTCCCAACAGTTGAAATATTTACTTAAACACCCACCACTATCGCCAAATTTATATATATATATATATTGGCCTGTGTCAATGGTACAACTGTATACCGAGAACAATCAAGAAATAAAGATGCATGCATCAGATCGTTCATGAATTATTTTACAAAGAATTGCTTTTAAAATCTGATACAATATATGATGTATTAAATAACGTGTTATAGCTACTAAAGTATACGGTATATACTATACATGTTAGCTATATATATTTCTCTTTTAAAAGAGATAATGTGCAGTTATTAGTTTTATACTTGTTCTTGTTAATATCTGTCGTGGTTCGTGTTATCAAATTGTCTTTTTTTTCAACTGCCCTGCCAGCAACCAACTTAGAATTTTAAACAAATATTGTATTTAGTTCAAACACATTTCATTTTGCAAAAAATGTGTTTGGGCACACATGTTGCTATATATATTCGATTTTGTGATCTCATATAATCATGTTGTGATATCAAAAATTGAATTATAGATATGACGCCATATGTAATAAATAGAAGAACGGCACGGACAGAATACCATAATTCCCAAATAAACAAAGAAGGGTAACTCTAGAATGAAAAACGCAAACAGCCTCATTGGCCCCTTCTTTTGAAAAAGCCTCCCGATGGCTAATTTCCGTATCAAATTTTATTCAGATCGGACGGAGCGAGTTGGATATAGCAGTATTTATTATATTTCACCGAACAATTTGAACTTGTAGAATGCATACATAGCCGTATCCTATACCAAACACCAAATGCTGGACTAACTGTTCAACTACCCTTCATAAGACGTTAATAGAAATCAAGTACAACTCGTTTCACTGAGCACAAATATGATTATCTTCTTACCGATATAAACAGTTTAAAAGAAACATAATCGTCGCAACAATGTGTTGAAATTAACTGAAACGCGCAGTATTTAAGTTTTGTTTTGAATGCACGAAAACTCGAAACTGTATATACCACATTGTGAATTCAACCTAATGTTGCAACTTCGCAAGTTGACGTTGTTCCTGTGAAAAAAATATTCGGAGTAATGGTTTAATTTCATTTGGGGACGGCTTATTAAATCCGTGGACACATTTCTGTGTATATGTTCTCAGGATTGTTGCCTCTTTTCGTTGCTTTTTGCATGTGAGTTTGGCATATAAGGCCTTACCGGTATAGTGTTCTAAATTTAGCACGATACTATTCAAGTATAGTAGTGGCTAAATTTAGCATAACACTACACCATATATATGACATAGCTATCGACCAATCAGAAGGCGTCATTTCTGGGTCATGTGACATATAGGTATATAGAACATTATGTCGGCCACTTCCACTTATTAGTTTGATATCCAGTCAGAAAGTTGCAAATAAAATACGTTTAAAGGTACTCAATCCGATCAGACGCTCCTAGATTACTTTTTCTTTGGCTTCTGTGGTAAAATATATTTGATTCGAGTCGAGGAACACCCACCCATCAAAGCTCAGAGGGATCAGATATCGATTTTTTAAAGTTTTTTTCTCGAGATGTGTAATAATATGTGACCCAGAAACACGTGGTCAAACGGAGGGTCTCGGTCAAAATTGCAGATGAAGATGGATAACTCTAAATTCAAGTGGTAATACGGTCAAATTTCGTGATACTTTAGTGATAATACGGCCATATTGTGTTGAACAAAATGTTCATAAATAACAAGTTTTGGGAAAGTTGATACCTTAGTGGTTAGCATTAGTTTGTTGCAATAAATCGATTCTGATAACTAAAGCGTAATTTGAAGAAATGTTGTTGTTGTATCTTGATGGTATGGGGACCGACTGTTTGGATTGGGTATGGGGACCGTCTGTTTGGATTGATTACCTCTAAAGTTTTAAACGAACTCTTTTTTATACAGACTGCAAGGATATGAGAGACGCTGGATTGTTCATGGATGGTGTGTACACTATTCAACCGACCGGATCAGCAGAGGAGGTCGTATGCGACATGAACACAGACGGGGGCGGATGGACGGTGTTTCAACAGAGATGCAATGGGAAAGTCGATTTCTACATGAATTGGGCGGACTATGTCGAAGGTTTCGGAAACTGGTCGACAGCATGCGACGAGTACTGGCTCGGGCTGGAGACGACTCACCAGATGACGCAGATGGGTCCAACCGAACTTTATGTCAAACTGACCACACCGAACGGAGCATACAGATACGCCAAATACTCAAATTTCGCTCTCAACAACATGACAGACACCAACTACAGAATCACAACGACCTACGACCTGAAATTTCTTGGCATCTCAATCGATGAAAACCTTACATTTAAATACAATATTGATATGGTCCATAATAAACTATGTCACACGCTCTACCTCCTGAACAAAGTTAAACGAATTCTTCCGAAAAATGCACAAAAAACTCTTTACTATGCCCTAGTACATAGTCGCTTAACATACGGCATACATATTTGGGGGCACGCATCCTTCGATTCACTTTTAAAACAGCAGAAAAGGGCAATACGTATTTTTTGCAATGCCAGTTATAGAGCTCACACCGAACCTCTGTTCAAACAAGAAGGAATCCTGAACCTCAATGACATATTTAGAGTTAATGCAGCTTGCTTTATGTATGATTGGACTAGAAATAACTTACCGAAATCATTTAAAACGTGCTACTCTTATTCTCTCGCGAAAAATACGAGAAATGCGAATAATATACGTCTGATAACACCGAAATCATCAATTTCAGCATCCCTCCCAAAACACTCCTTCCCAGACATTTGGAATTCAATTGATAAAACATCAAGAGGATGTAAATTTAGAGCTACGTTCAAGAAAACTCTATCACATCAAATAATATCCAAATACATTGTCGATTGCAAAAATAAAAACTGTTACAGTTGCTCATTACAAAATAACCCCGGGAACTAAATGTTATAACTAAATATTATAACTATATCCTATAACTAAATATTATAATTATACTTATTGATATTGATGTCATTCTTTCTGGATATTTCACCCGTCTGGTCATAACAAGTTCAATCAATTTGCACACGTATCACTTAAAAATATCGTAATGAACTCGATGTGACCAGCTACTATAATGACACCCATTGAACATAGCCCATGACTATAATATGACTAGTATTAACGTTCACTGACTTTCTGTCCTTATTTATTTATTTACATTCAATCTATATAGTCAACATTCGATGCCTACATGTACAATTGAATCTGGTCTGCGGATATTATTCTATATTATATCATATTATATTATATATATTATACATATATATACTTATTATTTGACAATTACCACCAGGTAGTGGATAATTTGTTATTTATTTAAGGGACTGCAGGAAGACGGTCAGTATTGGCCATGCAGTCCCTGTACAATATCATTAATTTTGTATCTTTATTTTAACTGTAATATGCTATGTTCATTGTACAAATAAAATCTATCTATCTATCTATCTATACGACCACGGTGATGCAGGAGACTCGATGGTTAATTGTGAAGGACGGCCCTTTTCAACCAAGGATTCGGATAACGATATGAGTGGTGGTAGTTGTGCAAGGAGTTATGGTGGGGCATGGTGGTACAACACATGCCACCTTGCCAATCTGAACGGCAGATATCTGAATAAAACATTACTGCCAGAATCGCAGAAGGCACAGGGAATGCAATGGATGACCGCCTTTGGTTATGACCACGATTTCATGCGATCCACCATGATGCTCCGTCGGAAATAAAGGTCTGAGAGAGAGGGAGGAGAGAGAGAGAGAGAGAGAGAGAGAGAGAGAGAGAGAGAGAGAGAGAGAGAGAGAGAGAGAGAGAGAGAGAGAGTTAAGAGAGAGAAAGAGTTAGAGAGTTAAAGAGAGAGAGAGTTAAAGAGAGAGAGAGAGAGAGAGAGTTAAAGAGTTAAAGAGAGTTAGAGAGTTAAAGAGACAGAGAGAGAGAGAGAGAGAGAGAGGGGGTTAGAGAATTAAAGAGAGAGAGAGAGTTAAAGAGAGAGAGAGAGTTAAAGAGAGAGAGAGTTAGAGAGTTAAAGAGAGAGGGAGTTAAAGAGAGAGAGAGAGAGTTAGAGAGTTAAAGAGAGTTAGAGAGTTAAAGAGAGAGAGAGAGTTAGAGAGTTAAAGAGAGAGAGAGTTAGAGAGAGAGAGAGAGTTAGAGAGAGAGAGAGTTGGAGAGAGAGAGAGAGAGTTAGAGAGATAGTTAGAGAGTGTGAGTTAGAGAGAGAGAGATTTAGAGAGAGTCAGAGAGTGAGAGAGAGAGTTAGAGCGAGAGAGAGAGTTAGAGAGAGATAGTTAGAGAGAGAGAGAGAGAGAGAGTTAGAGAGCGAGTTAGAGAGAGTTAGAGTTGTTGTTGCTGCTGCTGTTGTTGCTGTTGTTGTTGGAATCTGATGATATGGGGACCATCGAATCGGATTGAGTACCTTTAAATTGAGCATCAAACCAGCTGAGACATCGAAGGGCAGAGCACCTGGCACATCTCGACCTGACCAGTTCCCCATACTGGTCGTGTTATATCAGATACAGAGAAAGACGGGATGAAGAAAGTTCTTGGATCAAGTTCCCCAAAGTATTTGTTGAGAACATGTATAAAACAATTATATTCATTACCTTAAACTGAATCACATATAGAATATACGCATAGTGTTTCTGAATAACAAATTTAATCCACGACTGGGATTGGCGATTTACACCACGAGCTTCAGCGAGTGGTGTAAATCGCCAATCCCACGAGTGGATTAAATTTGTTATTCAGAAACACTATGCGTATATTTTGTTTATCCCACGATCTTTACAATGGGATGGATAAACACTTTTCCGTTCAAATTGTATGGAGAAAGTTTAATCCACTACGAATTTTATGCCATGATCTTTACAATGTGATGGATAAACACACTTTTCCGTTCAAATTGTATGGAGAAAGTTTAATCCACTCTGCGAAGTTTAATCAACAGTAGGCACGTTTAATCAACAGGTGTTGATTAAATGTAAAATTTAAACAGATGGCTTTATTTATATAGTAAGATAGGCGATCGTGGTATAAATATATTTTAACGCAATTTTTAAATCATTGAACTTTCAATTTAATGGTATCATGGACAGAATATACAGGTTTAGATTTGTCATATTCCATAGACATCAGTATTCAGCTTTCAGTTCGTCTTTCTTTGTACAGTAGAACTATCGAACAAATCAATTTCAGATATTTGATAGACTATTACGGTCAATTATATCACATCTTTATAGTTATGTTTTATTGTTATGTGGTTTATTATTTTTATTTGAAGTTTACTTTTATTTGAAGAATTTCTTTTTATGTTATGTTCCTAATTTTCATATCAGGTTGAATAAATGATATTTTAGTTTTAATAGCTTCTAATTTTGTCCTATATACTGTGCACCAATGGTTTCATTTTGAGAAAATGTAGCATGTCGCCTTTTTCATGTCACCAGCGCTATCACTGATATGAGAACAGCGCCTAACTGGTGATTAACTGAGCCCGCTTCTTGTTCGCCCAGAAGAAGTACCATATATAAAATATCATGCCATTTTGGTTCCATTATTTTAAAGAAAATAACCACAGGAAAATAACATACAGGGTCATGAAAACATTTCAGGGCTGCTTACCCACCCACTCCGCCTATAGTATTCCAAAACAAAATATTAGTGTATGCATTAGTATTATATTCCACAATACACTTTACTTCTGGTAAATACCTTTCGATATGCATTCATTCGGGTGATTTCAAGGTAATATTAACCTTCTATTTGGTCATTTCACTGCAATGCAGTAAAAATAAAACCTATTGTGATTTATATCGCATAACGGCTGAAACATCAGTCACCCCCAATAAACCAGATCATGCCAGACATACGATTGCCGTACAATATAAAATAAATATAAAGTAAAAGAAAATAAACACATGGCTCTGTAAGGAGGTGGTCACATAAACATGTTAAGGATATTCCCAGAGCTGTCGGGCATTCGGAAAAATAATTCACCGAGGTGATTATTTGGACGAATGCCCGACAGCGAGGGGAATAATTGTCTTAAACCTCAGTATTTAAAGAATAAAAAGACGAAATTTAAAATTTTCGCTATCATTCTACTTAGAAATTTGTCAATAATATTTCAATGTATGATATATTTAACTAAAAAGTCAATACAAAATTTAACGAAAACTGTGAACATGACCATTAACCAAGTTTCGAGTCTGTCAGACAAATAAAGATTTGTACGCAAATTCAGTTGCCACTTTAAATAGTGATCCGGATATTTGGGATTGAAATCGTCATTAAAAATGTGACAATCCACCCCCCCCCCCCCCAACCCCATGAACACTGTTCAATCCTGCGATATGTCCTACTTGGCTGTGCATGTATAAACCAATAAACACAATATTTCTGACTCACATGATGTTAGATCTCAGATAACACATGGGTGGAAGTCTAATTGACACCAGTGCATATGTGTTAACAGCATGGACACCTTCCAGCTACAACAAACATTTAATTTGCTTGGCCTGATAGTGTGCGTCTTCGCTGCATCGACTTTGCTTGCCAAGGCATTGTCACAAATCCAAACAAGAAAACCATAGTCAGAAATGGTAACGCCACCAAGATTATAGTATTACATATAAATAGAAATTATAAAAAATACATAAAATATTTTGATAACAATTGCGTTTAAACAAGTAATCCTTCAAATTATTACTAACAAAGCAAGTAAACGACCGTGGGGTCACTCAACAGATTATAAAGACTTGGACTTAGTATACTGTAAATACTAAAATTTAAATGAAATAATTAAAAGATAAAATTTAGCAAGTAGTAAAAGTTAATTTTCTCATTTAAATTTTGTTTTGGTTAAATAAAGCAATAATTTAAATGTAACCTTTTTTTTTTTTTAAATGATTGACCGTGGCTCTTTCAATAATTGTGCGACTGACCTGGTCAATTGTTCTTAAGAAGTTGTTTTGAGAATTACTATGGAGGGAAATAGTTATGGCTGTGGCTTCGCAAGTAATTAACTTGGTGACGCGATGTTAACAAATCTGAACTCCAGTAAACCAAGGATGCTCCATACCAAATATAAGGTAAATTAATAATTCTTTAGAAGTTGTTTTAAGATTTACTATGGAGGGAAAGAATTGTGGTGCTGGCTTCGCAACTATTTGACCTCATTGTAACAAATATAAATATTAGTCACTCAGGCGATAGATGTATCTATTCTGTATATTAAGTTATTGGGTCTTACGTGTCTTGAGATGTCTAAATAGTTTTCGATGGACAGATCGCACAAGGGACCCACTCTATTGGGATTCCAATTGTTGGCTTATTAAATATGCACATATGCTTAAGATACAGTCGCGCGCGAAGCACGCTCCCGTAAGTCGGGTTTTGGATCCCAGTTAATGAAAATATCATTGAAATAATCGGTTTCCCCCAATAAACATCCATATATTCAATATACATGTTTTGGAGCAGAATTAGGCAGTCCATATTGGACGCCATCATGGAATTTATTTTGTTTTGTTTTAATTTTCACACATATTTATTAGTTATGTGGATGGAGTTCTCATTAAACCTCACATCCTTATATTGGTTACAGTAATGCCCAAAGTAATTGACCACTTAACCACATCAGACTTATTGGTAATTTTTCAGGATTTAAAATCCTGAAAAATTACAAATAATTCTGCTCTGGTTAAAGGGGTACTGTACCCCAATTTCAATAAATTCCCGGTGACAATAACGATCTAATATCAATATTATATTTTAAAATAACTAATTTGAGTCGACGATATCTACTGAAAACGTTCCGGTTAAAATGGAGAATTATGCCAGTACGAGTTACCGTTCTTGAAATAGTATCTGTTGCGTGTCTTTTATCGACGGCCGTTCGCGAACATTATTGAGTTGCACACATAACATGTTACCTGCAAAAGAAAGGCCCGCTATAACCGAATCGGAAAAAGGAGAAAGAAACAAGAGTCATGAAGCGTCAAGTATTTTTATACGGAGTGAGATTGTTCGATGGAAGAGATTGGATGCATCAATTGAAGCTGTGAACAATGAACTTCCGGTTCTTCCTGCGACCTGAGTCTTCTCCGGTGAAGGTCAAAAACAAGGCGCGTAGTTTGAAATCGTAATATTTTTGTTTCCAAGATCAATATTTTCTTCGCTAAATTAGGTTTATACGAAACTCATATAACCCGAACACAATATAACTTGAAAGTTATTTCAATGGGAGTAAATAAAAAAATTGTCTATCCCTGTATACAGTACCCATTTAAGTGGTCAATTACTTTGAACATTACTGTATGAGGATTGAGTTATCATTAAACCTCAAATCCTTATATTGGTTACAGTAATGCCCAAAGTAATTGACCACTTAACCACAGCAGAATTATGGGTATTTTTTCAGCATTTAAAATCCTGATAAATTACCCATTATTCTGCTGTGCTTAAGTGGTCAATTGCTTTGAACATTACTGTATGAGGATTGAGTTATCATTAAACCTCAAATCCTTATATTGGTTACAGTAATGCCCAAAGTAATTGACCACTTAACCACAGCAGAATTATGGGTATTTTTTCAGCATTTAAAATCCTGATAAATTACCAATTATTCTGCTGTGCTTAAGTGGTCAATTACTTTGAAAATTACTGTATGAGGATTGAGTTATCATTAAACCTCAAATCCTTATATTGGTTACAGTAATGCCCAAAGTAATTGACCACTTAACCACAGCATAATTATGCTGTGGTTAAGTGATCAATTACTTTGGACATTACTGTATGTAGATGGAGTTAAACCTCACAACAGTGTGTTGGGGATTTGGACCTTGACTTGGGACCTTTGGTTTTTAACGCAACAAATGCGCGTACACCTTATACACAAATTTCTTATGTAACCAGAGTTTTTCTTGGATAAGATGAGTTTTAAGCCTGCTAACATTTCAAAATGTTGTCAGTTTTGTATTCTCTGCAGCGGAACTCGACGCATTGAAGCAAAAGTTACAAGAGATAAAATGTGTACGTAACGAGACTATAATACAAATGAAAAAATAAATTCAGGGAGGGGTGGGCGATACAGGGAACTAAGTGTTGAACCGATATAAATTTATAGATCGATAATGACCAATGTTGACATATTATGCATCTCAACTCTACTGAACATTGCAACAAGGCTATAAAATAGGGGGTGTCAGAATCTTAGTCATCTCTATAATAGTGCCAGAATAGTCATTTATGGACTTCTATAAGATGTTGGGTTGGTACGTTATATGGACTCGGAGAAAAGGGGGTTTGTACCGATGAACTGACATAAATTAGTGGAGCGATGTTGCCATGTAATGTATCGCGACTGTACTAAAGCAGCAATGACATAAAATGGGGGGGGGTATGAAATTATCTCTATCTCTATATAGATGGCAACAGGATTATATAGAAAGGAATAGCAATTGATATACGTATACGGTATACTATAGTAATACCATAGACATATAAGTACAAGTATCACGCGATAAAATATTAAGTAACGTGACTATAGCGATGAAAAAATTAAATAAATTGGACCGGGATTAGAGGTTGGGTTGGTTATATGTGGATAATTGGATATGGAATTCATACCGATGAAACGATACAAATTAGTGGAGCGATAAAGACCAATGTTGACACTTAGTCAGGCTACGCGGGAGAAAATAGGGGTTGATACGATAGGTCGAAATAAATTTGTCTGGTGATAATGACCAATGTTGACGTATAAAGTAACACGACTGTACTGTCGCACAATTATCAGATATAATGGTCAAATATGGACTCTAGTGCCCAATATGGAACAGCTCAGAAAACATTTGCACGGCCTAAAAATTTATTTAACAAGGCAATTGGCATCTGCCATATACAAATCGATTTATGTCGATAAATATCTTATTTTTCAAAAATTTTAGCTCACACTTGGTGTGTGTGAGTGGGATACTTATATATTCCTAAAATGACAGGGTACAGCACGTAATTATTTTTTAGATCGAAGAAATTATTTTTTTTCGATGACAAAATTTAACAGTAGAAAAACACAGGATTTCCCATTAAAATCGATTTATGTCTATAAAACTGTCATTTTTCAAAATTTTGAGCTGAAATTTGGTGTGCATGTGTGTAATACTTATATATTCTTAAAATGACAGAGTTCAGTGCGTAATTATGTTTTAGATGGAAGAAATTGAATTTGTTTTCGATAATAAATTTACACTACAGCGTGGACCGTGGACGGGTCATCGAGTAAACGCATTTTATAAACAGGCTTTTGTCAATTGCCATTTTGGTCAAACTAAACCCTAAGATGTATTTAGATAGAATTATCAAAAGAATGTGACCGATTCGGGTGCAGTTTAAGAGAATCGAGTGGAGAAATCTTGGTGATAATTCCAGAAAATAAAGATGGCGGAGAATCACAATGAAACTACCCACAATTCACTTCACTACATCAGGGGTTCGCAATGGGTTACACATTATTTTCAGTCTATCAAATTATTTATATTTTCAACAACAAGTGACTTTAAGTTTACAATTTCAGCATATCCTGACTCTATCGATACGATTTATCATATTTTCATAAACATATTATACACCGGTGGCGTTAACTTTACAATTTCGGCATCTACGTGATTCTATCGATACGATTGAGTAATGGTACAAAACAAAATGTCCAAGAATACACAAGGGGCTCCCAATGGGTTATATAGTATTCTCAGTCTATCAAATTATTTATATTTTCAACAACATATTATTACACCGGTGACTTTAAGTTTACAATTTCAGCCTGTCCTGACTCTATCGATACGATTTATCATATTTTCATAAACATATTATACACCGGTGGCGTTAACTTTACAATTTCGGCATCTACGTGATTCTATCGGTACGATTGAGTAAGGTACAAAAAATCTCCAAGAATACATTCGCCCTGTCCACCACACAATATCAAAATCACAGAAACTAGATACACCACATGTGGCGTAATTATCGCTTTGAACTGGAATTCACTGGGCCGCGTTGACAGTCCAGTTATTTGATGAGTGGTGATTGGGAAATCAAGTTTATTATTCATTTGATTGTTATGGACCATTGTATATACTTACCGTGTTTGAATTATAAAATGGTCGTGATTATAGGAATATATGGTGAATACAGGACGAATATGGACATCCCATATAATTTGTGTCTATCTATGTCGCTGGTTTCTTCTGACATGTTTTGGGAGTTCAATGGAACAACCGCTCCTGGTTGATAGCTGGTCGATTGCGGTGTGTCCGTGAGCGATATATCACACACTGGTTAAGTTTTGCGATTAACCAACAACTAATAATACAAGAAAACTAAGATGCATGCATCAGGTCGGCCGTGAACTATCTACCATAGAATTGTTGTAGCTATCGATTATACATTTTGGAACACCTGTCTGTATGTATGTGTGTATGCATGAATGCATGTGTGTATGTGTTATAGACTCTAACACTGCTCGACTGATCCGACTCGGATTTGGTATTTAACGTGTCAACTTGCCCTCGCTCATAGGCATGTTTCTGGACCTTGACCGATCCGACTAAAAATTTGTGTGTAGGACTACTTCGATCCCGGGAGCAATATGGACGGGTCCAATTTCACGTGGGACCATGTTCTCGAACGTGCTGATATAGGCATGTTTCTGGACCAATTGAACAATAGTTTGGCCAGACGCTGTATATACTGGGTACTGTCCAGATGGAGGCGATCACAAAAAAAATCCCTAAATAGCCCGAACGAAATCGAGTACATCAGCTAGTTTAATATATATTTTGGACATTTGTCTGTCTGTTTGTCTGTTAGCTATGGCCGGGAAAACTGCCGGACAGATTTGACGAAATTTGATACCTAGGGGAAATTATTTCCAGGGAGTATTTTGGACGGGTCAAATCTTGATCCCGACCTGACTTTGACATTCAAAAAGATCAATTCAAGGTCAAATCTGGTAAAACGGAAGTATTTCAACGAAATATAATACCTACTGTTACTTTTGTCCCAGGAGTGTTTCGGGTGGGTCAAATCATGACCCTGACCTGATCTTTACATTCAAAATTGTCAATTCAAGGTCAAATCGGGTAAAGCCGGGCGGATTTCGACGGGTACTTTTGTCGTGACTTTCCGGGGAGTGTTTTGGACGGGTCAAATCGTGATCCGACATGACGTTCACCTTTAAAATGGTCAATTCAAGGTTAAATCGCGCAATTCTCCGAAAATCAGAGGGGAACATCCCGGACGAAGTAGGGTCCACCAGCTACTATTATATATTTCTAGATTTAGTTACAAACTAAATACCTGTATATTGTACAAAGAAATGTTTGACAAATATATCTGTATCAATATTACCATACGGGTCATTAAAATAGATACGACGAAACAAATTTTGAAGGGTGCATGTATCAGGTAAATTTTTATATTTCAAATGATGACAGGAATGCGGAAAGTTGAAGTACCTACGTAATACTGGCTATCCGAATGAAGAGATATACATGTATATAAAAACCAAAATAGAAGATGACTGCTGGCGATAATGTTTTCCAAAAAAATTCAAAGCATTCAATAGCTCCCATCTAGTTGTCAGCCCGAAGATCAATATAAAGTGTGGTGACTATCAAATGAGGGATATGTCTGTACAGTTGCTAAACAATTCAGTCATGCAAAAGAGGATCAAACAGTAAGATACCAAATTCCTGCCTGTGGTAATGTTTTTTAACGAAATTCTGGAAAATTAGATTACTCTCACCCTGGTTATCCAGAAGATCATTGTGGAATCTGGTGACGATCGGACAAGGGCTGTCGTCTATAGGATCAACCAAATTATTTAGCCATAAAAATAGTAAAATTCAAGATCACCGCTGGCAGTGATGTCTTCTCCAATAAAAGCTGGCTGCAGGGTGCGCCAATTGATTCAAATTCGAAATTTAGCAGGGTGTACTGCTTGTGGCCATCTTTTCCCCGCAAATTTGATAGACTGATGGACAAAACCACTGAATCCGTTGAATCAATATACATGTATACATGGATTAATTTATATCCATTGTTATACACAGTACTGGTATATAAAGGTACTGAAAAATAACAATATTACTAGTATACACAAAATAAACCATATACCATGGCTATGGGTTCTAATATCCGAATATGACAGCTGAGAACTTGGTGTGAATTGAAGAGTGGTGGTGTCTCAAGCATATCTAACCCTCCACGTTAGGAACATGACATTAAATGTCATAAGTATAATCTAGCTTGAGGACAGAAGTTATCCATAAAACCCCCCTTAATTCAACCAGGTCCTCGCGCGATGTATGGTCGATCACATGATGATCTAGGGGGGATTAGAATTGTTGTATAAAACAGCACTGCATGTAAATATAAAATAAAATAGTGCTACATCTTATTACATATTATTGCCATATATAATCAGTGACTATACAGACAGTCTGACAAAATAAAGTTTCAGTGACACTCTATCCGAAGAGGGGAATAATTCCATCCGATACAGTCAATGGAGCAATTATGAATCTGGAAAGGTGAAATTTCTAAGTAATACTAGATATCGACATGACGCGATAACATATAACGTAAATGCAATATGGCCGCTGGCGACCATTTTTTCCTATAAAATTAAAAAAATATTTGATAGCTCTCATCTGATACATCAATATCAAGATAAATATGAAGTTTGGTGATGATCGGATGAGTGAAGTGGACTGTGCTAAACGGTTTAGTAATGCTTAAAAAGATTCTTACCTTAATATTTGTATGTTCACTTTATAAACTTCACTGAGTTATCTTTGTCATGTATTGAGTTTGATATCTTTTGTTAACAGTTTATAAATCATGTATGTCTCATGTTTGTTATTTTAATTTATGTGTTTATTATCATTAAATAAAGTTGCATTCCTTAAAAAGATTCTTACCTCAATGTTTTATGTTCACTTTATAAACTCCACTGAGTCATCTTTGAATTTGATATCTTTTGTTATCAGTTTATAAATTATGTATGTCTCGTGTTCGTTATTATATTATATACACTTTATAGTGTGTTTCAGAACGAAAAAAAAATGAATAAAATCAACAAATTTGTAAATTTAAAAACAATTCAAACGTTGTTGTATTCCATGTCCCAGCCCGGACATATACACCAAATTTCAATAATATTCATTGAGAAACAACGGACCAAACGCCATATAACACCCCGTATACATCTTTTATTCCGAGTTGGCCTTTTATTCCGAGTTGGCACGCGTCGATTGGGGCGAGTTAGCCCTGGGGCGCGAGTACGCCGATTCCGGCACCTTTTCTATTTGCAGCAAGTATACGTTTACGCTGGTTTACGCGTAGTTTAATTTACAAAGTTCCCCAATTGGTAACGTAAATAGAGCGACCTTATTTGACAGAGAATGCCTCTGTTATTGATTATAAAGTTGCTATACATTAAAAACGACAAATTCACATGCTCGTTCAAGCGCAGTAGTCTATTTTCCCCATGTTAAGGACATCCACACATACTAAATAACGCTAACCTACTGCCGAATGTTTTACACGACAACTGTTAACATATTTGGGCTGAATTCATCTGACGCGGTATTATTCCTCAAAATAAACAACAAAACCATCGTTACTTGGAAATGTAGTTTGGGCTAACATTTACATAAATCCTCCACATCATTTATTCGACACACACGTCAGATGAAAAACACACATGAAGTAACCGGCCAAATTGGCCGAAATAATGCATAATAATGACTATTGTCTCACTCATCACCAGCTACCTTAGTTCACCTTAAATGTGTTAACTGGTTAACGCGCGCTACCTATTTTGTGTTCACGAGAATAAATGCACACACAAAGTGGTGGTATTCTAAGATCTACACACACTCTTAGAACAAATGTGTATTAATACTACACAAAATGTGTTACATTTGATCTTAAACAAAATTGTGTAGAAATGACACATGACATATATTTATTAAATATGTCGGTGGAATATCATCAACGTTGAATATGATTGAATGTTGAGTGTATCATAGTTATTAGATAAAATGTGTTCTATTGGAGACACAAAACTCGTAAAGGCTACCACAGAACAAACAATTGGCAGCAGCTTTAAACTGTGTTATACACTATGTTTGTGTAAAAACTGAACAACACATAATTGTGTAGCACAAAGTTTTAAAGCAGCTGCCAATTTTGTATTATGGCAGCTTTTACGAGGTTTATGTCTCAAATATAAAATATCTCATCTATTAAATATAATATACTCACATATTCACTCATATTCAATGTTGAGAAAATTCCGACGACACATTTATGTCATGATGCATTTCTACACAATTTTGTTTAAGATCAAATGTAACACATATTGTGTAGTATTTATACACATTTGTTCTAAGAGTGCATGCACAACCAACATGGACTCAGATGATGAATTTAGAAGTACTATGACCCAGTCAACGTATATAGTGGAATCGTCATCAGACGAGGATCCTGTTTCGTTTGTCGGAATTTCGACACAAGATATACTTTCTGACGTATTACGTTTTAAATTGGAAGAGGACTTTAAGGGCTTTGTGTACCCAATTTTTCCAAAAATTTCCCAAAATTATATAGAATCCAAATAAAGGATTATGTTCATGTATATTAGTAATAATAGAAACCATGCCCATTGATGCAACATTTTGAGAGTATACTTCATGGTGGATTATGTTAGAAATACAAAATGTGAACTTTATTGAGATTTAAATTTTTTTTTTTACAGGCAATGGTCCAAGAGAAACAAAGTCCAAACCTAAGAATCAAATATGGGAATATGTACTGAACACTGTGATGAATGATGTATTACAAAAAGAAATATTATATTTCTTGAGTGTTCTTTGATAAAATTACTTTGAACCGGTTGTTGACAAATGGTATATACTTGCTTAAACGTTGGCTATGTGGGTGGTAGCAGGCACGGGTTAACAGCTGGCCATTGAACTGCTCTGGACTCTGTTGACAATAGAATGCTAATCCTCAATCATACCCCTACCAGATCACCATACTAATTCTAGTAAGTAGGCCACCACTCACTCAGGGTGATCACTCATGTGGAAGTTTGACACTGGTAAAAAGCCATTCACACCAGACTGGACAACAGCCATGAAAGGTTGACCCATTAACTGCTGCCTCTCAGTCAACCATATTATGAAGTATCTCATCTTATTGATTAGTCACACCAATTTGACCTTCCTGTGTGTCAGCAAGTGGAGAGCACACCAAACAATGACGTGTGATTGTTATGACAATACCCGCGGAATATTTTAATATTTCCCAGTTATTGTTAAAATAATGCACAGTTATTGTTACCAGCGGGTAATCGGCTGGATATTGTAAAATTGAAAAAGAAAATCCCGTCTACCCGAGATAGTTCTATGATTGAGTATCAAAGTGACATAACCCCAAAATTATCTGTGTATCATCCCATTTGCATCGGGGTGAAGCAGGTTGAACAACGATTTCTTCTTAAATGGGTATACTGTACACTAAATCCGGTCATTTATGGAACCATCTCCTTTTATATTCAACAATATATGCAAATGAATGAATTTGAGCCATGGATTAGTGCAAACATACACCCATGTGCGTTATGAACGATGCAAACAACATGGTAATTATAATGAAAATGAGTTTATGACTCCATATATAAACTTCTAAGAGATACGATCTGCGTTTCGGTAATTATCCGCATTTTTGTATACCAGCATATAATAAAAAAGACTAAAGAAATTAAACTCTCATAATAGGTCCGAAATATAAAGTAAAATTATTAACGTCCATATCGTGATGATAAGAGACTATGCCTATCGTTGAAATAACGAAAACTTCATTAAAAATCATTCGCATGATTAGCATATTTTTTTCTGATCATTTTTCAGATATCGGTTGATCTATTCGATGTTCTTTTGTTTAGTTTTTTCGAGAACCTGATACCCTATACTCGGTGGAAATATGGAATCTTGACAAATTAAATGACCCTTCGTGACAACAATTAGTCATACAAGCACGTAAATAAAATACAATGTCCGTAAGTCCTGGAATGACATACCGTTCATGTCACAATAACGCTGTCATAACTGCAGTATTATACGAAAAATAAAATATGACGACGAAACGACGTATTCCTGGAATAATTCCCTTCGTTTTTATAAAAAAAAATCTTAACCCTTTCTATATACTAAATGGATTATCCCATCAGTTATAAAGTATACATTGGAATGGTCTATTATTTATTTGGAGGAATGTTCAGGATATATGAGCAGACGATAACCAGATGAACAGATAATACAAGGGCAGAATAATTCATATTTATTGGTGGGAAATGTTTAGATAATAAGTTCAACTAACGACCTATATATTAGATCGTTTGTTTAACTTATTATCTGAACATTTTCTAATTGAAGACCGGTGATATTACATTAATAACTCAGTATGTGTGATACAACTGAAACGAGGCCAGATTGGACGCCATCTGATCTCATATCTATACGCGAACAAGCGAACGTTTTAACATTGAGAAGTAGAAACACAGAGGTGCAATGAAAGCACAAATTGGGCATGGTGAGTAATATGAGTAATGGTGGCAATGCATGATACTATTTAGGCTAGATATTACAACAACCATTCATATGCACCATGCACTTATATTAATTCCATCTGACATATCGCCGCAGTCATCTTGGATGCTGTAGATCATTATTGCTCCCGAATTATACTTAGTTCATAGTTATTTATTAACATCTCTTCTGTTATTTCCTGTTAATACATTTTTGGGGGAGAAAAAGTTACAGTATGTAGGCCTATAATGTGAATGTAATGCGTGTGCATTTTTTTTAATTTTCGCATTTCTCCGCTCCGCCCCCTCCCAATTTGTTTTGTGTGTGACAAATCTTACATGTGGACTGATATATACTCAGAAAGCCTCTAGTTTTTAGATACCCTGCACTTTAAAGCCCTCGAGAAAATCATGTGATATATATGGTGTAAATCAACCTTTGGCACATATGCCATTAGACCAAGTCACAGGCAAGGCTTCTCGGTTCAAAACAGCTTGGGATATTTGGGGATTTATTTATTTTTTCCAAAATGGAAGGTTCTGCCAAGCGGTAAATAAAATTGCATCTGTTGGCAAGAAAGCCATATATAGTTTCGTAAGTCAAACAGAAAAATTAAATTTGAGTAACGACCTAGTTCTCACCCTATTTGATAAAATAATTGAACCAATTCTGCTCATTTCATGGTTAACATCCTGTATGAATTTTGCGACAAAGATTCGAATTCATATACCGCATTATTCAAAATCAATTTGTGTAAGATTGTACATAATTATATATACAAACGAACAACTACAAATCATAGAAATGTACAAGGCACAGTATACCACCATATATTAAGTAGGTGGCTTGTATATTGTATATCGATGCGCCCCGGATATTGCTAACATAAGAAATTGTGCAGTTTACCACATGCATTAGACTGACAATAGCTTATGGACTTTGTTTTAATAATTTTGCAAGATTTGAGATATGGGAACACAAAATATACGACAAGTACAAGTAACAATTGCACCGACTCTATTGTATGGGCATTACATGTGACAAGAACAGATTGGACTCATTCGCCCATAATGAAAGTTTGAACAGAGCATACAAAACAGAGTACAATGCGTATAAATGGATTTGATTAATAATGGTGACAGAGTGGCGGTTTGGCAATAGGATAATATGGACTTCTCTCATACTATTTCTGCTCGTTTTGTGGGTAGAATCCCAGACGAAATTTGCAGCAACTATTCATACCACATTATTCAAAATATATTTGTGAAAGTCTGCACCGATATGCATGGTAATAGCACAGAATGTCTCAAATACTTGGTTGATCAACTAACAAGAAAATTACTAATGTTTTCACCAGCCGAATGAGACATATAGCTGCAGCACTTGAACAACCAAATACGAGTAAGAATATTCCATTACTCAATTCCCTATAGCCATTTTGGTTGCCATCTTCGGTACGGATCACCGACGTCACCAACGTGTAGGTATGTAGCATAATGCAACATAATCATAGATAATTTTATACCTACATTTGTACATAGGTCATATGTTCTCTATACAATGCAGATGCAATTGACCTATATATATGGTCAATTGTACAATTGCGGCCATTTTGGACACCACCTCATGCTAATATTCTTAAAGGGCGACAGTGTCTACATTTCCAGTAATTGAGCGAATTGTTTATAATCTGAAGTAATAACAAGAACATCAACAATACGCCATGCATGCATCAGCACAAGCTACAAGATACAAGATGTTATTGCAATAACACCTCAATGGGCAGTTGCAAGCATATAACATATAATATAAACCTTACAAATACAATAATAGCATGAATTAAATAAAACCCGACTAAGTCCAAATCTATATTCAGTATACTCAATCACAAGTTGTTCTTATAATTATTATGCACTTGATAAAATCTGCCGTTTTTCAAAGAAGGACCGGATCATGTCGCATATGATATTTATGGTATCAATGTGCCTATTTTCCATTATATAATTAAATTTATTGTCTTCTGTCATTCTGTGGAAATCGGTTATATACTCGCCTATTGCTGCGAAACAACTAATGCGAATGTTTTCGTATGCCGGACAATTCATAACAAAGTGTGATTCGGTCTCAATCGAGTTTGTCCTACCGACAGGACATATTCTATCCTCTATATCTGACGGGGGGGGGGGGGGTGTTTGTGTCTTCCCTTCTCAATCTCAAACTTTTGATTACTTACGCGTAGCCTTGTGAAGAGAGTTCTCGCGTCAGCAGATTTGGTATTGGTAATATACGGTTCCACCTCATATCTACGTTTGAAAATGCGATACGTTCTTAGTTTATTACCACCGATTGATCTCGTATCATCAAAATCGTCCTTCACAAAACAGTTAATGTGCTCTATTTTCATGTTTTTTTTCTATCAGTTATTGTTCTTGAATTCCACTCGACCGACCCATGTCTCCCGCAATATCGATTCCATTCTTCCTCAGTAATACCTTCCACGATGCTGTGGATAATTTCGAATTATTTAATTCAACGTAGGCCGCATAAACTAATGTATGACGCTTTGACTTAGAAATGTTATTCCTATATCTGAAACTCTTTAAAACCGCGTCATGAAATACGGGGAATCTACCCAGTTATGCACGAGAAGCATGGTTCGACGCTTTTCTATTTATACAAAGTACATTTTTGCAGAATTTCAATTGAACCTGCTCGCAAGGTAAAGAATCAGTATGCAGATTCGGCACATCTCCCAACCATACTTCACAACCATACAACATTACTGGTTTTATTATTTATCAAACAACTTGCATTTTGTAGGGGTCGTTAGCTGAAGTCTTGATGGAATATATTGTGTTAGGAAAAACATTGATTTTAATGCCAGCATGTGCTAGTGTCGATGGAACGAAGGGACATGACTTTGCATTAAGATGTGATTGCAGATCAAAATATATCAAATTTCACTTTGATTTGAGTACGTACGATATTCGATCACCCAATTAATGATACCAATTTTCAGATGGAACAGAAAAACGGAATACGGTTGCCAAAGTTATCTGCTCATTCTGTTCATACTAAATACTATTTCCAGACGAAAGTGTCGAATAAATGTTAGATTTATGACATCACATCCAGGTATTAATAATTTTTTGATAAATCATCAGCGGATGTCTTGAATTTAAAGTGATGTGAAACACTCCGGTGGGATGATCAAATAGAAAAGAGCATGCATAATCTTGTTCAACGTAGTTATGTTTACAAATATTATATCCAAATTGACAACACACACCGTTATCAATTATATGCAGTGACTCTCGATGGCGAAATCGTTTTCGTTTATTTGTCGCCGATAGGTGCGTCCCGAATCGAGAAGTAAATATTTTCAATTACATTAACATTACATTTTTATTGACATAATACACCCACGCGGGGCAGTTGTCATAATACAGATAATTTAAACACAAGTCAAGACAATTTCATATAAAATATATATATAACATGTATTTGTAACTCAACACTATATTCTCAATTATTTGCGGAAAACTGTCGAACCATGTTACAGATCAGATTGCATATGCTCGGGTGTTCAGCCTTCATGAGGAATATGAACTTTTCTATTTCATCAAAGTTTACGAAAATTGGTTGGTGAACTCCTATTTCAGTGAAAAATCTCTTCTGCAAATGGTTATGTTTTTTCACATCTCATTATAAAGTGTTCTTCCGCTTCAATTTCATTTGCTTCACATTTTTTACATATGCGTATTTCAGACGATGTTTTCTATATGGAGTGGTACGGTTTCGGATTTTCGGCGATGTTAGTCGAATTCCACATTCCGCCAGCTGGCATAGCGCCTGAATACTAATTATCAGTTTCATGCACTCGAACAAGTCCGGAACATGTCTTTAATGTCATATATTTCGTGATTGATGTTTTTACATGGCGTGTGCTAATTGCCCCAATCCACCGTCCGTTATGTAATTGTGGCTAAATTATAGGTCTACGAGCACAGGTATTTGGCAAAAACAAAACAAAAACAAAAATTAATCTAATATATATACTTGGGACTTCTGTGTGTCTGTCTGTCTGTTAGCTATGGCCGGGAAAACGGCTGGAACGATTGAGCTCAAACTTCCAATCTAAGGTTAAAAAACCATGGGCAGTGTTTACCGCCGCTTTGGAGAAGCTCCGATCACCCCTTCTCCACTTCCAGTCACCAAAATGACCGTCCTTGGCACTGTGACGTTAATCGCGTTGATAGTTAAAGAGCGTTCGTATCCGCAGTGTCGTTGATAAAGAGCGTATGTGTGTAGTGTGATTCTTATGTCTGGGGCCAGACGTGAGTGTGTCTGTATTCAGACATGAGCGTGCTGTGCGATTCTTATGTCTGTCTTCGTACTTAGGGGTTCCAAGGAGCGGGGGAGATTTTCATCGGGTAAGTGTTGCCGCCCGAGGTGATCTTCGCCTTGAAACGGGTACCCACAAACGTACCTCTTTTAGGGACGGGTACTATAACGGGACGGGTACCATCATTTCTCCTTGATTAAAAAGGCAGAATTAACTCAAATTAAATTAAAAAATTAACGGATTTTGACGAAATTTGATACCTATGGATACATTTGTCGGGGGAGTGTTTTCGATGGGTCAAATCGTGACCCCGACCTGACTTCCGTTGAATATTCAAAGTGGAAGGCAATAAATGGTCCGATTCGTATGGATTTACTAAATTTACTACCTGTAGGCGGCAGGCCCTATAATGGCGCGCCGAACGCGTCAGAAGCGACAAAATGTGCGCCGAAAGCGACAAAATGTGCGACATAATGTCTCACATCTCGTGATTCCATTTCGGCACTTTGGGTGCGCATATTTTGGCACTGAAGCAGGGATGGGGTAATTGTAATTTGTAATTGTAATTGATTGTAATTAATTACATTTTTTCAAGTAATTGCATGTAATTGGTAATTGAGTTTATTTTCAATTACATGTAATTGCAATTGTAATTGGTTAGGATGTAATTGTAATTGTAATTAGGGTTTAATTTCAATTACTTCAAAATCACAGGTACTTGTTGCTTCTCAAAGTTCTCTTTCATGATTCATCCAATGGTTTCTTCAAATGTTTTTTTCTTCCAAACTTTCAAAGTGTAAGACTGGTGACTGGCTATCACTATGTTGTCACAACTCTGAGTTATTATCCACTGTGTCTCAATGGTGAATTCTGTTGACACCTCCTGTTTGTTTGCTTAAGCATTGGTTAACCTTTGAGGTAGTTAAGCCTTGTTTTGATAAATACAATGAGAAAACAACTTCAAAAAATAGACAATAGATCACTATAATATATCACTCTTATGATAATGTTTCATTATCTCCATCTGATATGGTATATATGCTATGGTAGAAATTCATACCAACCATTGCTAATGCTCTCAACATGTCTACAAAAAATATGGCAGCATTTTAATTTGCAGAATGACACATCGTGTCCTATGAAAGCGAAGTGCAAACTTTGCCCAACTACAATATCCAGTTCCAAAAAAGTTATCTCCAATTTTGTGACACATCTGAAGGTAAGTTTCCATTTCTATGTATTAGTTTTGTTTAATTCCAATGACATATAACTTCGGTCATATGGTGGTATTGGTAATTTAATTTATTTTTGTAATTCTTTTTCACCATTTGTACACGTTTGATTTGGTATATGCATTGTATCTTGTCCCTTCTAATTTGCAACTGAATGACAAAGTGGAGACAAATATCTGCCTCAGTAATCTGCCAATCAGCACTGTCTAGTGGAGGCATTGTGGTACCAATAAGCTGGTGGCCACAAAGGCTAATTAAAATTATGACTCTAATTAACAATCAGAGTGTTGATTATCTCATTGTCCTTTACAATTGGCCTGGCTATGTGTCTGACTTACTGAGATAGTCTTATTCCCTTAATAATTAAATGATGGATAGGCCTACATGTGTGTTACTAACTACTCTATTATTTTCATTTTATAGCGAAAGCATCAAGATGTCTATGAATCAACAGTCACACAAGTACCATCAGCAAGTGATCAACAACCTACTAGGATCAATCAATATGCAAAAACATCGGTCAAGAATGCCAAAGCATTGAAGATAGTTGGCAAAGTTCATAAATGTCTGATATCATTCCAATTTTTAGAAGATCAAACCCGACTACAAGCTGCCAATGCAACACGCTGGAATTGCCAGCTATAAATCATGATTCGCTCAGTTCTACGAACACCTATACTGGACTCAGTACATTGGCTGCTCTGTACCAAGTGTGCTTCACCATGTATTTCATCTTGCTTGTATTAAATTTATGTTTTGTTATCAAATAAAGTTTATATAAATAAAAAGTGTTCCTACATCAATTATGTGCTGAAATGTAATTGTAATTGAATTACATTTCAAAGTAATTGTAATTGTAAGTAATTACATTGTGAAATAGATGTAATGGGAATTGTAATTGTAATTGAAAAATGTTGAAGTAATTGTAATTAATTACATTCACAAGTAATTGCCCCAAGCCTGCACTGAAGGCAATATTAGTCGCACATTTTGTCGCTTTAGGCGCGCCCCAAAACATGCCAAATGTTGCATCAACTTGCATGTATCATAGTGGCGCGCACCAGAAGCGACATTATCATGATTATGAATAGTTTATGGAATCCTATTACGGCCACTTGCTAATGGCGCTTTCGGCGCTTTCGGCGCGATGCGCCGAAAGCGCCGAAAGCGACAAAAAGTGCGCCATTAGTAACGCGCCGAAAGCGCCGAAAGCGACAAAAAGTGCGCCGTAACGGCGCACTATTTGTCGCTTTCGGCGCTTTCGGCGCTTTTGGCGCGGTGCGCCGAAAGCGACAAAATGTGCGCCATTAGCGTTATTTCGGCGCGCGCCGAAAGCGCCGAAAGCGACAAAATATGCGCCGTTACGGCGCACTTTTTGTCGCTTTCGGCGCTTTCGGCGCACCGCGCCGAAAGCGACAAAATATGCGCCGTTAGTAACGCGCCGAAAGCGCCGAAAGCGACAAAAAGTGCGCCGATCGGCGCACATTTTGTCGCTTTCGGCGCTTTCGGCGCTTTCGGCGCTTTCGGCGCGATGCGCCGAAAGCGCCGAAAGCGACAAAAAGTGCAGCGTTTCCGGCATGCGTAACGATGTGTAACTTCTGTATGCCATTAAAATGGAGGCGTTTATTGTTGACAATTTTTTTCTAAATTTTACACACCGTGAAATTATCTATAAGTTTTATCAGAAATATGGAATTACAATTAGGTGAGTGAACTTCAAAAGCCACAGCTCCTGAACCCCCCCCCATTCGCATGGATGCAGGGATGTGGTAACGGAGAGTCCAACATGTTCTCTGCCTTGTTTGTTCAATGTTATAAAGTTCCATGTTAGAACATAAAAAAAGTTCCCATGTTTTGCACTGATGGAATAATATCTCTACAAGCACTATGCAGAGTAAAGTTTCATGGCACAATCTGGGGGGAGGGGTTCTTCTGACTTCAATTTCAACTACATGTTTGGGGGGGTGTCCACCTTGGGAAATTCCAACTGCACCCCCCCCCCTTTAGTCAGAATCAGACCAACACAAGTTTTTGAATAATTCCATTTGCACCCCCCCCCCTTGAACCTCAGTCAGGCCTAATTTCTAATATATTCATAAGCCATGGTTTTATATTTCTATATTCCTGGTATGAGAACATTGACAGATATTTTAACCTGAACATTTATTAGTTATTTGAAAATTTCAAACCTCATACTCCCCTCAGGTTGGAAAATTCTTCAAGTGATGACCATTTCTGTCCACAAATTTGACCAAATGTAGTAAAATATTGTTTTGCTAAACTAATTAGCAGTTTTGTATTGGCCATGTGGATGTGGGGCAATGACACACCGGGCCGACCATGGTTCGATCCGGTGTGCGAAAATTTAGAAATCTTAACAAGAAAATTTTGAAATCGTAACATCTACACTAGCCTCAAGCCTTCCTACCGTTGTAAATTTAAACCCTACACCCCCCACTTAGGTTGGAAATTTTTCAACTGATGACAATTCCAATGACAATGTTGACCAAATGTATGACAATATTGTTTTCTTAAATTAACTAGAAGTTTTTGACTGGCCACGGGGGAGGGACCAGGACACAAGCTTTCCAAGTGTTGGAAATTTCCAATCTGTTACCCCCCCCTAAGGTTGGAAAATTTCCAACTGATGACCATTTCTGTCCAAAGTTTTTACCAAACATAGGAACATTTCCCCCCCCCCCAATAAATTGTTTTATAATCAAACTACAAGAACATATTTCACCTATTGTTGGTGTGAAATTTCCAACTAATGTTTTGGCAAGTATGAAATTTCCAACTGTTATACTTTTGACCAAAGTTGGGGGGCTAACTACTAGTATACGTGCGAAATAAATCTCTGTAGTTCCACTGGTAACGATGCTACCGGAATTTGCCTGTAAATATCATGCAAATTATCTCACAAGAATAAATCATACAGGTATTTGGAGGTAGCACTGGTAGTACAAGTGGAACTATATAAATGTTACTTCCGATGTCTTTCGCTCTGGTAAAGATGCATGTTAGGTGCATATTTCCGTTCATATTCTGGCACCATGTGGTTTTCTATGACGAAATGCCCACAAAAATGTACCTTGCAAACTTGCCAGCGTATGAACGTACCCTGAATCATGCCAGAAGCTGGGGTTTGTCCCACAAAAATATTCATGATTGCCAATTACTCAATCAATATATTCACTGCAAGTCTATCACAGCTAGTGACAGTCAGTTGTGGTGTTCAATTATTAACAGACTTTTTCATTATATTACATTTAATTACATGCGGCAACACTCACTTAAAAAGTTGCTCAAATGTATGCATACTAATCACTTGACTATATTTAGACTCATTTATAGTGAAAATTCATACATGTGTTAAGTACCATATTAATAAATAATTTTAAATCTGAATAATGACAAATTATAGCATTTAGAGGTGTATCTACAGCAAAATTCAGCCCCTCCCTTTTAAAATTGATACATAGGCCTATTGTACACATATGGCCATGTCCGATCTGCACTGAGGTGCCGGGAGCATCCAAGGGCATCGGGGGGGGGGGGGGAGAGAGCCTACAAAAATGGCACTTTTCTGCCCAAAAAAGGGAATTTTCTCCGCAAACTCGGAAAAAACAACCATAAATTCATTGTGGCAAAAATCCCTATTTTAAAGGTATTTGTCGGTTTTTATGGCCGTTTTTGACAAAAAATTAATATTCCTTGTGAAATTGGTGGTATTTGGACCCAAAAAGTTACATTTTGCTATAAAAACACGAGATTAAACACAGCATTTTCTGTCTCCAGAAAAAGGGCAAGTCCTGCCCCCTTGGTCAAGGGCAGGGGATCAGCTGCCCTCTCTTCCGGCACCCCTGCTGGGCTGATCACATACTTAATTGTATACATGCGCTAATGGCGCACCGCGCCGAATGCCCTAATGGCGCACCGCGCTAATGGCGCACTTTCTGTCGCTTTCGGCGCGGTGCGCCGAAAGCGCCGAAAGCGACAAAAAGTGCGCCGATCGGCGCACATTTTGTCGCTTTCGGCGCTTTCGGCGCTTTCGGCGCGCGCCGAAACAACGCTAATGGCGCACTTTTTGTCGCTTTCGGCGCGCGCGCCGAAAGCGCCGAAAGCGACAAAAAGTGCGCCGATCGGCGCACATTTTGTCGCTTTCGGCGCTTTCGGCGCGCGCCGAAACAACGCTAATGGCGCACTTTTTGTCGCTTTCGGCGCGCGCGCCGAAAGCGCCGAAAGCGACAAAAAGTGCGCCGAAAGCGCCATTAGCAAGTGGCCGTAATAGGATTCCATAATAGTTAGTTGCCCCAATAGAATTCAATTGATCAGCGCAGAGCACCACTTTATTGCTTTAAAGTTTAAGGCATTAGGCATAGAGTTGCTACCCATTTACAACTAACACGCCACACGGCAGTGCTTAAATTACCGGTAGTTGCTTTACCGATACCGGTATAGTTATTGTTACCGTACTGAGTTCCCAATCTTTCTTTTTTAGCATTTTGAGAACACACATCTCTCGTTCAATTTTATGTTCCCATATTGTTCAGTTATTGGATAAAATCTTGAATCCTTAATTCATCTTGTTCATAGTTTCCGCTATTTCGTTTCATATTGGTCCGACTTGTCACACCTGTACAGGTTTTACCTGGAAGTTAATCCGGTAACAGATTTTTTGGTCACGTGACACGTTTTAGTGTATGTTGTTGTGGTGAAGTCGGCCATCTTGGCGGAGACGAACAAGATCAGACGGCATTGAAGTCATCAAAAACGATTTTCTTGATGAAATCTGCATTAGATTTTTAGAATGACGATAGCAAATGAAACTTCTATTTGGGCTAGATGACACCTTTTGTTTGGATGTCAATGTTGTTGACATTTCCAGATTTTATCGTCTATTTATTTCATGGCTAGTAAAATTCAGCTTGCCAATTTCCAACAACGTGATTTCAATGAAGTGTCTTACGTAGAACCCAATTCCTCTGGGGGACGGAATATGGAGCAAGATGAAGTTATTGACTATCTACACGATCAAAGTTTTGATAAACGGGTCGAGATTTTGGAACAGCTGATAATTGCTGTGCGCCGAAATTCTGGTAAACTTCCTTACACAGATGAATTGTCAATTTTCAAAGGCTTGAAATTGGCACTTTCAGATTCGAATTGGGAAGTTCGCTTGAAATGTATTCAACTAGTGCATGAACTGATACCCCACTTGGAAGAAAAATTGGATCCATGCATGTCTGTTCTTCTAGACAGTCTTATTATAAACATCGGTGACAATAAAATCTCAGTGCGAAAGTCTGTAATCCAAACGCTACATGTTTATATGAAACACACGTCTAGAGTAAACCTTTTGATGCGTGCAATTGTCAACCATGGGCTTGAAAATCGTGACTCCCACATATCAAGAGAAACAATTGTATTTCTACCAATGCTTTTCACACCAGAATTTTCAAATGATAATTTTTTTGACGTTGCACAGTCATTGACTAAGAAACTTCTGGATGCAGGTCCAGAAGACAATATTCATGATTGTTCTTTATCAACATTACGGAAATTGAATCGGTTTGTCGGAGAAAAAGAATTCAATGCCTATCTTCAGAAACTATCGGCTCCGTTACGCAGATACTATTACCAGCTGACTAACAGCAACCAGGATGGGAATAATGAATCGGACACTAGAGCTTCATTTAGCAGTAGCACTGGCAGTGGCCCCAACAGCAGCAGAAATGTCCCATTTTCCCGACCTGAAGCCAATGGTTCATATTCTTCTCGATCGCAAGAAGCTTATGAATTCGGAGTTGTGCCCAGTCACATTATGCGTCAGCTGGGTGACCAAGAGAACTTCAGATCAAGAGCTGTTGCAGTCGAAGAATTGAAAACAATATTATCAGACTTGCATTCCCAGGATGTAGCAAATAAACTCATGCCAAATATGCTCTCTTTCATCAGTTTTCTGAATAATATGCTTGATGATTCAAACTTCAAAATTACAACAGTGACTTTGGATATTCTGTGTATTCTAGTTGAGAAGCTTGGTCAGAATGTGAAGCATTTTTTGAAGCCTTTAGTTTCGGCAGTTGCGAAAAGAATGTCTGACAATAAGGTTGTTGTTCGTCAAGCAGTGATGCGAGTTGCGACTAAGATGATGCAAAGTTATAATGCAAAATCAGTTTTGTCTGTGATTTTTGAAAACTTACTTCACAGGAATTCCCGCGTGAGACAAGAGACAATAAATATAGCAATAGCAGCTCTTTTAACATTTCCAAGCTATGATTTCGACCTACCATTCATATGTAACACAGTTGGGCCACTTCTGACAGATCCGAAAAGACAAGTTAGACAAGCTGCATTGGAGCTTTTCTCGGTTCTAGCTCAGAATATGGGAGCTGGAAAATTGCAACCCCTCGTTCAAGCTGTTGACAAAGTTGAACTTTCACAAGATGGAGATGGACTTATGGCAGCGGTACAGTCCAGACTAGCTCGTCGTCAACTACCCAAATTGAATCCTGATGGGTTAGTTGAGTATGCAACTCCTGTTCCATCTTCTGCTACTCATAGGACTTCATCAACTTTACAAGGTGCAGACATGGAGTGGATAATGGCCTCAGCTTCTTCGACTGCAAGATCAACCAGCTCGGATGCAATGGAATTGGAATCTGTGACGTCTTCAGCTCGATCCACACCTTTGGATAATATCCCCGATACATATTCTGCTCCAACTCCTGCGCCTCGTAGATATCTGAGCGCCGGCAAAGGAAAGAAACTCCCATGGGAAGATGATAAAGATGAACAGCAATCACACCGAGGCCAAGAGGTATTATTAAATGGTTGTTTAAATAAAATTTTTATTCATCTGCAGGACCAACCAAAATGTGACTCGTACCGGTACTGTCAATGGTAGTCTATACTAGCCCACAAAATTAGGAAAAATGACACATCGCTAGTGAAGTTCATGAAAAGGCCTCTCGGACCGATTTTCTATTATCTAAAGGCAAAATTGGTCGATGTTCGATTCCAATAATTGTACGGTACCATGTATGTTGGACATTTGTTCCCATATACTACCTTCCTAGGGCCCTGCGAACCTTAGATTTTAGGTCGAACCGAACCTTGAAACTGAATCATCGTCTCGGTTTCGAACCAAACTTCAAATCTCGAACCCAAACAACGACCATGTTGTCGTATTACTCAGGCCAAAAAAAAAAAGATTGTATGGTTCCGATAACGGAGTGAAAAAATTAGGGTAGGCAGGTAGGGAAATTTAGTTTTTTTATTTTATTTTGATATTTTTTATCCAGCTGCTGAAATATTGAATTATTTCGACCGAAGTGACATAAAATGTCAACTTGTGTTGTGGGGAAAGTATTACTTGATAAACACAGTGGAAATAGACATTAAGATTGATGAAAGATCAAGCTTACTTCATGCTTAAGTATATTATGTATTCACATACCGGTACCACATTTTCATACATTTGGTTATAAACTTGGTACGAAATTGATGTCACTAATGTTTATAAGAATTTTACCCATAATACCACCATTATACCGTACTTATATTATATACCATATACATCCCATTGTCTGGAGGTAGCCAGTACACCCAACCTCTAGCATGCCTGGTTTTTGGAAACAGTAGCTGTACCCCTAACGTATGTGGTGATAACCTCTATACATGTATATATACAGATACACACACCATGTCTGTTGATAGTGCTCCTACCAGTGTAACAGTTTCTCCCCCCCCCCCTGGGTATCTTCCCCCCCCCGCTCTGGGTATCTTCCCTCACTTATTATGCCCCCGATCTCCGATGGAGATTTGGGGGTATATAGTGGAGCCCTCCGTCCGTCCGTCCTTCCGTCCGTACGAACGTTTCAACTCATAACTTTGGTTTCGCTAACTCAATTCAGTTGATCTTTGGTATGCTAATAGACCAGCCGGGGGGACAAGATTTCCCCATAACTGCGGTTTCGTCCGCCCTTTTTTTTTCAGAGTTACGCCCCTTTTTGGACTTAGAAAATTCAGTTTTCTGTGGCATACGAACGTTTCAACTCATAACTTTGGTTTCGCTAATTCAATTCAGTTGATCTTTGTTATGCCAATAGACCAGCCGGGGGGACAAGATTTCCCCATAGCCCTGGTTTCGTCCGCCCATTTTTTCCAGAGTTACGGCCCTTTTTGGACTTAGAAAATTCAGGTTTTCTGCTACTTTTTTTGGTTTCCAGATGATAACTTGATTTTGGATTGTTTATTTGCAAAACCCGTTTTTTTGTGTATTACCAATATCGCAATACAGGTCAAGGTAAAATTTCGGTTCAATCGGATAATTTTTGTGAGAGTTATGATCCTTTTTCGACTTAAAATATTCAGTTTTTTTTTTAGAAAATTCAGTTTTCCTTCTATTTTTGTGGCACCAGACCAAATTTGAAGCTAATATAGAACAACATTCGTACTAAATACTCATGAATAACATAACTTTACAAAGTGCCATTTAATAAGTATTTGCACAAAAATAAGAAAAATCCTCTCTGATTGTACAGTCGGGGGCGTTACCTCCGCCCAGCGGTGCACTTGTTTTATATTATGGTAAGAAATGCTGAGAAAACTATAAAAAAAATTTTTTTTAACTTAACCCCTCACACAATAGCATAAATATGTCAAAATATTACCTTACGATTTTATCGTTTATTTTGTTTTATATTGTCATGAAATGGCGAGAAATTAACATGCCTGGCAATATGGCGCGAGCGATTTTATCGCTCGCGCGTCGCCCGCGCAATTTCAATTTGGCGTGGGCGATATATCGCTTGCGCAACATTCACTACCCAACATACTTTTGCAGTCGTAATTTTGATGAGTTATCCGTTTGAAAACATATATGGCAACGCGACATTGCATCTTTGAAGCAGGAGACACATGCTATGTTAACAGTCGGCTGCCACCGGTATACCGGTATCTAATTAGGTCAAACCATGCTACACACCCGTCACCAGTGACAGACTGACGATTACATGACCTAACTGTGAACGTGCAGTCCTACCCACAAATCATACCTTACCTACCCCGCTCGACAAAACAAGTGTCCATTGGCACCGCGGTGTATTTGCCGTTCGGCCGCGGTGTCAGCGTTTGTAACTGCGGTTGAGCACTGTATCATCTTTTTTTCAGTTTAATGAACGTCGTACACCGCAGCAACTACACCATGGCCGGATGGCAAGTACACTGCGGCCCAACAGTAGTTAGCCGGTGGAGCCGCAGTGTTGTTGCATTTCGGCCGCGGTGGCAACGCTAACCGCACCGTGGTTAAGTGGACAGTTGTTTTGTCCAGCAGGGTACAAGGTAGTTTGATGAGCGCTGTTGACAGCGATGGGTGGGGCTACGAAGGAATCCACCAATCGCGCAACAGTGCTCGCTGACATGTAAACAAATGAGGTGAATGAAGTGACGAAAACAAAGAATAAATATCGCGATATCGTGCTATTAATTACATGAAATGAGTGATTTATACATAGCACGGATGGGTTATGAGATGATACAAACATAGAAGTGATTTAATTTATGATATGTACGGAATAATGTATGTTTTGACGCGATAGTAGTGGACGAAATTATATAGATAAAAGTATGGAACAAATAAATGCATGATATAATGATTGATTCTGGTTAGGTAACTTGGTCACTCAGGTATAAAGGAACAAACACAAACATATCATGTACATGTATGTACAATATATGCATGGCATAATTATTGATTCTTGTTAACTTATACAATAATATCTTACTATGATGTCACCTCATACATGTATTATACAGTATAACAGAAGTTATAATATATTATAATGATTGATTTATTCTGGTTAACCATTAGGTCACTTGGATCAGGCATAAAGGAACAAACACAACAATACCATATATGCAAGATATAACATTTATAAAAGTACTTTATTAAACATTAATAAGTTATACAACATTCATTGATAATTTCACAATTAATATATGATTATAAATTAATTAAATTTAAATATTATCACTTACCACATAATAAGTTATCTGCAATATGACATATGTCAGTTTACTTGTATTTCATATGTTACAACATAAATACCCCATAAAACAGAAATTGCCCCTGCAAAATATTTTAGCCCCTGCAAAGTATTTTGGCGAGGGCGAATTTTAGCCCCTGCAGATTTTTCTCAAAATATCAATAAAAAGATTAGGGTCGGCGGGTTATTTTTAGGGTCGATCGATGTACGGAAACATAGCATCTTTCTTTTTTTGGCCTCATGATAGAGTGGACAATCAGAACAGTCAGTGGACATTATTATAGTAAAATCAACAGTTATTTAAGTATTGCCCATCCACACTATAAGATAATTACATAATAATTAATAAAGAATTATTTTATATTGTAGATGGAGATGTTTATTCGTCTGCGACTTTGGTTTCATATCTACACATTTTGTGTTCTGATCTTTTCTATTTTTGCAAGTGACTTATGATTTTTTATTGGAAAAGTAATAAACGTAGGGTCCCAAATAAACACTGTGCAGTGGGAATTTTCTCTTGTAAATACATTAAGTACTCGTACTGCCAGTGTTCGCGCTGTCGGTAGCCAAATTAGCCAATGGCTAATCTTTTTCGAATTTGGCTAATAAAAATTTCATTTGGCTAAAATTTTGGCTAAACTTTTTTTGAACCCAAATGGAGACTGAAAGCATGAAGCCAGAAAGCTAATTAATAAAAGCGCTCAATAGATCGACATTCAAGACGAAGTTAGGTGACGAAAGTATTTCATTATTTTCGTACTTATGAAATATCGTACAAAGGGAAACCCGATCGACAACTCTATCAACCAAGCGATCACAAAGTGATATGCAATCATCTTTAGTTTCACAAGATGGATATTCAAAGACGCATGGACATTAAACCGACCATGGTTGAATTATGACAATGTGAAGAAAGCAATGTTTTGTAAAGTCCATTGACGCCGGTATATAAGCAATTTGTTCGTAACAGGCTGTTTTAATCTGGAGAAAGATTACGTCACTCTGCACGAAGCAGCAAAATGTCATTATTAATTTTTACATTTAATCCCCTAATCCCCCATTCAGCCCATTGTCTGTCTGATCACTCATGGCGCGCCTGCACAATGCATGTTTATGGTGACATTGTATTTATGACGGTCGAGGTTTATGAGCAACAAGTGTAAGACAATAGCTTAATCAGCCAAATGTGAATCACGACATATTTTGTGGCTATTTGTCGTCATTACCGATACAGTCAAAATAATATGCATGCTTTTATGACAGATTGTAATTTGACAATTAACAAATAATGACATTAAGAAGGACAATCCCGGGTTACCCCCTCCCCAAATACTCTTTCACATAAAGATTAATAAATATTTAATAAATGATATATATAAAAATACTTCTAGTTCATCAAAATTATTTAAATTATTGTGTATTTTACCTGTGTCTGTTAGATTTTACGTTTTAGTTATTAATTGTAAACCGACCAGAAAACGATGATTTAATTTGGCCAAAGTTTGTTTTAATTTGGCCAAAAAACATTTGGCTAAAGTTTTTTTCATTTGGCTAATAAAATTTTCATTTGGCTAAACTTTTGGCTAAAGAAAATTTCGGTCCAGCGCGAACACTGCGTACGGCATATTATTATTGTAATGAGGACACTCAGTAACTATTAGCAGACAGCTAAATTGTAGCAAGACATCAAAGCACTTGACCGTCAATCTACCGGTATAACTCTGCGACACACACGACAAAGTTCAAAGCGTTTCACACAGTCACAAGACAAAGCACATCAGGTAACATAACCATGTCAATCATTTGTGCTGACAAACAATGACCACACCCTCTCCTCACTGTGATTGGTTGAATCCAATTGTAGACACAGAAATGCTGCCCGGAAATACCTATTTCAGCCAGTTTACGGAGTTCATAAAGGCTTGTTCGTTCTGTATTTATGTAGTCATAAATAATCATAACTTGTTGTCTCATTAATTGGGTATAATTATGTCTATTAGTAAAATTATATGGGGAATAAAACAAACTTAGATGACAGACTGAGATAGAACACCAGAAATGTTATACAGTTAAACTTCGTTAAGTCAAATTGCAAGAGACCATTGGATTACTTCGAGTTATCCATGTGTTTGACTTAACCATTTCGACCATTTGGTGACCACAAATTCCAACTTGTCGAATTCATTTCGATCTGAAAATAAATGTTTTCAACTGTGTGCACGCTATATCAATAGTCGGTGACTATGCTGATCACATACAACAGACGAGATGATATTTGTTCTGATTATTTATTGAATAATATAATAAAAAACACAGAATATGATAAGAAAACATCAACAAATTCTTTTATGTCGTATTTTTTCTTGAGCCATGTTGACAAAGTACTGGCTGCGACTTTAAACATTTTAGCGATCTCTGATTTTGACCACTTTCGATGAGAATTAGGGCTTCGTATTTCATATCAATACTGTGCGTCTCAAGTTTTCTCTTTGTTCCTTTGCCGCCGGTCGCTGCAAAACGCCGTTCTTCTATGCTTTTAACATCCATTTTTTTTCTTTCCATCGTCAGATGGGTGGCGTATTTCTTCGTTTGAAACATTGTTTTCGTTTTAAATATGATTTTCATTTCGTCTGCCAACACTTCTAATCCTCACATGGGTGAAATTGACCCACACACCTCGTTAATATGTTAAATAAACAATGCATTAGGACAAATAAAGACTCCAGGAAACTTCACAGCTTTTTAGGTAATTGAATAGAAACACACTGAGTTATAATCACATGGCGATGCGTAGCCGTATGCGCTTCAACTTAACCATAGTAATTAGTGTTATAAGCTGGCTGGTGGGACCAAATTTCGTTTCGACTTAAGCGGGAATTTCGACTTATCCACCTTCGAATTAACTGTGATTATTCTATTGGCTTTGCACACAAGCTCAGCCGGGACCAGGCAATGGCTTCGATTTAAGTGGGGTATTCGAGTTACCGACGTTCGACTTAACGAAGTTTGACTGTAGTTTTACTAATTAATTATCGGATCCCGACCGGACCGTTTAGCAGGAACGGAATAAAGTGATTATGCCAAAAGACCTCCTCAACGAAATATCACCCAGTGACCCCACCGAGTAATGATCAAATTAATTATGTCCAGTGTAAACAATTTAAACATAAAATCATAGTATCACACAGTTGTGTGTAAACCAATTAATATACTGTATATAATCAATAAACAATTCCTGGTACCGGTATGCAAAACTTGCCCAATTTTCGGGACTAACGAAAAGGTTCAATATAAACGAATCCCGTCTTGGGTTTCAAACCGGACCGAATCACCACAGCGGTTTCGAATCGAACAGAACCTCGAACGGTTCGCAGGGGACTACCATATACCCTGCTGGACAAAACAAGTGTCCACTCAACCGCGGTGTGGTTAGCGTTGCCACCGCAGCCGAAATGCAACTACACCGCAGCTGCACCGGCTAACTACATGTACAGTTGGGCCACGGTGTACTTGCCATTCAGCCATGGTGTACGTTCATTAAACTGAAAAAAGACAATACAAACCAGAAATCTAACCATGACGCACATGCCATTCAGTCACGTTGTAGTTGCCTTTCGGCCAAGATGTACTTGCCGTTTGGCCGTAGTGTATATGCTGTTCGGCCGCGGTGCTCAACTGCAGTTACAAACTCTGACACCGCGGCTGAACGACAAATACACCGCGGTGCCAATGGACACTTGTTTTGTCCAGCAGGGTACATGTAGTACTCACTGGTCTATTTTGAAAGTTGTTTTGACAAAGAGCTCACAAATATTCCTGATAAATCTTCACCATCTAACAACTGGTCTACATGTACATATTAAATCAATACAAATCAGAATGGGTGCATGTTCAGAGTATTTTGGTGATACCACTCTAGTTATGGACAACTCTAGAGATATTTTGATGTAAATCTGAACTTCCGCCAACAGTACAAGTTTTCATTATACTAAAACAGGGTTTCCGTTATACTGGTATGTGATCCCCTCAACGGCCCCGTTCCCCTAGCCAAGTTATCCCCCTGTTGAACCGCCAGTTGATTCAAATTTTTAGGGTCACATTCCCCCAACCCAGATTACCCCTGCTACCATATCCAGGACACATATCATGTATATAAAAATATTGAGATATATAAAACTCTCGATCTTGTTGGGATATCAGTAGAGGACAGCTTTATTTGATATCTTTGGAAGAATACAGATCTATGCTGAACACATTGCAGAAAGTGCATACCAAAACCGACTAGAATAAATTTCTTTGGAGTTGAGCTAGTTACATTGCAGTTAGGTTATGAAAAATCGTCAGCAGTTTTATGTCTCAAAATACATTCCGCTTAATATTTTTACACAGGTTCTACCATAATTTAGGTTTAAATCCAGATCTCAGGGTGGCTTACAATGTGTTAAAATTAAGGCATTTTCACTTTCTTTGCGACTGAATATTCCGAAATTTCCAGTTGTTACGCTTCCGTAAATAAGTTCTGATTGTTTGAATGGGTACATAGAGAGTGTCTGGATTATTTATTTATAGACTCCAATGTTGTATTTTTTTATGATCACAATAAATTTCTAGTCCTTTTGAAGTTAGAGGGTTTGATAGCTTGATAACTTAGGTAGAAAATAAATGTAGGTTAAATGATCTGCCAATTACAATATCTTACCGGTACACTTCTACATGTGGATTATACCGTAGACCTACATGTACATGTATATGGCGAAAGTACATGTAGATAAATCAGTGTTCCTACATTGAAATTGTTTACTGCCTATTCTGGATTTTATCTTTAGCACCTCCTTCTGTGGTTAAGGAGTCGATTATTTAGGGCATTACTGGATGTGGTTTTGAGGTTCCAGGTCACTCCGGTAGAACCCTCTACCTGGATGGACTGACCGGACTCCACCGGTCTGGGGCTACCAAGATCGCTGGGAAGAGGAAGAAGACCCCCTCAAGACGCTGCAGGCATGCCATCAGGACAAACAGGGAACTGAGAGACGCCCAGTTCCCTCCCACTTGGCCTCCGGGCCAGAAGATCGGCCTCCGGCAGATGTCACCACCACCAGCAGGAGCAGGGACGCCGAAGTCACCCCGGAGGTCCCTGCCGTCGACAGAAGATGAGGAATCAGCCAAAGCCTACATCCTGAAAACTTTGGAGGAGCATCGAAAAGGAAAAGAAGAATGGGATGAATATCAGAAAAAAAAGTTAAAGAAGAACAACGGCTGAGAGAACAACATCAGAAATACCTGTCACAATCTACGACTCCCCCATCTTCTGGGGAGAAACAGCACCCAAGGAAAAAAAGAAATAACAGTCTTGTAAAAATTGCTTCTTTTTTTATGTATGATTTAAATAAAAGCTGAAAATGAGGGTTAAAGGGGAGGACCACTCGGTCCTTCCGAGAATCCTGGGGTTAGCCCCCAAAAACTACTACTTCGCGGTGATATTACCATAGGCGTGTATTCCACCACAGGGACGTGGCGGCAGGGGGAGTTTGAGGGGGGACTAACCCTCCAACTTATATCAACATTTTCAACAGCTTGAAATTTTATGCCTCACACGGAATTTGTTGAAATTAGATTGAAATTGTTAGTTGGTTGATTTTCCAGCAACTAATTAGTTGGATATTTGTTGTTTTAGATAAAGTCTAGCAAATCTTTTCTTTATATTTAGTCCAAATTTTTGTCAAATTGCTATCAATTGGAAATATACCATCATTATTCAATGTAGATAGTGTCAGGTTGGTTGGAAATTTCCAACAGTTGAAAGTTCAAACCCAGTGGTTCTCTATTTGGACCCCTCTGGACGGTGGCCATTTTGAACCAGATTTGTTTGGTGAATATGTGCGTCTTGGGAGCAACCCTTAATCACTCTTTGTTCGACCGAAATCGGTCAAGGGTCGAGAACTGGCATGGGTTCCCTATTTGAATCCCTTTATTTGATTTAAATATAAATTTTTCAAATAAGGAATAGAAGTCACATTTGTCGAATACGTTGAGTAAACTGAAAACCGCGGCCAGTTCGTAAAAGTGGTCGCCATTTTTAATATGTCGACCATTGCGATTGGTTTGTCGGAACAAAAAATATGTCTTCATAATTGACATAGTCAGACATACACTGGCCATTCATGCCAAATGTCAGGTTTGCATCATAAAGTGGACGATTCTATTACTATTCAAATGACACTTAGCTGCCTTATATATTTTTGCAATGGTAACATCTACTAGTATATATTTGCCCTGCAAAGCACAATGAGACACATTTGTGCACAAATATTAGATGAAATGTCATTGTGCTTGGCTATAATGCCTATAATCTACTTAATTATCGATGAATTATGTGCAATATCGAAATTGTTTTGTCGTGCGTGCACACTGGAGCTTATCATTTTTGCTCGTTTTCTAACTGGAGCCATAAAAATTTTGCACTGTTGCCACCGTGTGCTTGTCTTTTAATGTGCCACCTGTAGCACTGGTCAAATTTTTCGTGGATATTTTTGCATATCCGGAGATAACAAACTTAGCAGAAAACTATGGTTTGCCCATTGGAATGTCCCATTTCTGGTCTAAAAACAAACTTTATCGCTGAAGGTTACAGTAAAATGTCGAAAACGAAGTGATAAACTCCTGATTGTTCAATATTCCGTGAGCGCTACAACTCAAATTCAACACACGGATACAGATGGTGATATTGAAAAATCACAATTCAATTTTGAAAGAATAATTTGGATTTTTTAAGAAAATACTTACCATTTTAAGTGCCGTCACGCTAATTTTTATAAAATTGCGGAGAGGGCAACTTAGAATTTATCGATGCGCACTGGACGATTATAATACGATTCTCGACGGATTTAGCAGGAGCGGTGGGCTCCCAGTGAGTTTCATAGGATACCGGTACATGTAGCTTCCAGAACATGTACATGGTTCTACATGTACAGTAATGCCCTAAATAATCGACTCCTTAACCACAGCAGAATTATCGGTAATTTTTCTGGATTTAGTCGGAAATATGGCTTGTTGCCATTCATCTGAAATCCACTACAGCAACCTGGGCCAGTTTGGGCCAGTTTGCTTCAGGAAATTGCTTCGTGCTGATTGATGTAGCCAATTATGAGGGCTTGAGCCTTGAACACTAACCGGTATTTAACTGGGAATGAAATATATCCGCAGATTTACCATTACTTGACATTTTTGTTGCAAACATTTTACTTACCAGTACAATATAAATTATTTGTAATGCCCACATGTAGATATTTGCAGTTGGTTTCATGGCTGAGATTTTTTCCCCAGCGACTATAGCCTACCTGTATAGGAGTTTCATTATTCTCCATTCCCCGAGAGGAAACCCTTCATCTACATGTAAGGTAACAATCTTTAATATTGTCAATTTGTCCCACTATAGTGTTGAAACGGTTGGGGTTTTTCAGAAGTTTATTAGTCGACAGAGTTAACCGAATACTAGTCGATTAGTCGGACCCCTTCCGAAAGTTCCCGTTTCTATGCCCATATGTATACAATGGGCTGTGTGGCATCACAGTTTTGAATACCCAACTCTCCTTTTAGAACTTTCTAAGGGGAAGCACGAGAACTGTATAATCTCCCGTTTTGCCCGTGAGTCTCCCAATTTGATGTCTTAAACCCGGCGCTCCCGAACCTCAATATAATCTCACGGTTTGGGAAATGCAGGTAATAAAAACATTTTATTTTAAAAAAATTGTCGCCGGCAACCAGGAAATAAATAGGCAAGTCTCGTTCGTAAGTCTCGCTAACAAGATGTTGGGTGTGTTCTATTTTCTCTCTGAATAGGCGCCTCATGTCGTGGAGGGGGGACCTGTATTAGACGCTATTAAATTACTGAGTTGACTTTAAAAGCATGCTTGTCGCCACTTAAGTTTCGTACTTCCTTGAAGCCATTTTGTTGCTTCATTACTCTAATATTACACATGCCGCAGTGAGAAATTATCACCGATCAATTGCACCACACCGAACCAGACAGTGTTCATGGTGCTCAGTCGGCAGTGACACTTCAAGTCTTTGATGATCAACATAAAATAAACCGTGCCCACACGTGCATACATTGGGTTCAGTTCAGGTCACCGACCATGCATGACTGATGGCAGCGGCATCTTTAAAGGAACAATACAATTAGGCTTTAAGAAGTTATTATGTGTTAACTGTTACCGTTTACGTGATAATATGGCCGTGCAATAGCACTGCTGTCGTGATAGCATATATATTGGTAGTGCTTTTTCCCGATTAACCGACTAGTGATTTTGGGGTCGACTAATTTAATAACCGCATCGATGTTGATTAGTCGGATAATCGTTTCAACACTATCCCACTAGTAATGAACAACCGCTGTACATGTAGCATGGGCCGTGGGACAGTAGTACATGTAGACAAACTGTATAAATACTAGTACATGTAAATGCCTGCTTTATATAATACTTAAGTACATGTATTAAGTTGTCTTTGGGGTCTTACAGACTCGGTTATTATAAACATTATACAACTAATTACATGGTAGTCACTGAGACAGTCTAGCCTTTAACAGTAACAAGTTTAGGTGGTGACTTTGACTGAACAAATGTCATAAACTCTGGGTACATAAATGTGTATGGTAGTCTAGTTGTAAATATACAATAAAATTCACCCCATAAATTCTTCTGATGGTGTGTAACTTTTTTTCAATGTCTGATTTGTTTGTTTTTGGAAGTACATGTACATGTAGTATCAGTGTTTCCACTAGAGGGGCAGTGGGTCCCTTTTATGGTCCCTGTCCTCAGCCCAAAGAGAACACAACATGATGAATTATTTGGCATTAACATTACGGCAATGAATCTGCCAACAATAATCACTGCATGTTCATGTACATGTAAATCGTTTGTAATAATGACTCTGTTTTCTACCTATTTGGATATCAAATTTACATTCATGAAAATAACTTATTTTGGCATGATTATTTATTATTCCGTTCTGAACACCACAGCAGAGTGTTTCACATCCCTTTATTAAAAGCAAAAATATGCATGTTCTGCATGTTCAGACATTTTTATTCTGTTAGTGTCTTCTGGAATATTCTTTGGAAATATACAGTCTGTGGTGCATACGGTACCTGATGGGCAGGTATGCAGGTTTCAAAATTATGTGTAAACTATTTTTCTTCGCCTGGTTTATGCTTCTAAAGGTAACCCATACCATAGGTTAGCAGGAGAATTACACAAACTTATAATCACTACAACTGGTATTATTAACTACAGATGGGCAACTCATTGAACTACTGTAATAAATTTGAATGTCTCATTTTGGGAAATGATTGAGCAATGTAGTAGACCACGAGACCTGTATTTATTAAACTTTGGCACGTTCGCACGTTTGATCAACGAAATAGCTGTACATGTACATAAACCCAGTACATACATTTGTACAATGTAGCATGCAATTCCAATACATGATAAATCACCACTACTTCATGTACAAGTACATGTAAAGGCACTACATGTAGCTGAAATGTAGCATTTATCATTTGGCTGTTTTTCTAAGGTACATTGTACATTTCTGAATAATATTTAGCTATAATACTATTAATAGCCTATTGATCACTTAGAAATAAAAATTAGCAGATTTATACATGTATATATATAAAATATGGTACAACTATCGGGACAAGTTAACAAAATTTGCCAAATGCGCATACTCATACATGTACATGTTCATGTGCTGTATAGGGAGTAGTAATATAAACATTTCTGTTCCTTAGTGTTGCATAAGACTTATTTAATGAGCTTGTTTGCTATGTTTACAGAGTCGTAATCCTTTTGAACTTTATATATTATAGGTGGTGCACTCTTCCTATACACCTTATTGCTAGTTTCTATTTGTTTAATAAACACAATATGGCTACGAATGTAACATGAATCAGCAATAAAACTGTTCTGATCAGATGATTACAGGGGTGTCTCTATCTGATACTGTATTGACAACACTGACTCTGCTATTATATAATTATGTCTGATATTAGTATGCGCCTATCAAACATTCAGGGCGAGTTTCTAGTTTACTGTTTCGCCCATCGGCGACTTTAATAATCTGTTATTTAGAACTTTATTTAGGGTACATGTAGATGTTATTATGTATACCATACATAGTATATATACCGGTACATGTAAATAAAATGAAACACATTGGTATCTTCAGAAAATGTATTCGACCCTGTACATATATACAAATGTACAGACCATGTGAGTTCACAAATTTTCAACTTATAATTTCCAGCTACTGTATGTTAAAACAGATGTCATTGATTAAAGGGGTGGGAAATATTGATCAATACTGTATTGACTGTACTGATATACTGGTATGCCTAGCAATAGAGATAATTTTCTTGTTCAGTGTTTTGTCCATCGGCAATTTAATATTCTTTGAGCGAATTTGAGCTGTAGTTATTAAAGAAGTACATGTATGTAGACATAATTATTATGAACGTGTAGTATCAATCTGGTAACTCTCAGTTACATGTTTTTCCATAATAGAGGAAAGCAACCCTTGGGTTAATTTTTTAGCCCTAACTACTTCGAGTCATGAATTTAAGTGTAAAATTCTGCCTAGCACCTTGATTTCCATGATTTGGGAACCAAACCTAAGAAACTGCCCAAAATATCACCAAATCAGAAGAAACTTTACCTTCAATAACTTTTCCAAAGAAGGATCTACATCAAAACATTTGAATGACTTCATGGAACCCCAAAATTTTGTACATGTACATGTAGCAGTACCGTAATTATAATTAACCCTTTCATGACTTGTGCTTCCTGAAATTTTGTGAAAACCCTGTGCCAATACATTCTCTTATATTTATATATAAGCGAGTCGTCCATAGGGCACCTCGCAATAGATTAAAAAAAAAAAAAATGCATTGGCCTAACAAGATTTACCTTGATCTTGTAAGCCAGTGCATTCTCTTATACATTTGTATATGCGAAGCTCCCTATGGGAGACTCGCATATATAAGAGAGTGCACTGGCACAGGGTTTTTAAACACAGCTCCCGTCATCAAAGGGTTAAGAGTAGAGCTGAAACGGTTAGACGGTTAACCGGTTAGCATCCGGTTAGCGACGTAACCGGTTAGAAAAAAATGAACCGGACGTAACCGCATCCCGTTGTCAGTTGAATGTGAACGTGAATAATCCTCAAAATATTAGGTTAAATGATGCAAAACTAATACTAAATCCTGTGTCACCGATAGTAGAGTGCAATGCAAGCATTAATTGGTACACGCTGTAGTATCAGATACTTAGTAGCAATTCTCGAACTGTCTGGAAGTGTCGGCGACCTTCAATCAATTCTGACCCTTTGAAGTTTTCTTCTGACAAAAGCACGTGTGCAGTCACTGTGTATCAAGTCTGAATGCACACAATGAAGTGACAACGTAAAAGTGGCGTTGTGTGGCAATGCGTGCTTTCGTAACTTAATAGTTAATACTGCACGAAGCAACATGGATTCAAATTGGAACCACACCACGACATACTATATATAAAACTGTTTTACAGTGGGGTTTATAAAAACTATGTAAGTCGACAAAGTTTGAAGATTGAGATCAGCTGCACAATGTCTTCACTCTTCCCGTTCTTCCTCCCTCTTGTGATTTAATATGATCAATTCAATTGAGTGACCAAACAGACATCGTAGTTGAAGCAACCCAAAACTTCTTCAATAATCTTCCCTTTTATCAAGGAAATTGATGCTCCATGCTACTCTGTAACTGGTTGTGCCTGTGGAACTAATTAACACTCAATTTGGCAGTAATTGCTATATGTTAAGTGATTGCATACTAAAACCGAAACGTAAATTATATAACCTCCCAACACTAGTGTCCGCTATCATGATACCGACGAATAGCTCGAATACTGAATAGGACTGCGAGTCTGACCTACATGTAACTGACCTTCCTTTTTGTTCTCTAGTTATTACTTTCTTGTCTTTATATATAATGCATTGGAGGATATACCAATGATGATAATGATATATTACAGATCTTTAATATATAGTTTTGTTACTCGTTTTACCAATACCCATACTATTTTACTCGTTTTACAAATGCCCAAACATATGCTGATCACGGCAAATAAGCGATCTCTCCTGCCATTCACAAATTTCACTTGCTCATTCCCCATCACGAGAGCCAGCAAAAGAACAGTGAATGCGTGTTTTTGAATATCGTTAAATGCCGTGAATAAGGTCTTTATTTCAGCTACTATTTCTCACCTAGGTTTGTCCCTGGAGCATGGCATAATGTCGACATAATTAGTGTGAGAGAAGAATGCTACAAATTTAGCGGTTAACCGGTTGAAATCCGGTTAACCCCGATGGTTAACCGGTTAGAAGAATGGGTCAACCGTTTCAGCTCTAGTTAAGAGTGGAGCCTGGAGGCTCAGCAGAGGGATATAAAAACATATTTCCACCAAAACAATCTTGTTGATTTACAGTATTATTATCCATCCCTTTAATAACTGATGCGCTTTCTGATTGGGCAAAAGCCGTCAAATGATAATCTGGGGAAAAGTCATATTGGAATCCCGAAAGCCATGTTGGACTCGAATCGAGTCCAACAATCGAGTCCAACATGACTTTTAAAAAAATATTGGTCAGCCCTTTTAATTCAGATTGTTTGGCTTCGGCAATCTGCTACGGCAACCCTTTATCGTGGCCCAGTTTGCTTCAGAAAATGGCTTCAGCATTGCCGATTGCCGTAGCCAATTATGAGGGCTGCATTGGTACTCTGTGACATCGCAAAGTAATTCTAATCAAATGAATCGGTGAAATTGCGATGCGTGTGCAATGCTCTGGTAGATTTAGAAGACGTTTCACTTCTGCATTGAGTTTTTTTTTCACTTCCGTGTTTACTCTTCCAAATCTGCTTTCTGACGATCAAATACAGGCTTTCTGAGGATCAAATACATGCTTTTATAGAGAATCAAGTGCCAACAAATATCAAAAATAAACACAAATGTTTTTTCCCCAAAATGTGGATAAACAAAATGGATAATACAAATGTCATTATACAATGTTGTGTACAGTACATGTATGTGTTTTTCTTGTCCTCGTCCAGGTTGTGATGAAAAGTCATATTGGACTTGACACTGCATGTCTCGTCCAATATGACTTTTCACCACAAACTGGACAAGTTCAAGAAAAACAAATACTCTACACAACATTGTATAATGACTTTATACTAGCGTAAGAAAGAATGCATAATTTTCAATGCTATAAAGTTTATACATGTAGCACTGAAAATCATTCATTCTATCTTACACTTTGCTGGAGATCTTCATATAATTTCATCCGTTTCATTTTCTAATATTGTATTTTGCCATTTAATAGTTTGTAAAAAGCTACTGTGTTTAACCCTTTCTATACTGAGTGGATTTTCTCATTCAGCTATAAAGATTGGTTATTATTCATTTGTAGGGATGTTCAGGTAATAAAAGCAGATGACAGACAGAAAAACAGATAATACAAAAGCAGAATGATTCATATTCATATGTGGGAAATGTTCAGATAATAAGTTCAACATGTTTGTTGAACTTATTATCTGAACGTTTCCTAAGGAAAACTACATGTATTCATCAATGAGTATTAGTATACAAAGGGTTAGATACCCAGTAGGATAATTTCTTTACTAAAAGGATTCTCCAATTCAGTTTTATTATCCATTTTTATCTCTGAAGTGGTAATTTTTGAGACTTTAATGAGCCTATCTAGGGCATTTAAAGTTTGTATAAAAGCATTTTACTTCTTTTATGAGCTATTTTTATTGGTTTAGGAATGTGACAAATTTAAGCAAGAAAAACTTTATAGTTTGAGGCACCAAACTGCCATGGGCCATTAATAGGATTACCAACAGTGAACGTTTGTTTAATACCCATTCAAATAAGATTTGTTTACTCTTATGGGTAGTTTCTATTCTCCTAGGCTGTGAATTATTTATCATAGAGATATACATAGTGGACCCTCATCTAATTAGCATCCTGTTTGAGGTAATCGAATTGAAATTTCTTCGAAATCCGCCCAGTCTGTGCAGGATCAATGCAGTATTATTCTTGGTTTATCAATGCTTGTATATCATCTATTGTTATCTTAGAAAAGTATTGTGAACTGCGAGGACACATGAACGTAAACTTATGAATGACTATAGTTATCCCTCTTTCTTCATTTGTTACCGAGTAACAGTCTGAGATCAATTCATTGATCTTTAACACACAAATTCCAATGTACTGTACATTGTTAGCGTTATCTGCATAAATTTTGTCAGAGTTAAATGTCCCTTTTGCTGACGTTTAATTGTTCACGTACAACATCTTTGAGACTAAAGTGAAAATCATCATTCTGGTATATTATGAGCATAAAGAAATGCTCTAAATAATCAACTCTTTAACCACAGCAGAATTATGGGTAATTTTTCAAGATTTAGTCGGAAATATGGCTTGTTGCCATTCATCGGAAAGCTCTCATTGAGAGCTTTCCGATGAATGGCAACAAGCCATATTTCCGACTAAATCCTGAAAAATACCCATAATTATGCTGTGGTTAAGGAGTCGATTATTTAGAGCATTACTGTACCAGAAGCAAAATACATGTTAACCCTTTCATGATGGGAGCCTCGCATATACCGGTATAAAACAATGCATGGCTTAATACAAGGTCAAGGTAGATATTATAAGGCCAATGTATTCTCTTATTTATGCAAGACTTCCTATGGGAGACTCGCGTATACTTTTATGCAGGTAAGATAATGCATTGGCACAGGGTTTTCAAAAATTTCTTATAAGCTCCTGTCATGGAAGGGTTAATACTGGTAGTTGTATGGCGGTTATGTTGAAATGTGAATTTAGCTGTTTTAATGACAAATGAACATGTTACTTAATAATCTGACAACAGATTCACCATCAAAGTGTGTTACATTGCTGTATCACTTGTGTTACTCATACGAAACCAGTGTCTGATTTTCTATAATTTCATAACTGATTTCTCGATTTTATGTACTTGTCATGTTTCAAAAAATGATTTTTTGTGCGTGGTGATAGTCATACACAAGCATGGTGCAGTAATACATTTGCTACATGTACATATCCATCAGGACCAATCAAATAACTTGATGGGCCCATTATCTTGCATTATTTTGCAGTGCAATATTTATTTTGTACATTGTATTGCAGTGATGTGCCAATTCAGAAAATAGTCCTGTGTTGGACGATGATACATGTACAGTAATGCCCTAAATAATCGACTATATATAAACAACAGCAGAATTATGGGTAACTTTTCAGGATTTAGTCGGAACTATGGCTTGTTGCCATTCATTGGAAAGCTCTCACTGAGATATCCGTACAAATTCGTTGATGAAGCACTGAAAATAGTTGTTTTGAAACTTTGTTTCTTATATTTTCCAGTAAATTTGAGATTGTTTCGTTTACAAGTGCCTGTTAAAATGTTTCAACGGTTGCATAAAAAATTGCCTCTAGACCATGCGAAGAAAAACAAGATCTCATCGCTTTGAAATCTTAATGGTTTAATTCTAATGATTGAAATGAAGAGAAAGCAGTGGTGAAGTTTTTAAATAGTTTCATGTTAAGATAACGCAACATACATGTACATGTACCTTTTCCAGACATTCCGTTTCTGATTCAAGAATTTCCATGAATACTATTGGTGCAAGGATTGCTCATGGTCTGATTTTTGAGTTCAAAGTTGTATTTTTATTACTTCAATCAGCTTTAATCGGTCATACTGGTCCATATCATGCTCGTAGAATTGTAGTTGAATTATTTATGTACTTATTTCGATACCCTTAAAGATTCAAAAGCGAATATTAGTATGTGTGTTTGCCGATGAATATATTTCCGACTAAATCCTGAAAAGTTACCCATAATTCTGGTGTGGTTAAGGTGTCAATTATTTAGGGCATTACACTATGTACAGGAGAAAGTTTTATTTCCCATCTACCGGTTTGCGTTTTCGAGCACTTTGGTAACTTTCCCACCTGAATCACCAGTTCATCGCATGTTTATTCAGAACTATAGTATACATTGTAGACATGTGTACCTACGATGCTGTTGCCATACATGATCAACCATACAATTATTGACAAAGCTGTAGGAATCACTGAACTAAATGGTTTCCCATAGGCGACAGTGTTAACGTTTCGGCCAAATTCACTGAATTGAAGCCTGCAAGCCATACCAGTGATGTTTACCCAGCTAGATTGACACCAGTTGATCACGAAAATGCAAGAAAAATCATAGGTCATGTGTTTACTTTTTAAAATAAATCCCCAAGTCTACGACAGGGCTATCTCACAGCCAAATTTGATCTGGAAAAACCCAGGACTACAGCAATTAGTTAAATAAGTTTCCCGCTCACAAAAATCCATTCCCCCATTCATTCACCAGTTTAAATTATTTAGATATTATGTACAAATCAAATAAATGCGATGTCATCCTTTAATAACGTGTCGCATGTATCAGGTGAAGGTCATTCTTCAGTTACCTTCACCTTTAGCATTCCACGGTGTACTCGCTCCCCGACTCTAGAACACATTTAGCTCCCTGATTCCTATATATATGTACATATGTGAAACAGGCGTTTCTTATAGTATTTTATCAAAATATAGACCTTACTGAAATCAAAAATGGATTATATCGAGCAGTAGTGGTTTATTTTTCCAATATGAGGCATCCTGAAAATTAGTGTCAATCCTCAAAATAAAGCAAACAAAATTTGATTTTTTTTTTTCAATTTTACTAGCTGATGCATCTCGTATAACTGAAGTATGCCCTGATATACCATAATATTACTAAATTGAAGAGGAAATGTTAATATACACTTTGAGAGCGATATATTGTCAAATTTTAAACACTTTTCATGCAGAATTTGGCAATTTATAATAAACATTTACCAAAATTAACAGAAGATTAAAATAAAAAATACTTTAATAGCAATATAAAGCAACCATTAGTCAATTTAAATATCTAAACATAATGATACAACATCAGACACAGCATCAGACATGAAATTTTACCAGATGGCAGGGCATACAGTCTGTTTAACAAACCTGCCATGACAATTTTGCACGACAGTAACTCTTGTGGTGATGCCACCTTCACCTTTAGCATTCCACGGTGTACTAGCTCGCTCCCCGACTCTAGAACACATTTAGCTCCCTGATTCCTGTACTCCTATAAACATGGTCTTCTTAGCTACTTTAATAATAGAATTCTTCCCCTTTCACCATGTGTTTGTTGGGACTCACAATTGGAATATTGTTGTCTCCCATATTGATATGCCATTCTAATATGTTCTGCACAGAATTCTGTTCATTAATTTACATTTATCAGTCATTAATTATATCATTGAAAGTATTGGTTCCTATAAATAATAGACTGGACTCAGTCATCTATTAGCCATTTACTGGCAGCTGTATTTAGGGATTTAATTCATTTTCATTCACATTCAAATTTTGACATTTTAACCCTTTGAACACTGGCTCCCACATGGTACACATAATGCCGATGTCCAGATCAACCATCCATCATTGGTCTGTACATATGCTACATGTATGTGTTGCGATAACCCGAGTATTTTTTATTGGAGAGTGTTCTAATTTTATGAGCATGTTTATGATGATATATCCCTCACATGTATCTATATAGTTTTTGGTGTTGATTGGTTTAGTAATTATTAACATCCACCAATAGACATGTTCTATCTGATGCAATAACTCAAGTATTATTTGACAGATTGTTTTCATATTGTATGTGCATGTTTATGATGACTCACCCTCACCTATAGTTTTGGTATCGATTGGTTGATTAATTTATAAAAGAATTAACTTTTCACACACATGCATTTTGATGTAATAAGTCAAATACTTTTATTCTGATCTGCCTTTTCTAAGCACACTCTTCATCTATATGGGTTTGGTGTTGATTATTAATTAACCCTTTTACTCTTAACTAAATTTATTAATGAGCCCTATAATAAACTTATTTAATTGTTTTATACCATTAGATGTGATGTCCTGTTTTGAAAATATTAAGATTTTATTTCATCTGTATGGGTTTGGTGTTGATTAATGAACCCTTTTACTCTTAAACTAAATTTATTAATGAGCCATATAATGAACATATTTAATTGTTTTATACCATTAGATGTGATGTCCTGTTTTGAAAATATTAAGATTTTATTTCAATACAGTTGTAGTTGCATGTGATATAGTGATATCAATAAATTAATTATCATATGAACATCCAATATCCAGTGTTGAGAGTACATCTGCTGTATGATAACTTTGGAAAGCTATAAGGTGCACAACTCTGTTTGAACTTACTGTCATTACACATGAAATATATTAAAGGAATATGATCCTGAAAAAAAATTAGTATTTTCTTTCAATATACCGATAATATATACATAAAATGTCCATTATGCGCATGTAATCTAATATTCGGCCGCTAATCGTTATTTTTATAACGATTAAAAAAATTCCGAAGTTAGCCGAAGATTTTGTGTTGTAGACGAGTCACGTGATCATCGGTCACATCACATGAGTGTCACGTGTAAACAGAAGCATAGTCACATGATCGACCACGTGGTAACTCATTGACAACGCATAGATATTCAACGATACCATAAGTTTGCACGCGCAAAGCGATCATGAATTCCATCGCGGCTTTTGACGTTTGTCGCATAATGGGAGAACACTGCGAATGCAAATACATCGTGTTCTCACAATTAAACGTCTTTAGCGTGTTATTATTATATGTATCGCGATGTGTTGTTATTATAAAGCCATGCCGCATTTTACGTAGGATCTGGACACTGGAATGTTTACGATATGATAATTGTCTAATAGTATTAACTGTGCAAGTCTTCGCATATATGCAATCTTTATATGAATATATAATATAATTTGACTATTCCGGCAACGAAAAAAAAGAGAAACACGAGCACATGTTTATATAGATAACTGACCGTAAAACCGAAATAATATATGATAATTTATTTATACATCGTGGTAGAATATACTTATTAATATATCAAAGTCTTCATCTGTGATTTATTTTACAGTGAACGCTCTTTATTTAGTCATGGTAAAGGAAAATTGGGACTCGACTTAGAACAGTTGTCATCGTGATAATTTACTGTTTACACCAATACACGTAAATACATGCACACGAACTTGCGATATACATGCTTTATATATCCGTCAAAGTCGTAGCAATTTCCGGTTTATTAAACTCTTTTTATTCGCACCATATAAGGAATACTCTTAACATGGAACGCTCTTTATTGAGTCATAGTGAAGGAAAATGGGGACTCGAGTTGCCATCGTGAATACATTACTAAATTATTCATCAATATACACCCCCACTTTAACTGCAATGGTATGTATTCGTAACCATGACTGACTCGTCAAATGAAACGCTCTTTATTTGGTATATGTATTGGCTTTTTAGCGATAGGTTCGATTGGATATACTCACGACTGGAAGCTCCGGCAAATTTATATTCTTTACGGGAGTTGACGTTTTTCTTGGGATGGCATTCTCGTCGGTGGTCCATTTGTTTAACGTGGGGGTTGCATTTCCTCTGAGTTGTCGTCGGTAGCCACTGTTCGGGCCAAGTGTATTCGCATTGTGCTCAAAAATCATTTTTTCGAAGTGGACGGAACAAATTCAGGACTATTTCGTTGGCAACTACTTCAATAGTTTCTGATTTTGAGTAACGGGTTTCCCCACAGAAATCCCACCAAATGTCACGTAAACGAACGTCGTTTGGAAACGAATGCAGAATTATACCTAATTGAGAGTCACTATACCGGCCACAGCCGAAAACACTGCATTTATTTGGCATTGTCACGAATGAATTGTATATACGGGACAATCGGGGCATATATATGGAAAATTAAAACAACATCGCGAACACATGTCGGCTCGTGTTTTTATAAGCTTTATTTTTGTCACGAAAGTGTTATCTACCCTGCTCAATCGGCCTTCGATATTTCTTGTCAAAACAATACCACGCAGCACTCATGACAAATCACAAGTGAAGATAACTCACCGGGCGTTGAAAATTCACCACGTGTACACAATGTTATTGACATGCCATGCCCCGCAGTAATTCCATTACACTCACGCGCTCGATTCCGCATTTTCCATCGCCACTCTATGACGTCATATAGGTAGACACAATTAACTCCGACTCAGATTCCGTGTTTTTAATTAGTTTACTCATTTGACGTCATATGAGGATTTGCGACGGAGATAGCCGACAACCGGTGGGGGTATTATTTATTTATTTCTAGGCTTATTTATTACGCGATTGTTATGGGACTTGGATCATTGTGATCACAATAGGGGTGGGTTTCCGATAGTGTTTTGTTGTTTCATCAGGATAGCAATCCTTTAAAGAGTAATGAAATCCAGCTGCTATTCTGGCCAGTGGCTAGAGGCAAAGATAAACAGTGCTGGTATTCAGTTGTTTACCATATGTGTAAAAATGTTATTAATGGATGACACTCAAGTTTATCCAATTCCCTTAAAATTCAATACAGGGTTTTTGATGACAGACCCCTCACCTGTATCAGTGTCTGATATATTTCCATTGATCTGCTCAGATCAAAATTAACCCTTCCCAAGGATTCCAAAGATGCATGCTATATATGGGCTCTTTCTCGTGCTTGTTGCAAACCGATCATTACCAAGATGGCTATTCCTGTCATTTTGCAAGCACCAGCGTAGCCATTATTAAAACATTTTTAAATATACTGCACTGCCCTAAGTAAATGACTCCTCGAACTTCACCCCAGTTAGGCCTCATTTCCGATTAAACTTCCAAGGATTGTGTGGTTAAAAGGCATGTAATAAGCAACTGGTATGAAACAGTAACTTCCAGTACAATTGAGGCTCCAGCTAATTTATTCGTGTCATAGAAATGACAATTCGCTGACAGTCAGCAGTTAGCTAGAATGTATCTGAAGTCCAGGACTACACATACATGTACTTGTATAATAACCTGGGGTTTCTTTTCTGCATTTAATCGCAGTGCCATGGCAGTCACAGAACCGTTAACTGTGCAGTTATAGTTTTAGCCCTGTTATAAATAATAACCACATAATAACCCCAGTTACTGGGTCACTTACTTAGCGGAGTACAGTATACCGGACATGTACATCTATGTTCTTTAACGTTTGATACAGATTGGCTTTTTCTCAAATCGTCCGAATAGGCAACACCGAGAAAATACACCATTGTTAAAAACGTCGACTCTGAATTTTGCCGTCGACTAGTCGGAACATAGTGTATTAGTTCCATGTATAACGTTTTCAAGATCGATTCCGACATAAACGGTGTTAACTGCGCGTAAGTTACGGTAAGTATAACGTTTGGTAGCACCCGGAATGAATTGACAGTGTTACTAGTATAGACACACACGGTGACCCGACTATTAATTGAAAGAATGAAATTGACAACACAATGTCTCACTCGTCATTTGAGGTCAAAGACATCACTGCGACATGATGGCAATGATTGACGCGGCTTTATCGTTTGTCGGAGACCGCTTTGATCTAGACACTGTGTATATTTCAATTGATCAATTGAAGGTCGCTTAAGGTGACGTCATTGTTGCTACCGTATATATATATAAATGATCGAGTTTCTAATCATTATCCACCACATGTCTAATTGTCCCCCGAAAAAATAATTCCGGGGAATATTAAAATAGCCGGTGTCCGTCCGTGTGTCCGTCCGTCCGGAAATGGTTTCCGGATGATAACTTTAGTATCGGTTATTAGATCAAAAGCAAATTTCATAGGTGAGTTTATTAGACCAAAATAAAGGTCAAATTCGAATATGGGTTTGCTCCGCCCATTTTTGCGAGAGTTATGGCCCATTTTTGACTTAGAAAACCCCTGAATGTTGGTTTCCGGATGATAACTTTAGTAGAGTTAATCGGATTCAAACCAAATTTGGTATTTTACTTTCTCCCAACAAAACACAGGTCAAGTTCGAACTTGGGTTCTGCCCGACCATTTTTGGCAGAGTTATGCCCCTTTTTTTACTTAGAATCTTGTAATTTTCTGATGATAACTTCAGTTTGTGTGATCACTGATCATATCTGAACCAAATTTGGTATGTGAGTTTATCAGCCCTATGTTCAGGTCAAGTTTGAATATGGTTATGCTCCGCCCATTTTTGCGAGAGTTGTGGCCCTTTTTCGACTTGTTTTACTTAGAAAATTTCTCACTTTTTCGGTTTCCGGATGATATCTCATTTTTGGATCCTTTAATTGCAAAAAACGTTTTTATATGGATCAGTCATATCAAGATACAGGTCAAGTTCGAATTTGAGTTTGATCCGATGATTTTTCTCAGAGTTATGGGCTCTTCGACTTAGAAAATTCAATTTTTCTTGTAATTTTTTCTTCATTTTGTGCCAATTTGAGGTTATATTTTGACTTTAAGAGTTTTTTTAAGATTTGGTTATTTGTATGCATGTCAGTAATGAGACAATGCACAAGTGTCTTATCCATATAGTATACTTCTACAAAGCCTCCGCTCCAAATGAAGCCACCGGTTCGGGGGACACTGTGGCCGAGCGGCCTTTTATTATATAATTACATTCAGTGTGTTGGATAAATATCAAGATGTTTACAGTATTATTTCCCAAATAAATTGGTGTCTATGCAGGGAAATGCGCTACGCAATAGACCGTCATTGCATCAGTCATCAGTGTACGCCATGTACGATGAATTTTCCGTACCATGTTATGTTTGAAAGTTTTGATATCGGGTACCGACTAGTCGACGCAACGCGACTTTTGGGTCTCGACTAGTCGACTCTGAAATTCACTAATCGTTTCAACACTACTGTTAACTGAACCTGAGTAATAACTACAGTAATGCCCTAAATAATCGACTCCTTAACCACAACATAATCATGGGTAACTTTTCAGGATTTAGTCGGAAATATAGATTGTTGCCATTCACGAATAATTCTGCTGTGGTTAAGGAGTCAATTATTTAGGGCATTACAGTAGTAGAAACTATAACCTTGCTATACTAGAGTTCTAACAAGATACTGGTATGTAATGTACAGTTAGGTATGTAATGTACAGTTACCGGTAAGTCTTTCTGTTGAAAGGTCAAGTCAGTGTGTTCTTTGATAAAAGTCATAAAACAATATACAGAATTGAAGTCTATTGCCAGTGAAAGTTAGACCTTTTACCTCTACAAATACCTTACAGTGTGGTAATTGTACCCTGGGTGGTCATAATCATGGGGCTCGGAAGTTTGCACTGGATGAATAATTAACCTTCTCTAACTTCTACATGTATAGGTTCACAACTTAAGAAAGGGAATTGTCCGTTATTTGTAAAGCATTTGACTGTTTAATGATTAAAAATGCACAGCTATTATCTTTATGGAATTCATTTACAAACTTTGTGTGAGTACCTCTTGCACTGACTATTAACATATTAACCCTTTCATGATGGGAGCTGCGCTGGTGCAGCATTAACCCTTCCATGACTGGAGCTTCCTGAAATTTAAATGTAAAGTTTGAATGTTGGTATTTATGCATCTGTCTTGATAATTCAGCCATGCCAGACTTTGATCTGTAAACAGTTAATAAATTATTGAAGTTGACTTATGATCTCCATTCAATTTAGCACGAATGAGGTACGTACAATCAGCACCATTGGTGCAACCTCTTGTTACTTAAATTCTTAAACGCCTATAATAAACGGGCGCATTATGTGCAATGTTAACATTAAACACAGCATGTGTTTACATTTGTCTATTAAATTTATACTTGTAAGATTTAATAGGCTGATGAACATATACTGGTATACATCAGGGACCAGCCTATAGAATTCAAATTGGGAGAAGTCACTTCCCCCTACTACAGTTTTAGGGAATAATGGACTGTTATAAATCAGGGAGAAGTCATAAAGGCTGAAGTTCAATTTACTCTCCATCCTCACCTTTCTGTGAACCACTAAGTATTGTGCATTAAAACATGACTATGACGTCACTCCTTTGTTCATCGAGTCCAGTTTATAGGATAATGGATGGTTATTGTCGAGATCGTACATTATTTTTCAAACAACGATTCATTATTTTATTACTGGACGCTCAATATCCAATTTAATGAACGGTTATTTTGCTGCGGACGATTTAATTTTATATGACATTCATGTATGATACCATAATGCACGTAGATATATATAGACAACAGTTGTCAAGTATAATATCGCTCTGATTGATTGCTAGAACAGGTCAGACCTATATATAGAGCCTCGTCACTCGTGTTGGGGTGAAATGGGTGGGGGGCGTACAACTTTAACTTTCTCGAATCTGATTCCGTTTCCGTGTGGCATGTTGTAGCACCACTCACGATAAAACGTAAAATATATATAGTAATTTACATGTAGTCCTTCGATTTTCAGTATTACCTGCGATCTAAAACTACAAGATCGCCAGATCTCCGATTTTGCACACCGCTCGCACCAATCTGCCATTCAATGTATAATTCTCCGCAAAATCCAAAATATGCCGCATAAATAATTTAATACAAATGCTGAAATGTAAGGGCAAAACTCCCGATGATATTCGTAAATCTATCGCAGAAGGAACTCAGTGTCGGTACGTCATGTTCATTCAACAGTCGGAAACACAATGGTGTTCTGCCTGTCCGTTAAGTTGACAATGGGGGATGTCACGCCATCCGTGCAGCCAATTAGCGAGTGGATAGGACCGAACACATGGTACAACTCAGGTGTCTTGACCCAATTTTGGGTTAATCCATTATGAAAAGAGGTGACGGATCCAACAAATGGACTCGGTCATGTTTTAAGTCAGATAATAGCTTCAAACTGTACATTATTTCAGCGAATGGAACGATCTCGACCTACGGTCTCGATCGATCCATTCCCTGAAATAATGTACAATTTTCAGCCATTATCCTATACATAAAAAGCTCATGTATAAGACCATTATAATCAATAAGTACACCATTATAATCAGTAAATTTATGCATTTCAAATATGCTGTTTTGAAATGTGCATACTCATTACTGGTATATAAATGACCAGTTACTTCTTCCTTGGACAAAAATAGGGAGAAGTGTCACATTATAAGGAGAAAATGTCTCCCAAGTCGCCCTCTAGGCAGGTCCATGTATAATGGTAGTATACTCACGCAGACTTTTATATGGTCGGGAAAGACTCACCGTTGTGATTAAAAATATCATCTCAAAATATTACACAGGCTGCGAAAGTTGCGTGTAATTTTTTAGCTCACCAGAAGAAAAAAAAGTCCCCATGCGATCATCTGTCTCTCCGCCTGTCAGCCCGTCATTTGCAAAATGAGGTCCCCAGAGGGTGAATTTAGTGATGCTACCCTGCTGGTGACCTCATTCTGCTTAGGCCTCAACTACTATGGGAGACCAAGGATCAGATTGAAGTTCCCCAGTTGAAGTTGGTGATGTTCGCCCATTAGTCACCTCGATTATGCATTTGATCTGCAAATTAGGGGATATAGAAACTTTACAGAAGGGAAACAATAATGAAAACAATGTTAATTTGAGATTATGGAGTATATACTTCCCGGATGTCCCCGGAAGGTGAATTTGGTTATGCTAGTTTACCGTGTCCGATAACGTCACTAAATTCACCCTCTGGGCAAACCTTGAAATAGTTTGTCTGACATTTGCAGAATGAGGTCCTCAGAGGGTGAATTTAGTTATGCTATCCTGCACTGTTGGCTAGCGTCACCAAATTCACCCTCTGGGATCCTACTAGTAATTCTGTTTAGGGTCAACTGCTATGGGAGACCTACAATCTAGCCTCCATTACCTAAGCAGAATGAGGTCCCAGAGGGTAAAGTTGGTGACAGTAGCCCACTGAGGTGTAGCATCGCTAACTTAACCCTCTAGGGACCTCATTCTGCAAATGACAGACACACTATTTCAAGGCTTGCACATACATGTATTGTACCAGGCCTGCAGAGATTTCAATATTATGCTTAACCTATTTTTCGTTCGCCTGGTTTGATCTTAGGTAACCCGTAGTTTACCAGCAGAGTTACATTTGCTGTTATAATCACTATTACTGGTATTATAAATACTAATGGGCAACTTATTGAAGTAACAACTTGATTGAGCAACAATTAAGGTGAGAATCAGTGATTGCGAGATGTACAACAAACTTCGGTGCTGGCTACCTCTTTTTCGTTTGCGGCATTTTCATTTTATGTAACCTCCAGGCAAACTCAATGGTCGTTCGCCTCAAATCTGCCAGCCTGTACTTTCATTCACCCATACCTACTCTGAGAACTGGGTTCTGCAAAACTATTTTTATACATTATTATATCTGTAAGGATTAGAACTATTAAACTTCCCATCCCTATTGGCTTGAATTTTGAAGATGTTCGTTCTTGTGCTCTTAAATAGTGCCATACATGTATCTTGGATATTGGTATGTAATATATTATTTTGTGTATAGATTAGACTGGATTAGAGGCATAATATATGCTTCCACTTTGTGTGGAGAGGTAATGGGGCATCAGCGCATTGGCCTCTTTCTGATATCTCAAGTTCAATGAGTCATTAACCTCTTGGCTGCTATATGTCAGTACTGAGTACAGATGTAAAATGTCATGCTGTGTGCTATTTGTCCATACAGAGTACAGACATACAGTAATGCTCTATTAAATTAATCGACAAGCCATATTTCCGACTAAATCCTGAAAAGTTACCCATAATTCTGCTGTGGTTAAGAGGTAGATTAATTAGAGCAATTACTGTACTTCAGCACACTAGCAGTCGGCCATTATTCATAACTGGAACTCAGCGATTGGTGCATCGGAACAACTGTATCTCGAAGTTTCAAACAGTGCACATGTATGATATTCCACGATTATGAATGATAATAGCCTTTCAACTGAGTCAGTTTTATGGTTTTCGTGATATTTCCGTTATATTTTTCCATTGGGCGTCATTAGCAGTGAAGACGTTAACACATTTTGACCTCATTTTAATATAGAGTTCAATGCTGACCTTCTAGCTTTTGTTTTGAGATCTCTGAATGATTAACCTCATTTCATCTGGTTGATAGTTTTTAGAGCTCAAATCTTCATGAATGATAGATGTAGAATGCTCAAAGGTCACATGCAAGTAAGTTATCACAGCCATTGAGTGTAACGGTCATGGCTGAGGAACATATTATAGCTCCCAAAGGTCTAAGTGTCAATGTTTGGCCACTCCTGCACAAACATTGGGAATATGGCTACAGTAGTTAACCCGTACGTGGTGGGAGTCGCGCTAGTGCAGCATTAAAATCCTGCATCTTAAGATTTTTACACTCAGTTCTGTGCATTCTCTTATCTATAAGAGTGTCCCTACCTACCAGCCACAGGGAGCTGGATTAGAGTGTTTAAATAGAGTGTTTGGCTTGTAGTGAGGTCAATGCCCCAAGTTGTTGTCCTAGAGCAAGATCACTTGTACTGTAAGGCTGGAAATAGTGTGTCTGTTATTTGCAGAAAGAGGTCCCCAAAGGGGAATTTAATTATGCTGCCACCCACAGTTTGTCAGTTTCACCTAATTCACCCTATTTATGCTTAGGCCTCAACTTCTGTGGGAGACCTAGGATCAGATTGAAGTTTCCCAGTTGAGGTTGGTGATATTCACCAATTAGTCACCTCGGTTATGCATTTTAGGTGCGTGGAAATCCTTCAATACAATAAGTTATACACTAAAAACTAAATAAAAGGCAAAATAGGTTCCTTAAAAATTACCCTCACTAGGAATCCTGATTACATTATTTTAAGGCTATTTGTGGTTAAATATTAACCGTTTAATGGTGGGAGCTGCGCTAGTGCAGCATTAAAGATCCTGTGTTTAAAGTGCATTCTCTAATATATGAGAGTCTCCCATGGGGAGCCTTGCATATATAAAAGAATGCGCTGGTTTGCAAGGTCAAGGTAAATATTGTTAGGCCAATGCATTAATTTTCTTATATACCGGTATGAGAGTCTGCCATAGGGAGCTTTGCATATATAAGAGAATGCACTGGCTTACAAGGTCAAGTTAAATATTAATAATATGGTCCCAATGGGGACTCGCACAAATAAGAGAATGCATTGGCACAGGGTTTTTACAAAATTTCAGCTCCTGTCATGGAATGGTTAACTATTTATGCTTAGTTGAAAAACAAGCCTGAGTTTAGTGTGCCTGTCATTTGCAGAATGAGGTCCCCAGAGGGTGAATTTAGTGATGCTATCCCACCCAGCGTGCTATCATCACCAAATTCACCCTCTTGGGACCTCATTCTGCATGGCCTCATCTGCTATGGGAGACATTGACTCAGATTGAAGTTCCCAAATGGTGAATATTGTGATGTAAACCCATTGGGAACCTCGATTGTTGTGACATCTGCCAATTTTGGGATATACAAATGTAGAGAAACTAAACTAAAAAAAGAAATAAAATCTTTGAAGAAGTTTCTATATTTTAGATTTCTAGATTTTCCGCGGATATATAATGCTCAAGTTGCGGACATTATAATTGGGATCCTTAATGGTAACAGTAAATTTATGATAACGAGTCCCTAGTCATAGTCCTGCTAATCATTATTAGTTTATATAGAAAGTTTTGTAGATTTAACAGTTATGGATTTCAAATATGAACTTTGAAAAGAACTTAACTAAATAAAATTGTACCCATGCAGGTATAGATTACGGGTTGAGACTAAATGTAGCCGCAGGTCGCCGTCACCAAATAGTCTATAGAGGGCGTATATGCATAGTTTAATACTCCCGCCTTTGTGGCCTTTATAAATATTGACAATGTGGCACCGTGGAAGCGTATTGATGCTTTTAAATCACATGTTTTATAGCTGAGTACATCTTATGAAAAGCCAACATTGTTAATATTGTACTTATGATTTATTCTCTATTTTATCCTACCATGGTGTCCCACTAATCCAGACAGTACACCGTATGAAGAAGATTATTCCACTTGTTTTGGTCGAACTAACTCAAGGAGAAATATTTGGAATAATGACGACAGAAAATGTTTGGCAATATACTGTGTGCTGTCTTCATTCATTGGAAATTCAAGTTATTTGTCTGGTTTAAACCAGCTATAGTTTAGTGTATCCATGGATAAAATGCAGTAATTTCTGCTGAAAACCGTTAGGATCTTCTCTGTGAAATACATGTATACTGCTCATGTGTGAAAATAATGTAATTACGTTGGTTACTAGTTAGTTGATTGTTTGGACTATGTTGACGAATGAACTAGGATAGCTAGGCTATGTGCTATATGGATTATCGTGCATTTGGATACCTCAAACTCTCCTCCATTCCCAGTATTGCCAAGGTTAGTCATCTCATACTTGCACAGCTTCATGTAGTTCAGTTCATTACATAGGGTAAAAATACGCAAAGCCAACATTGTTAATTATTGTCCTTTGAAATTTTTTTGGAAGACAACTCTATAATCAGCATGTCCATGCATTTTTCATGCTTCAAAATTCCATGTGATTTGATATGTTGATATTTGAGAACACGCAGATCAATGTCGAATTTAGTCAAGGTCCGATGATTTTTGACAGAGTTATGCCCCTTTTTCGACTTAGGAATCGCTATATTTGGGTTGTCTGAATGATAACTTGAGCGATATTCAACAGTATTTCTTGATACATGTACATGTATGCACATGAATTTCAGCTACAGTGAATATTGATAGTCTCACAGTTTACTTAGGCAACTAAGACCTGGCTTAATGTAACATGTATATATTAGCATAACATGACATAACATAAATTTTTATGTTGGCAACAAGTCACATGACTTTTAGCCCAAAGTTATGGAATATGAAATCTAATTTGAAGTTTTGGGGGGGGGGGGCCCAGATTTCATGGTGCGGTTGATAACCTGCATGTAGATTGTCACACGAGATCTAATTTATAATTAAAACCAGTAAATTCCATGATGTCACTTTTACTTACCATTTTACAACTTGAGCTCTTAAAGTTATTTACTTGTCATTTAATTCGTGACAAAATTTCTCAACATGTATATCATAAATTAATTTGTACATGTTCATGTATTTCACTCCTCGGCTATACCTATTTTTAGTCTTTCAATATTGTATCCTGTGTCTATGTCATACTGACTCCTAGACATGATTGTATGCATGAGAATTTTCTATAAAAAGGTTTTGATCTCTGTGGATCAGTTTTACTGCAGTTCAAACATTGATAAGGACCATATACCAGAGGTAGCCATCATAAACATGTTCTATGTTTGGTCAATATTGGTTACACTCAGATACTCTGCAGGGTTACATAAGTCCTGAGTTTAGTGTGTCTGACATTTGCAGAATGAGGTCCCCAGAGGGTGAAGTTAGTCATGCTACACCTCACAGTGGGCTAGCATCACCAAAATTATCCTTCGGTGACCTTACTAGTAGGCCTCAACTGCTAGGGAAGACTTAGCGTAGGATCATATTGAAGTTCCCCAGTTGAAGTTCACCCATTTAGTCACCTCGATTATGCAATTTATCTTCTGCAAATTAGGGGATATAGAAACTTCCTAGAAGGGAAAAACTAACTACTGGTAAAAACAATGCAAATTTGAGACTATAGATATTCCTAGAAGATGAGGCCAAAGAAGAATGAGGTCCCCAGAGGGTGAATTTGGTGATGCTAACCCGCTGCACGTGGGGTAGCATCACTAAATTCACCCTCTGGGGACCTCATTCTGCATATGACAGACATACTAAACTCAGACTTGTTACATAAGTCCTGAGTGGGCGAGTATCCAAAACCAGTTAATCCTTTACAATTGTGCTCTCCTATTACACACCTGGGAATGTAGAACTACAGGGCACTTATACATTTTAACCTACTGTCCCACATAAACAGGCCTGAGAATAAGGTGCCTGTCATTTGCAGAATGAGGTCCCCAGAGGGTGAATTTAGTGAAGCTATCCCACACAGTGAGCTAGCCTCACAAAATTCACTCTCTAGGGACCTAATTCTGCTGCTTAGGCCTTGTCTTCCGGGAAGTACATGTATCTATAGTCTCAAATTAACATTGTTTTTAGTTAATTTTTCCCTTCTGGGAAGTTTCTATATCCCCTAATTGCAGAAGATAAAATGCATTATCGAGGTAACAAATGGGTGAACCAACTTCAACTGGTGAACTTGAATATGATCATAGCTAGGTATATATCCCATAACAGTTGAGGCCTAAGCAGAATGAGGTTCCCAGAGGGTGAATTTGGTGATGCTATAGCCCACCATGTGGGATAGCGTCACTAAATTCACCCTCTGGGGACCTCATTCTGCAAATGACGGACACACTTTCCTTTTTGGACTTTGCATTTTGACAGGGCATACAGGCCCAATTTTAAGTCCTTTGTATGGAATTTGTTGGGCCTTTCTTATAAGCCCTGTCCGAATAGTTAAACAATGGAAAAATAAGCACAACTGGACAAACTTATCTTTATCTCTTAACACTTCCATGACTGGAGCTTCCTCAAATTTTATGAAAATCCTGTGCCAATGCATTCTCTTATATACATGTATGCGAGTCTCCCATGGGAGCCTCGCATATACATATATAAGATAATACTTTATTACATTGGCCTAACAATATTTACCTTGACCTTGTAAGCCAGTGCATTCTCTTATATATGCGAGGCTCCCTGTGGCAGACCTGCATATATAAGAAAATGCACTTGCACATGATCGTTAAATGCAACCCAATCTGGCCTCAGCTGCTTCCTCAGTCCGCGACCGCATTACACAACCAGGTCAACGGGTTCTGACACTCGCACAGGAGTGAAAGGTAGGCATTGCACCATCAAGAGTTGAGGATCCCCGACCGACCTTAAGTCAACCAGCTGGCATTGCACCCCCTTCCTAGCATTGAGCCCGTAGTACAAGCCCGGAATACAACAGACTAAGGCAACTGGAAACCATGCAAGCACAAAATGGGACACTAAATTACAACATTCATAACTCAAAATAATATATATATCAACACACACAAAACTCATAAAAGAAAATGTCTTCATCACCGGTCCAGGTTCGGAATGGGGGGGGGGGCTTTGCTTCTTGCTGCGGTGGCATCCACCCCATGCACAGTGGGCAAACACCTACTGCGCATCCATGGGCAGATAGTAATCTACTTACAAACTCATAAACCCTACAAACGCTCTTCAGAGGAATTACAGCATCCAAAAGTGGGTTGTAGGAGAGGGCTGACAGCCCTTTCAAATCTTCCCGGGTATCATCCCAAACTCCAAACTTGCCATGATATTTAATGCTGCACAAGCGCAGCTCCTGTCGTGAAAGCGTTAAGCAATTATGATTGAGTGCAAACTTGATTCTCAATCTAGTTCAAAGGGTGCTTGGAATGTGTAATTTGCTGTATGATCTCAATGAATTATTTTATGCTTGATACACTGATACATGTTCATAAGTAAATGTGCCATAGTAACAGAATTCAAGAGCTACATTTGTTTGTGGAAGTTTTACCTACATGTACATGGTACTAGATAAAATATTCCCAAAATCATCTTTATTGACTATTTTACTATTTTACCCAACATAAGTTTTTTTCAATTTTTTCAATTTCCTTTATAACACCCTACAGGTCACATCTATCATCTGATTGTCATCAAACTTCATATGGATCTTCTTGATGAGGATGATGTCACAATGTTTTATAATTTTTCACATGTATCCACTGCGAAGGCCTTAATTTAAAATTACTTCAGACTGTATAAAAATCATGAAATGCATGTTGGAATTTGTCAATAAAATGAATAATTCTTTAAATTTTAGAATCCAGTACAGTCAATTTCAGTTAATTGCATATCGTTTAAATGCATATTTCGGTCATTTGCATAAAATATGCATGCACCAAACCATTTTCTCATAAAAAAGACTATTTTTTAATCGTTTATTTGCATAAGGGTCGGACTCTATTCCGTTTTTATGCATACGAAAATCGCCAAAAATGTTGATGAGAAGGGGTAAAAAGTCACCTCATGATGTCGAAATTATAGCAATTTGTAAAAATATTTACCTTGAAAAACGTATTTTATGGGAAAACTTAATACAAAGTTGTTGAAGATGACCATCGCGAGAGCGAAGACGGCAATTTTCAATTTCATAACACACGTGGTTTTCTATCTCTTCTCAGTAACATGCTTCTGTTGACACACATTTCCTGTACATTTCCATATTTATTTGTGAATTGCATGATTTATTAAAATTTGTATATTTATTTGGTTGTTTGTTGAGTTTGTAAACGTTTATAAACACCTGAAGTACCTTTGTACCTTTGCTCTAATCTTAATCCAACAGTTATTTAGTGTAAACATAACTGAAGTCTCTATAGTAGATACTCATGTGTGATAGTATCTTTTTGTACTACACAATATCAGTCTGACATTGAGTTATAATGGGTGACTGCAATGTATTCATATAATGTCAAACATGATAATGCCTACTAAGCCCACCACTACTACCCCTCTGCTAAGGTTAATGCCCATATAATTACTAATTATCTAGGGAATTAATTCTTCAGGGTGGAGTACTAATTTTTGTCTAACTACCCAAAGGTCATCTCTAGTGAATTTCACCTTTAACATGTAACTTGCTCTGTTTTTAGCTCACCTGAGACGAAGTCTCCGGTGGAGCTATAGTCATCACTCCTCGTCCGTCCGTGCGTCCGTCTGTCCGTCCGTCCGTCAACTTTTTTTATTTAAACATCTTCTCCTCTGAAACCATCATACCGAATTGGTTCATATTTGGTGTGGATGTTCCCTAGGTGACTCTCATTCAGATTTGTTCAAATGAGGTCACCAAGTCAAATAGTTTTGATGTCAGGACCATAACTATTTTTCCACAGAGTAATTCTTAAAACGACTTCTTTTCTGAAGTTGTCGGGCCGAATGGGTTCATATTTGGTATGAGGGTACCTTGGGTGACTGTGGTTCAGATTTGTTCAAATGAGGTCACTGGGTCAAATGTGGGTGGGGCTATGGACATAAATCTGAATTTTTTAATATTTTTTTCAATTTAACTTATTGCTCAATTTAACCAAAAAAAAAAAATATATATATTTATTTTTAATAAATAATTTGTTTTTATTAAATAAAATAAAAAAAACCTCATTAAAATTTTGAAGAACCTATGACATTACATCTTTGGGAGGGGAGGGGAGGTACCTCTAGTCACTCCACTATATTTGGTTGAAATCAGGGGTTTGGGAGAAATCAGGAACAGACAGATGTACAGAAATGTTCAGTAAATTACTTTAATCCTTGTATTCTCTACTACAGCAAGCCACCCATGTGCTCTGATGGACACATGTTTATACAACTGGCAGATGGGTAGATAACAACTGCTATGCCATAGTGCTCTCCATCCCCAGAGAGTGTAATTCATGTCATTTGTAATTTAAATGAGATTAATGGTGTTATCAATGAAGCACCCTTGTTGTTTACATTATCACTCAGTGGTCATTAAAATCAGATTAATTTCATTTTCTCCAAGTTTGAATTAAGAGTGTCTGTCATTTGTAGAATGAGGTTCCCAGAGGGTGAATTTATGTTGCTCCACACAGCAGGCTAGCATAACCAAATACACCCTCTGAGAACCTTATTCTGCTTAGGCCTCATCTTCTGGGAAGTATCTAGAGTCTCAAGATCTCATTCTGCTTAGGCCTCATCTTCTGGGAAGTATCTATAGTATCAAATTTACATTGTTGTTAGTTAAATTTCCCTTCTAGGAAGTTTATATATCCCCTAATTTGCAGAAGATAAATAGTGCCAAATCGAAAAAGAGCTCTAGTTTTCGAGATACCCCTACCCACGGTAGAACAAGTTAAAACTAACTTTTTTTTAAAGGAGAAATATATACTCTTTACGAAAATGATAGTGAAAAATAACGGAATTGGTGGTGGTTATTCTCAAATTGACGATGAATTATACCCACCAGTGACTTTTCCCAGAAATTAACGATTTTGGTAAAGTGAGCCCTGCGGCTATGTCCTAAGATATTTGCCCACATTGTTGGTGTTAAAATGACTACAGCATACCATATTTGTACCTGATATGCAAGAAGTGTTGGTTAATTTTGATTTTCGTGCCATTTGGAGCCGAAACATTTATTTTTGTTGAAAAATCGATCTTTTTCAAAAAAATATATTTTTCGAACATTATCATTCAAACGTATATTGCAATAATATTGAAATATTTAGGTCATATGGTGTAGTAGTTATCTGTTAAGCATATGAAGAAAGAAATTAACAACAATTTTGAACGGTTTGTGAGATATTGGATTTTAGCTACCCCTCCCCCAAACACGTTTTTGGTCGAAAAAAATACATATTTTTTATAATGTCATTACAAACATTTTTGAATTGATCTGAATGGGACCCAATATAAATATTGTACTGAAAGTGTTCTTCAGAGATGCCGTTTAATCGATTACAGATGTGTTTAGGCTTTCAGACCCCCAGTTACAACAACAACAATTATTTTATTGATAACAGTTAATTGTGCATGCATTAACATCGGTGTTAAGTACTAAAACCTTTGTTATTAACAACATGACCAACTATATAACATATGGCTCAGTAGTTATCTGGACAACACAAGTAGAAAGAATTTGACAGAAATTGAAAAATAACGGAATAGATGGTGGCTATTGTCAAATCGACGATGAGCGATACCCTCCAATGACTTTTTCCAGAAATTAACGATTTTAGTAAAGCGAGCCCTGTGGCTATGTCCTAGCCTATTTGCCCATATTGTTGGGGTTAAAATCACTACATCATACCATACTTCTACCTGATATGAAAAAAAGTGTTGGTTAATTTAGATCTTCCTGCCATTTGGAACCAAATTATTTATTTTTTGCTGAAAATCGCACTTTTTCACAAAAATATTATTTTTCGAACATTATCATTCAAATGGATATTGTTATAATGCCCAAATATTTAATTGTTATGGTGATGCAGTTATTTGCCAAGCATATACAGAAAGAAGTTAACAGAAATTTAGAACAATTTGCGAAATAATGGATTTTAGCTACACCTCCCCATGTTTTTGGTCGAAATATTACATATTTTTGTTCAGAACTTTAGCAAACTTCCCAAATTGATCATACTGGGACCCAACATAATTCTTTTGCTGAAAATTGAGCCCGGGGACATTGCTTACGTGATTAAAGACGTGTTCAGTCTTCCAGACCCCAAATTACAACAACAACGCATTTTATTGGCTATTACATACACTAATTAAGTGTCGCATATCAAATCAACCAATCAATAGTTTATTCTCAAAAAAACAATAATGGTATACAGAGATTACAATAATTGGACAGCTGGAGAACCCAGCATGTCCGACGTATAGATGCACAAGTACTCCATTCGCGTTTAAGATTGAACAGTAGTTTGAACTATGGCCAATTGAGTAAGCACATTAAAACGTCCCCTCTCTGTCATTTTGGCAAATAGAAAAAGCATATCATTACTTTTTGGAATACAGTGGTCTTAAGAATGAACTTCTATGCGCCATACTGAATGTAATTTGATCAGAAATACTCTTTTTATGTACAGCAACTCAGTCAACGCGAAAATATTAAAATAGTTGACACGGTTCAGACATTTATCTAAAAAACAAAGCGGTTTCCATAATGCTGCCATTTGTTAAAACTTCGTGAAAAGCATTGAAACCCTGCTGAGCGCGAAATTTACCACCTCCAGATCGCCTGCAATCGTACGGCGACGGGCGTGTCAATGACGAAAACAACATTATCTGCCCAATCAGCTCCAACGAAACTATGTGTATATCATTGTATCCAATCAGTTCCAACAGGATTACATCCTAATTTTCCCATACAATCTCCCTCCCAGATAAATTGTTTACCTCCGGATATAACTACCACATACTTGTATATCGCATAGTTTCGGCCACAATATATGTTGATATTGAATTCATAATCCCTTCAGTACATGATGTGTTCAAGACCTCAAATAGGGTATGGGTACATACAACAGTGAACATTTGCCAGCCGCTTGTTGTGGAGTGCCACATGATGCAGACATTCGGGAACCAACACATATGTATATTCTGATAAAAACTAACCTTTGGTCAAGCCCTCAATTAATATTGGGGTCATATAATTTAACCATGTGGTGTCTTCCAAGATTTCAAATAAAGTAGGGGTCCTCAAAATTTTGCCTTTCTTATTTTCCAGTCACTTTTCGTTAAGTGCTCATTCTTTCAGAACCCAAATCCATCTATTTACATTGCTTACGTCCTTGTACAATTAACTCACCATTGTCCATACTCGCAGTCAATGATGATATCGTTCCAATCCGTGGTGTGTTCTAGTCTTCAAATTGGGAAGGGGGTAATACAAACATTGAAAAATCGCATTATTTATTTTTCAGTCGCTTTTTGTAAAGTGCCCCTGACTGTCGGGTATTAACCCATTTATAACAATTGTGTATTTCTTTATAGAATAGTCATTTGTCCATATCGTCGTTTGACCATGCATGAGGGTAGGTTCAATGGTTTACATGGGGTAGGGGTCCCATAAAATTCGCCTTCATCATTTGCCATCTGCTGTGTGTAAGGTGCCACGGTGTGCTCGCTAACGGCGGGCTCGCGAGACCATTGCCAATCGGCCACAATCTCGGGTAATTTGGATAGCTTATGTCTTGAGCTAGTGTTATGTTCAAGACTTCAGATAGGGATGGAGTCCACTGAGAGTAAAATTTAGCCCTTTCATTTGCTGACCATTTGTTGTGAAGTGCCATAGGCTATCGGGAACCATCTCATCCATACCAGATTCCTATTGCCAGATAATAATCCCATTTGTCCACAACTTCAGTTAACATTGAGAGCATATCATCTTGTTAAGACTTCAAGTTGGATAGTGGGGTCCTCAAGACATAGACAATTCGCCTTCTTGTTTGCCAGCCGCTTTTTGTAAAGTGTTCCAGGATTTCGAGGGAACCAAATCACCCATATATCAATTAATAATTCCATGACAGCAATACCTTTCGATCACACACTCAGCTAAGTATGAGCGAATATAACTTCAGCCCATGCTCTGATCAAGATATTAAATGGGTTAATGCCCCCCCCCCCCCCCCCCCCCCCCCCAAACAGTAAGTATTCGCCTTTCTCTTTCATCAACAACTTTTTGTAAAGTGACCCAGACATTCAAGACCCTGGTAAACTAATAATGGGAGCACATCCTTTCGGTTCATTGTGTGTCCCAAGACTGCAAATGGGGTAGTGTGTGGCCTAACACATTACATTTCGTATTTGCCAGCCGCCTTTTGTAAAGTGTTCCAGGATTTCGAGAACAAAACCACACATACAAATTGTAAATAATACATGAGAGCATATAGATTCGGTTCAGTGTATGTTAAAGAGTTTAGAAGGGTTATAGGTACCCAAAAACAGTGAGATTTCGCCTTCTCTTTGCTAGCCACTTTTTGTAAAGTGCCCGAGACATTGGGAAGTCAGCCAACCCACACATCGTGCAATGAAGAGGTATATTTCCCGAATTACATACCATTTGTCCACACCCCAGTTACTATTGAGAACATGTCCATCCATTAGTGTGTTAAAGACTTTAAATGGGGTAGGTTGCTCAAAGAAAATATTCAGCTTTGGTTTTTGCCAGCCGCCTCTGGTAAAAGTATCCTAGGATTTTGGGAACAAAACTACCCATATAACATGTATATTCCCTGATAGCACTACCTTTCGTTCACGTGCACACTGTGATTTAATAATAAAAACATGAATATTCGGCGCATGGTGTGTTCAATAGTTTAAATGGGCATATAAAGGGGTCCCACAAAACAAAACGTATTCGCCTTTGGAGATTGCCATCCGATTTTCGTAAAGTGCTAAAGGCTTTCGGGACCCAACCAACCCATCCATCAACACCATATATGCGCCCCGATATTAATATTTTTGCCCACATCCTCAGTTAATATTTACAGCAATCATTCGTCTTTCTTATGTATCAGCCACTTTGTGTAAAGCGACACATGCACAACCCATCCATACAAATTATGTATTCTCTGATAGAACTACATCCCGTCACACTCTCGGTTAATATAGAGAATTAGAGACCATATAGCTTAATTTCGTATTGCGTTGAAGTCTTTAAATCGGGTAGAGTGTTCTTGACAAATATAGCAAATTCGCCCTTCATATTTGCCAAGCAAAGTGCCACACTGTTTCGGGAACAAACCCATCCATAAACGTTGTATATTTCCTGATGTAATTGTCCTTTATAATTACATGATTCATAATACTGAGATCATATTTTGTTCAGTTCGTGGTGTGTTCAGGATGTCTAATAGGGCGGTGGAGCAACAATGATTTTGTTCTGTATGAGTATGTTAGTCTATATTATGTGTCGTTTAGAACAAATACTTCAGTTGCTCAAAGTCGATATGTGTTAATATAAAATTACATGTCATAAATAAAATATTGTGTTGTTGTAACCAGTGTTTGCGCTGGACCGAAAAAAACTTTAGCCAAAAGTTTAGCCAAATGAACATTCATTTTATTAGCCAAATGAAAAAAACTTTAGCCAAATGTTTTTTGGCCAAATTAAAAAACAATTTGGCCAAATTAAATCATCGTTTTCTGGTCGGTTCACAATTAATGACTAAAACGTAAAATCTAACAGACAAAGGTAAAATACACAATAATTTAAATAATTTTGATGAACTAGAGGTATTTTTATATATATCATTTATTAAAAATTTATTAATCTTTATGTGAAAGAGTGATTGAGGGGGGGGGGGGGGGGGGGGGGGGGGATTAACCCGGGATTGTCCTTCTTAATGTCATTATTTTTTGGTTTTATATCAATATCTATTTTTAAATCATTAAATATTTATCCTTGCGAAAATATCTAAGTGACATCTGGAAACTAATAACTTAATATTGTTACGCCATTATCAAATTACAATCTGTCATAAAAGCATGCATATTATTTTGACTGTATCGGTATTGACGACAAATAGCCACAAAATATCTGTCGTGATTCACATTTGGCTGATTAAGCTATTGTCTTACACTTGGTGCTCATAAACCTCGACCGTCATAAATACAATGTCATCATAAACGTGCATTGTGCAGGCGCGCCGTGAGTGACCAGACAAACAATTGGCTGAATGGGGATTAGGGGATTAAATGTAAAAATAAATAATGACCTTTTGCTGCTTCGTGCAGAGTGACGTAATCTTTCTCCAGATTAAAACAGCCTGCACATGTTACGAACAAATTGCTTATATACCGGCGTCAATGCACTTTACAAAACATTGCTTTCTTCACATTGTCATAATTCAACCACGGTTTAATGTCCATGCGTCTTTGAATGTCCGTCTTGTGAAAACTAAAGATGATTGCATATCACTTTGTGATCGCTTGGTTGATAGAGTTGTCGATCGGATTTCCCTTTGTACGATATTTCATAAGTACGAAAATAATGAAATACTTTCGTCACCCAACTTCGTCTTGAATGTCGATCTATTGAGCGCTTTTATTTATTAGCTTTCTGGCTCCATGCTTTCAGTCTCCATTTGGGTTCAAAAAAAGTTTAGCCAAAAGTTTAGCCAAATGAAATTTTTATTAGCCAAATTCGAAAAAGATTAGCCATTGGCTAATTTGGCTACCGACAGCGCGAACACTGGTTGTAACTGGGGGTTTAATTGGAAACCTGAGGTCATCTAAAAACAGGCTCGTGGTGTCTACGGATCAGGTTTTCATGACACGAATAATGATTAGATGCTCATTAGAATAATTTAGAAATGTCTGTCTTGTTATCATAAATATGTAGTTTTTCTACCAAATCGCGTCCGGTGGAGCGGTAACTAATTCCAATATCTTGAAAACCATTGACAATTTCTGTCAAATTCTTTCTACTTGTGATGTCCAGATAACTACTGAGCCATATGAATTATATGGTTGGTCACGTATTGTTTATAACAAAGGTTTTAGTACTTAACACCGATGTTAATGCATGCACAATTAACTGTTATCAATAAAATAATTGTTGTTGTTGTAACTGGGGGTCTGAAAGCCTGAACACATCTGTAATCGATTAAGCGGCATCTCTGGACAACACTTTCAGTACAATATTCATATTGGGTCCCATTCAAATCAATTCAAAAATGTTTGTAATGACATTATCAAAAATATGTATTTTTTTCGACCAAAAACGTGTTTGGGGGAGGGGTAGCTAAAATCCAATATCTCGCAAACCGTTCAAAATTTTTGTTAACTTCTTTCTTCATGTGCTTGATAGATAACTACTACACTATATGGACTAAATATTTTAATATTATTGCAATATCCGTTTGAATGATAATGTTCGAAAAATAAAATTGTTTTGAAAAAGAGTTATTTTTCAACAAAAAATAAATGTTTCGGCTCCAAATGGCACGAAAATCAAAATTAACCAACACTTCGTGCATATCAGGTACAGATATGGTATGCTGTAGTCATTTTAACGTCTACAATGTGGGCAAATAACTTAGGACATAGCCGCAGGGCTCACTTTACCAAAATCGTTAATTTCTGGAAAAAGTCACTGGTGGGTATCGTTCATCGTCGATTTGAGAATAGCCACCACCAATTCCGTTATTTTTCACTATCATTTTCATCTACAGTATATATTTCTCCTTCAAAAAAAGTTAGTTTTAATTTGTTCTACCGTGGGTAGGGGTACCCGACCACTTTTGGCGTTTGGCCGCTGTACTAAAAATTCATGATTGAGGTGCCCAATGGGTGAACATCACCAACTTCAACTGGGTAACTTCAATCTTATTCTAGGTCTTCCATAGCAGTTGAGGGCCTTATCAGAATGAGGTCCCCAGAGGGTGAATTTAGTGATACTAGCCCGCTGTGCAGGATAGCGTCACTAAATTCACCCTCTGGGGACCTCATTCTGCAAATAACAGACAGACTATTTCAAGGCTTGATTGTATAATACATTGTGTTGCTTGAGGCCAGACATGCACAATGTAGGAACAGACATGCTTTTAGTGATGCTATCCCACACAGCGGGCTAGCATCACCAAATTCACCATCTGGATACCTCATTCTGCTTAGGCCTCATCTTCTGGGAAGTATCTATAGTATCAAATTTACATTGTTGTTAGTTAAATTTCCCTTCTAGGAAGTTTCTATATCCCCTAATTTGCAGAAGATAAAATTCATAATTGAGGTGCCCAATGGGTGAATATCACCAACTTCAACTGGGGAACTTAATTCTTATCCTTATCAGATTTGTGAAAATGGGATCACAAAGTCAAATAAGGGCAGAGCAAGAGACTTAACTATTTCACTACATAGTAATTCTTAAAATATGTTTGCAAGAACTAGTTGGCTTATATAGAATGTTTTGTTCTTCCTTGACTGCAATTCAGATTTTTTTTAATGGGGTCACCTGGTCAAATAGGGGCCAAGCGAAGGACAGTTTCCCTCTTAATATGCTTCCTTCACAAGGACCATCAGGTCTATTTTACTGATATTTATGATATGTATGAAGGGTTCTTTGGTGTCTGGAATTCAAATTTATTCAGATGGGGTCACCAGGTTAAATAGGGTGGGACCAGGGACATAACTATATGTCTCTATAGTAATTCTTAAAATGTCTTCTCAAGAGAGTTTGGACTATTTAGCTTACATATAGTATGGAGGAATCAGGAGGATCCTTTAGTGACTGAGATTCAGATTTGTTAAAATGAGGTCAACCTGACAAGAAATGGCAGGCTATGGGGAGTTAACACTTTTGTGTCCAATAAAATCATCGAAATACCAAATTCAATAAAACATCTACCTTGGAACCACCTGACTGATTGGTCTGACATACATGTATTGTGTTTTGGGTCCATGGATAATTGGGCTTCAAACATGTTTAAATGGTTTTAGAAAAAGGCGCTTGTGAGATTGGAAATTTCCAACAATTGAGAATGTTTGAGGTGTCGGTTGTGAAATTCCAACCTAAGACTTGGGAGTCTGGAGCCCGGTCGGGAGGGGACTTGTTAAGCTGGAGGAGGGGGGTGATCAGTAGTGTACAGTTGGCAATTTCAAGGTGGATTTTCACCAAGCTACATACTTCAAGTCTCTCTAGCCACACATCCTGTTTAAATCTACTTCTTTTAAAGTGATTATGAAAAGTGCTGACTGTTTTGGTCTCCAGAGTCCCAGTCTTATCAGTCTTTGCAGTCTGGTGAGCGACCCCACAGTCATTGACTGTCTTGTTAATGCTTACATCAGCAAAATTGAAATATCTGTTTGTTTTATTCTTTAATCAAGAAGCTAACAACCTAATATACTAGTACATGTACATGTACAATATCTGTATATTGCTAACATGGAATTATAGTCAAAACGTGTATACAAAAAAATGGACATAAAGATAACAGTATTTACAATATATACAATATATATATAATGGCCTTATGGGTTTCCACATCTGAGCTATGTCAGTTGGTGGAAAGTTCAGATGGACCTGCACAGAAAACTACTTAATTGTTAGACTAGTACACCATGTGAAGGAATCTATGCTATATGAAGACCACAACAAGCATATTATATAACAATAAATATGTCAAAAAGATGACTTTAATCATAGTTTTAGAAGGGAAATTTTGAGAAGAGCATTCTCAGCAAGTATACAAATTGAGTGGAAATGAATAACTGCCATAAAATGTACATGATCTGAACTAGTAAAAGTCTCGAATGGCATTGAATTAATTGAGTTCAATACTGCCTCAAGAATCGCAACATTATGTTACATGTAGGTGTGTGCTGGAAAATGGTGAACATCCATTTTTAAGAATTGATATAAAGCTTTGCTTACCAGCTATCTCTAGCAATGTGGCCTACCTGTATATACAGTTGATTGCTCCCAGTTTGAGTGGATGACTGACCTGCTTACCAACATTGGGTCTGTTCCTTGATGTTACAGTTCATGATAATAGCTTCTCACAATTTTGAAATAGGCAAACACTCAATTGGCCTCCTCTAAAACCAAGATAACTTATTTTCCTATTTCTCAGACTCCTACACTTAACCTTTGGAATTGTGTAAATTTACCACAAGTATCCAGTTGTTTATATACATATTTTATGTCAATTTGTTCTTATATGTACATGTATCTTAGGTTCTATGTTAAAGGGATACTGTACTCAAATTTTGTTGTTTGTTTCTTTAGTCGTAGAATAAGGGAACCCAGATTTCCATTATTTGAAAGTCTGTTGAGTACGAAGTAATGTTACGGATGGCAGATTAGCCAGATGCGAAAATACAAATTGTCGTCGAGTAATTTTTGTACAGTTTTCAAACAAATGTATCAAATAAATGTTATTATGTGTACCCATACCATGTATGGTACACATAATGCCGACGTCCGGATCAACCATCCGTCGTTCGTCCGTCCGTCTGTCCGTCCGTCCGTCTGTCAGTCCGTCCGTCCGTCCGTCCGTCTGTCGAGCCGTCCGTCTGTCCGTCTGTCCGTAGACACTTGCTATCCGATTCATTGAATATTTTTTATCGGATCTTGTTAAAATTTTATGTGCATGTTTATGATGACACACTCCTCACCTGTATAGTTTTTGGTATCGATTGGTTGATCGGTTTAGAAATTATTAACACTTTGCATCCGCACATAGGCATGAGCTATCCGATGCTGTAACCAAAGTATTTTTTGTCCGATTGTTTTTATATTTGATATGTAGGTTTATAATGACACACCCCTCACCTGTATAGTTTTTGGTATCGATCGGTTGATCGGTTTAGAAAATAATTAACCCTGCACACAAATGCTATCTGATCCATCTAAGTCAAACTGTTTTCTTCTGATATGCCTCATATTTCTTACCAAGGTTTTTCTTAGCACGTTCTTTATCTGTATGGTTTTTGGTATCGTTTAATTAACCCTTTTCAAACTTATGTTTACTTAGAACTCACGAAAGCTGCTATGACTCAAAACATTTTTCATCTGATCTACACCAAATTTGGTACATGTGGTCCTCACCCCGAAATACAGATCAAGTTCAAATTTGGGTTGGATCCGATATATTTTAACAGAGTTATGGCCCTTTATAATTCAAGTAATTTACTACCTATTGTATATGCCCTGTGAGAATTTAAGACAAACAACTTTACACAGTAATCTGCTTTATTGGGATCAGAAAATGACACTGGATACTCTTTGCTAAACCACTGCTGTTCCCAGAGCTGTCAAATTTAAGTGATTGATGATACTTTACTCCAGTTTGTGTGCAATAGTAATTTAACCCAACCTGTTGAAACATGTTCATGGCATTAATACAAATAGTCCATTGTCCATGTGAAGGATGTTCTGGAGCATGGCTGTTTAGAGAATTGTTGTTTACAGAGACACTGTTGTCTTATCTTGAGAAAAAAATTTATCCACACATTTATAGTTCCATCATATGATGTCATTGAAAATGATTAACACTCTCAACACATCATATGTTCATTCTCCTATTCTATGTCCAGGTTGATCGTGATCCACTTTTCACTTGCATGTATTTCAGGATTAAAATGAACCTATTCCATAGACACATCATATCTGATACGCAGATTTTAAATTATCTCTTTCGCCTTAGGCCAGGTTCACTAAGAATTTCTATTAATTATAAGCCACCAATTGAATATTCATCATTTGAGGATATATCTTATTTTGAAATTCCCTCTATTGCATTTGGGCTGCAGGATAATAATAATGGTTCTGGTATTCTTGAAGCTGACTTTTTGGTCAAATATTTTTCACCCAATCACTTTTATAATCTCATTCAGGTTGATTGTGACACATTCTTCATGTGTATAGATTTTGGTATTGATTGAATGGTTTTGAGAATATTAACCCAATATTTAATAATATTTCTGCTGTTACAGACATTGTATCTTTCCAATGATCAGCTTAGAATAAAATTAACCATAGGTACATGTATACTGTACGCCATCCAATGTTATGACTCTAATATTTTCAATTTGACCCTTCTCATATCTCTCCTTTAGTTATCTGATAATTCTGTATTAAAATATTTTATATCCAACCATTATCAATCATATTTAATATCAAGGTCTATACACCCCTCACTTACATGTATATAGATGTTCAGGTGTTTGTTGGTCTCTAATCTCAATCATCCCATAACTTTTACTATGCAGCTAACACAACAACATAATCTGTTATGACTCAGGTTCCATTGTAAGAAGTAAATAAATAGAGTTATTATGATGTTAATATTGTAACAATTATATCTTTAACAGCTATGGTGCATCTGTCTGACTGTGTTTGGGTATAATTATCTTTATCAATCTATCACACATACATGTATCTCTGTTGGAGTGACCGAATAGGTTGAAATCGAATGTCATATCCATGTTCCTATTGTGTTTAAATGAGCAAGTTGCTCAATATGTCTGATTCCACTATGAAACTAATAAATAATAGTACGCTGTGAATTGTTGAAATTCTTGCACTCATAAAAAGATCGCTATCGCCAAGGTATGGGTTAAACATCTGCCGATCGTGATCGGCCTCTCGTATTATACATGTATGCATACTATGATATTATTCCCATATACTACATGTACTCATTTAAGTTATTGTATAGTCACTAGTCAGTGAGTGGCTTGAGTTTACACCCCCGTATCAACACAATTTTTTACACAATCATGTGTGCCATGAGTGGCCTAATCCACTATCCGTCATTTGATTTGATCACGTCTGGTACACGGAAATTCATAATTTAATTTATGACTCCAGCCATAAATTATATTGATATGAAATTATTAACTTTGATTTTAAGATAATCTATTATCCTGAACATTTACAGAATACATCTTCGACTCAAATTACTTATTGTTCTATATATTATCATTATTAGATTGTTGTTATTAACGGGAATTTATAAAAAATGGCATACATGCTGTACCCCTTTAAGTAAATATCAGTATTTCATTATTTCTGTTTTGCAGAGCTATAATTACCATGACCCTATTCCAAAGAATCGAAACACGTGGTCATCATATGACGAGGGACAGAGCGAGACACCGAAGAAGGTGCCAAGGAGGCGACAAACAAACGTCGGTATATCTGATCTGGATGACTCCGTCGATACAGGTCAGTATGCAGCTCAAGACTGCAAACAGCGTGTCTGTCATTTGCACAATGAGGTACCGTGCAGCGGGCTAGCTAGCATCATCAAATTCACCCTCTGGGAACCTCATTCTGCTTGGACCCCAAACTGCTATGGGAGACCTGGGACCAGATAGAAGTTCCCCAGTTGAAGTTGGTGATGTTCACCCATTAGTCTCCTTGATTATGCATTTCATCTTCTGCAAATTAGGGGATAATGAAACTGAAGAGAAAGGGAAAAAGTGACAAAAAAAATATGCTATTTTGCGACTATAGATACATGTACTTCCCAGAAGATGAGTCCTAATCAGAATGAAGTCCCCAGACGGTGAATTTGGTGATTCTAACCCGCCGTGCGGGATAACGTCTTCCGGGCCACAATTACAATAACATGATTTTTATAAAACCCAATTCAAGACTACAAATAGATTTTTCTTTGAATAAAACACAACAAAACTGAAGATTGCATATTATTTGTCCTTAAAGGCATATAAATCAAGTGGTTTATTATCCATCCCTTAACTAACACCATTTCCGATTGGGCAAAAGCCGCCACGTGATAGTCCTGGAAAAAGTCATATTGGACTCCCGAAAGTCATATTGGACTTCCGACTGTACAATATTACTTTTTATTGGACTCTGTGACGTCACGAATTAACTCTATTGCGAAATTAATCGGTGAAATTGTGATGCGCGCGCAACACTGATGGATTTTAGCAGACGTTTCACTTCTGCATTGAGTTTTTTCTCACTTCCGTGTTTACTTTTCCAGAATACAGGCTTTTATAGAGAATTAAGTACCGACAAATACCAAAAATAACCACACAAGTTTTATTCCTAAAATTTGAATAAACATACAGATGGATAATAAAAATGTCATTATACAATGTTGTGTACAGTATGAGTTTTTCTTGTACTCGTCCAGGTTGTGGTGAAAAGTCATATTGGACTGTCCAATATGACTTTTCACCACAACCTGGACGAGTACAAGAAAAACACATACTGTACACAACATTGTATAATAACTTTATATTATTCCTGCAAAATATTGTAATTGAAATGGCATTTTACTTTGATAGAGTTCTCCCTCTGTCTTCACTCCGAATGTCTTCTATTAACATAAAATCTGTCCCAAAAGGTTGTATGTTTTTTGCCAGAAAACATGGAAATAAAATCTCTTAATTGATAGAAGCGTTTCCGAGCAGGTGTCTTGGATTCATATTTTTTATTTTATATCCTGGAAACTATATAAAACTTGTTAGGAAGAGATAGACCATCTTTTTATAATAATGATATATTATATATAAAAACACCTCAAAAAAGTTAGTTCCCCCTCATGTAATACCCCATATCTCATACCGGGTTTTATTTACATGATCATTCTGAAATTGAGAACATAAATGCAGCACATTCTGGTTATTAATTATCCAATTAAAATTCTAACCTTCTTCTGAATGTCGCTTGATTGGAAAATTTGCCATTTACAAAAGTCACACTTTTAAACTTGACGCTCAACAGAATCGTGTGTTGATGGGTTAATAACTGGGTGATACAAGTGTAGAAGGATTCATATTCATTCTTCAGATATTAAGTTCAGCAAATGGCCAATGCTGTTTTAATAGTGTCCATATGATCAGCCTAGCACTAAAAGAGTTACCCTTTCTATACTAAATGGATTCTCCCACTCAGTAATAAAATTGTACATTGGAATGGTCTATTAGTCATTTGGAGGGGTGTTCAGGATAACTTAGCTGACGACAGTCAGATGAAAAGTTAATCAAGTGCTGAAGGATTCACATACATTGGTGGGAAATGTTCAGATAATATTAAACTCGTTTGTAAAACTTATTATTTGAACGTTTCCAATGGGAACTACTCATTAATTAATGTATATGTAGCAATACACAATTTCCAGTAATTTTGGCCAACCTGGGAGTGGGTACTGTACTTCAAATCTATGCTGGGCCATTATCTTTGGCATAGGTCCCATCAAGCATTTTTATTTTGAACAGAATGTTCAGTGTAAACAAATGTCTGTACTTTAGCTTCTTCATACAATTTGTCAAGAGTTATGCCCCTTGGTTTGCACACACAAAACGTTTAATTTTACCCGTTTTTTGACTCAAATGGACCATTTTCAACACAAAAACAGACCATGACAGAGGGAATGTCAGTAAATAAGCTTTTTCCACCTGATAGAGCTATGTTAGAGCTGAGAAATATTTGACATAGAATTTTTTTTATCGTAGCAATTTCATAAAAATGTCTTGCAGGCGTAGATGAAGAATTCATAGGAGAGAATAGTCTATTTTCCTATAACCAAACACACAGAGTTGGCCTTCACTGAATACGAAATAAGCATGTTACGTATCCAAATTTTTCACATTTTTTGTTGTCTTCCCATTTTTGTCAAAAAATTTAACCTTCAAGCCAGTAATTTCACATTTAACACAGCCTCACAGTCTACACTGGCTGTTATGCCCCCCCCCCCCCCCCCCCCCCCCCCCCCCAACAGATACTTATTTTTCAATTGTTCAGACCCCCTACAACCTGGGAATCGTGTACTGCTACCATAGTATAGAAAGGGTTAAACCAGTAGGTAGAATCTTTCAAGGCTTACCTCTCTTTGTCCATAGTCTACAGACAAGGTCTTTGCTTTGGTTTCACTGGGTAGCTATGGTGATCATTGAATTGTGATAAGTTGAATTAATGTATCTTATGTTGGAGTGTTTCAGTGTCTCCCAATGGCGATGCAAAAAACAAGAATGGATCAATGTTCTTGGTCGCTATTGTGTTGTGGATCAATGCATTCTTTAGGCCCCATTATTCTTTGGAATTTGTCTGCACTGTACGAGAACATTTCTCTGAGACGATGCTATATTGATCATTGACATAGTCAAAGGCTTATTAAGATGTATTTATGAGTCTCAAGACATTCTTGTTCTAAAATATATATGCTTGCGTCAAGACACCCCCGTCTCAGAAACCATAAATATATTTATACCCCCCCCCCCCCCCCCAGTGGGGGGTACACTGGAATCAGCTTGTCCATCCGTCTGTCCATTGTCCGTGGTTTACAGGGATTGGACTTTGGTTTAAATGTGGTTTAGGTGCTTTTTGGTTTTAAGAGCTTAAGCTCTTAAGTAATAATAATACAGAGATAATATATGTTGTATATGTGGTATGCTAATATCCATTTTGTCCGGAGATTTTCTCAGTTGTTTATAAATCTTTTTTTGTTAAACTGCACAGACATCACCCACCATCGAACCTGTGCACCTGCGATTTTAATGTTGAACAGACTTATTTTGGCAGAGTTGACCTTCTTGACTTAGAATTTTTTCATTTTTCTCAGTGATATTTTTTTACCAATTATTTGTGGTGATGTTGATTTCTCTCATTTTAACTATATCCAAAGTTAACAATAAGTATTTTACTGTTGATATCTAACCTGCCACCAGATAATATTTCTGTTGAATACATATCACCTATATTTTTTATAACTGATCGACATGAAAAAAAACCCTCTGACTACTATGCCATTTTATCTGGAATGCAGGGTCGTCCACCGTCCGTGGGCAAGCTTTGTCCGGAGTTTTTCTCAGTCATTTTTGAATATTTGTGCACCTACAATGGGAATCTGTTATTTTATTGTTTTAATTTAATGTTTACTGACATATGAAACATCTTGGTGTTTTAAAAACACATGGGGGGATGTATCATTAGTATCATTGGGGCAGTCACACCTCTAGTTTAATTTAGTCTACTACAATATTGAAAAAGAAAGAAATCATTCCCTGTTATTCTAAACCTTCTATAACTGAGGCTTCCTGATATTTTGTGAAAAACCCTGTGCCAATGCGTTCCTATAGGGAGTCTCGCATATAAGAGAATACATTGGCCTAACGATATTTACCTTGACATTCTAAGCCAGTGCATTCTCTTATAAATGTGCAGGTCCATATGGGAGACTTGCATATACAAGAGAATGCCCTGGCACAGGATCTTTAACAAGCACATATCTCCCATCATGAAAGGATTAAAGTTTGTGATTTTCTTCCCATTAAGCTTTCAGTCACCCAAGTATAATGTTCTAACCAACGTGTTGGAGAACCTGGGTGCTCCTAATCAATGGAAGTATCCAGAATTGACCAATTTGCTTCACTACCCCCATCCCAAACAATGCCAGGAAAAATAAAACTATAACATGCTAATCAGCTACCTATCTACGGTGGGCTTCTAAAATGTCCTATCTACTACGCATCAAATTTTACAGGAGACAAAAAATGCTATTTATCTCTGCAAATAGAATTGGTATCTGCCAATAACTTTGCACAATATTCCTTTATATCACAGTTGTTTATAAAAGATAAATTTTCATATTAATATATCTCCTAGTTTATGATAATTTTTTTTTTTTATTGGTGTTATTCGATAATTTACGATAAGTAAAATTATTACATTTAGTTCTGACGATTTCCGCAGGTTCGACTAGTCTCTGTCACTCAGGATAAGGAGGAAACGGCCTCCAACCATTCCTCTTCAAAACAATCCAAACAGAATTATCCTACCAGGAACAGTTTCGAAAATAGAAAAATTTACATGTCCGAATTAACGAAAAATTTCATGGAAAACACAGATATGACATTTTATAACACAATTTTTTTTAACAAAATGGCATTTATACATATAAACCCTTTGAGTGCCAGGGGCCGATCTCATCGGCCCTAAACCTACAAAATAAGTCTGTTAAAGAATATAAGAATAAATTATTAAAATTGTAAAAAATTGTAATTTTATTTTTATTAAAATTGTAAAAAATTGTAAAAAAAAAACAAAAATTGTAAAAAAAAAAATTGTTAGGCCAATGCATTCTCTCATATAATGCATTCTCTTATATATGCGAGGCGACATATGGTCGACTCGCATATATAAGAGAATGCATTGGCACAGGTTATATGGGTTGATACAAAAATTGACCTGGCACTCAAAGGGTTAATACTAATTGAAATTTGGAAAATGTCTCATAGGAAATATAATACTGTGGCATTATAGATTCCACATGTTGCCACTGCATTTACAAGGGTATTCAAGCACTGTTTTTATATTACTGAGAAACACTACAATGATACCACATTTATATCAATGAAACATTATCTTGGAATCAATAATTCTCTGAAATTTCAAGTTTCAAGTTTTTTGCTTCAAATTTCTAAATTTTCTCCTACCAAGGACAAACCATTGTTCACCCTGATGTGCCTAAATTAGACTAGTACTGTAATGCCCTAAATAATCGACTCCTTAACCACAGCAGAATTATGGGTAACTTTTCAGGATTTAGTCGGAAATATGGCTTGTTGCCATTCAGCAGAAATCTCTCAGTGAGAGCTTTCCGATGAATGGCAACAAGCCATATTTCCGATTAAATCCTGAAAAATTACCCATAATTCTTCTGTGGTTAAGGAGTCGATTATTTTGGGCTTTACTGTAGTAGTTGAGTTGTTTTCGGCCGCAGCTGGGTAGAGGATGGTCAGTGTGCTGTTCCCTTCACCCATTCTTGATGTGCCCACCACACCCACCATTTGACTTCGACCAGGACTAAAAGGCAATCCTTTCAGTGGTCATTATTAGACTAATCTAAAGGCCTGCATACTGGTATAAAACATTTTAGAAGCCCACGGATGCTATGCTACTTGATTGCACCTGCCAGTTTACACAATATAACTGCCTAGAGTAGTTAATTATTCTGCTTTAATATGAATGTAATCATGTCTCATGCAGTTTACTGACATGTTGCATATTAAATAAGATTAAATATCACCTTCATTTCCCATTAAAAGCAGTTATTATATAGAAGTGTTTACATGTGTTTTGGTCACTGCCAGTTTTGCTAAAATATTCTGCTTGTTAAAATAGTTGGATTAACAACTTTGCATTGTGTATAGCCTACCAGTAACTAAGGTTTGTTTTTATCAGTATATACTTGTATAATTTTGTCCAGTTTTAGATATGGTTATAATTTTGTCCAGTTTAAGATATGGTGCATGTAGTTGACTTTTAGCTAATGAAAATCAGAAAATTGTCACATTGTTATAATGAAATTTTTTTTAAGTGTTATTCGTACATGAATACGATCAGCAAATAATCTTGTTCAAAGTACATGTACATGTATTTATTTTCACAAATTTCACATCCAGTATGGTAACACACAACAGCATTCTTATATAGGAATTATTTGCAATGACATTCATTGGTGAAATCATTGTTGTTTGTTGATCGGCGATAATTCGTCCAGAATTCGGCACTAATTATTTACAATTATAATTCTTGTTTAATATTTGTTCTAAAAATTATTTCTGATTGGTCAAGAACTGCTGACTTTAGTTCTCCGTTCACCAGCATTATCCGTTCTTCTCCTAATTGTGCGTAGTTCGGATGTTGTGTTTTCCGAAATGGTACGATTTTGGTTGGATTTTTCAGCATTATTAGTTGAGTACAAATATTGGTATTTCAGCCAAAATATTTCTAGTTGATATGAAATGCTTAATGTTCTGCCTTGGAAACATAATATAGATGTTAGATGTTTTATTCACACAATAATTAAGTTACAGCAAAGCATCAATAATAATTCAAAAGTCTGGTGCAATTATTGTCAATTTGTGAGGGAGTTGCATAACCAGGATTGGCTATCTTCATGTCACCCCCAGTGTCAATATAATAAATAATTTCTCAAGGTGCTAATAAAGAAATACTAGAATTTATAATATCATAATATAGGCTTCTGTACATATACATGTATGTATATACATGGTTATATATGGGTGTATCTGCACACCTGAGTTCTTTCAGATGGTGGGGTACGTAACTATCATATTATTTTTTTTTCCATTTGCATTTATCTGACAGATGACTATAGTATGAAGTTTACAGAAGTTCTTACATAAATGTTCATGGCTAGATTTCGCAGAACTTAATCTACTCAAATGTTACACAGTTATTAATTTTCGTTTGGTATGTTTTCGTGAAGCCAAATATTTCTATATAGAAAGCATTTTATATTTTAATTAAGTGGTTCTATTCAATTAAAATGAGTTGATTTTTCTCTCGAATTGATATAAAATGCCGATCAATCATGTAAGATGCAATTTAATTGATGTCTACTCATGTGTTCAGATGTGTTAAATGATATCAAAGGGTTAAACTACCTTGGGATACTACTAAATATTGAATTAAGTTGTCATGAAGAGATCCATTCAGGGGTTTTATTGGTGACTAATTAATCTCACCATAGCCACTTGTGTTTCTCCCATTGTGCGCACTTGTTTTGGACCGCTAGCCATTTGTAAAAGACCACAGTCTGTCAAACTTCACTTTGAAAAAACATATGCAAAGTATGACCTACTACGAGGGTGAAATTATGACCTACAGGTAGTGCAATTAAACTACACAAAACTTGGCTATGTTAATTTCTCCAGTGGTCTCTGTTTGGTCGCTCTCAAATAAATGTTATTGTGAGGTCTTGGTTATGTCACCTCAATAATTTAGAGTCTATAAAAGACCAGTCAGTCAAACTTGGCTTTAAAAAAATGCTTTAACCCTTTGAGTGCCAGGGGCCGATCTCATTGGCCCTAAACCTACAAAATAAGTCTGTTAAAGAATATAAGAATAAATTATTAAAATTGTAAAAAAAAGAAAGAAAAAAAAGGGTTAGGCCAATGCATTCTCTTATATATGCGAGGCGACCTATGGTCGACTCGCATATATAAGAGAATGCATTGGCACAGGGTATATGGGTTGATACAAAAATTGACCTGGCACTCAAAGGGTTAAAAAAACCTATGCAAAGAATGACCTAAGTACAGTAATGCCCTAACTAATCGACTCCTTAACCACAGCAGAATTATGGGTAACTTTTCATGATTTAATTCTGATGTGGTTAATAAGGGGTCAATTATTTAGGGCATTGTACAAGAGCGATAATATAACTGCGGCTATGGTAGCGTTTCCAGTGTCTGTTCTGTCTCAAATAAATCTTATGATCAGGTCTTCAATTTTTATACCCCCTTTTCAAAAAAAAAGGAGGGTGGCATACTGTTTTCCACCTTTCTGTCCATCGGGGTGTGAGTCTTGGTGTTGTCCGTATGTTTGTCCGATATCTGTGCATGTCATATCTTGAACAGTAGTTCTCAGATCTCCATGTAATTTGGTATGGATGTTCACCAGTACAAGGATATTCAATTGTGTGTTCAATCATTTTGTTTAGGTTTTTTGTTCTATACTATATAGTTATTCGTCTTTATTTATCTGAAAATGCAGATTTTTGGGTCCTGTCTGAGTATAAGTTTCATAGGTTATAGATATGCCCACACAAGACGGTATGCCACAATGGGGTATGCACCGGACGACAGTCCATCTCTTGTTGTTAATAGTTATGTCACCTCATTAATTTAGAGTCTTATGCTGTCTGTCTTTACTGTGCTCAACCTTAGGGTTTGGAAAGCTTATTCAAAATTAATTTAATACGCCCATGTCTATGGATTACTAGGCATTTGATATATCATATAATTGTTTTCCACCAATAATTTGGTCTCTTCTTGTACTTTGAATGCTTCCTGTAAGTTCTCCAGCCTCTCTTGGACCTCAAATGTAAAAATGCATAATTTACTTTGGAAAAGTACCTTTCGGAATGTTGTGCCTCCCTTGCCCTTCTGACAGTTCTTCAATTAACCAGCAAATAACAAAATATTATCTGAGGTCCATTTGTGAGACTTTCAAGTACATGACATTGAAAACTGCTTTGTTTTGGGGCAAGCCATGACCCTAAAATTGCAAAAGGAAATTCTGGACACATGATTTTGTTTGCCACATTACCTTTTGTGATATAGTCGCAATTAAATGTCAAGTTTGGTTGCTTTTATGTGGCAGGTTTCAGGGCAGTCTTATTAGTGACCTTGACTTTAGTTCCGGGGGCGGAGGTAAACCGGAAGTAAGAGCCATAATATAGTTTCATACACCATTCGATAGTCAAAAATAATTTGTCCCACCTCCTCCGTCACATCACCTTGGTTTTGGATTCTTAGTCTCATTTTCTAGCTAATAATTTTGTATTTTTTTTCGTTGTGTTTGTTTGTTTTTAATTATTGGCTTTTTAAATCTCTGCCCTTTACCCGTTTCGTCTATGCATATCAGTTTTTTTTTTTTTCGTTCTTGCCGTGGTCTGGTTTAATTTCTTTGTTATTTGTCTTTATGTTATGTGTTTTTGCTTTGTCAGCTTGGCGTAGTTGTGCCCACATCATGAACATGTTTATATGTATTATCATTTGTTGATTATTATTTTTATTGTGGCAAATTAAAGTTGACCATTGCAACAATCTATATCCTAACAGGGTTGGGGTAATCGTAATCAGTAATCGTAATCAAAGTAATCGATTACAAAATTTGGAGTAATCGTCTGTAATCAGTAATCATGACATTTCTTGATTACAAGTAATCGTAATCGTAATCGATTACTTTCAAATGTACCTGTAATCATGATTACATTTTGATTACTTTTTGATTACTTTTACTAAAATATCCATATGGATGGCTATTGGATACTCATAGTCTCATACTGTTGAGTGTGCAAAGATACAAACAACATATTAGAAAGTTAGTACAATTTTGCCATGTGTTATCTTAGTGGTACAGTGTGTATGTACATTCTGGCATTGGACACAGATAACAACACACAATTGTTGAATACAACATGAATGGCAATAAACTTGTGATACAGACAATGAAATGTTATAATATGAATAAATAGGCTAGCCAACTTCAATTATGATTAAATTGAATTGGGACTTTTGCAGACAATGGCTGTAGAGTCACACTGGTACAATAGGGCTAATTAACTGAACAAAGCAGGTGTGATGTACATCGGTAGACCTAATTAGCTGCTTTGTCATTTACTGCACTCATGGAGTGAAGCCTAATTTAATCCTCATCAGGATTAACAATGGATGATCATCAAATAAATCTTAGTGTTATCTTCATTGTGTTGGGTATTGAATCTAACAGAACATGCAAATAATTTATAATTGTTTCTGGTGATATTTTCATAAATAGTATGCGTTAGTTTGAATGCATGTAAGAAAATTTAAAATATATTTACATAAATAAATACACATAAAACATAATGTATTCCCAATAATGTGGTGCATAACTTCATGATGAAACCTTTCCAATACATGTAAATGTAAAACAGTTTATATGTTTATTTTATTGCTCGCATCTTTCTATTGTTTCAGTCGTTTCTTGTTTCCATGTTATGCAGTGATGTCTTTATTCAATCAAATTTGATATGTTAATTTGAATTATTTCAGTATTTATTCATATGCGATCAAAATGGTTGGAAACTAACAATTGTAATCAGATGTAATCATAAAGTAATCGATTACATTTACTAAAGTAATTGTAATCGTAATCGATTACATTGGACAAAATGTAATCAGTAATCGTAATCATGTAAATCAAAAGTAATTGTAATCGTAATCGATTACATTGGCATGTAATCGCCCCAACCCTGCATCCTAATCCTTCATAGATTCCCTGGGGCTTGCTGCATGAAATTTATATATATCTTATTTATTCCAGGATCATACAAACAAATTCATTTAAACAGACTAAAGTACCAACAACAACAGTCGCCTAAAAAACAAGTCGGCAGTCCAGATAGAGGTAAATATGAACTTATTCTCATCTTTTAAAAAATCTTTTTCTCTAGTTATTTATAGTGGGCAGATCTCTTCACTGCTTCAAGTACTTGGTATAACACCCACATACACTACCTCATCTATCTGCTAGAACTCCATCTTCCATTTCCTACAGGTCAGATTATTTTACCCCAATCCCTCGCCATTGTAACAAATTCAGGGCTCAAAATACATTTAATTTTGCGAGAATCAAATGCTGAATCAGGTTAGTCATAAATCACTGAAAATTAAAAATTTCACGAGAATCATTACGAGAATTCTATTTTGGTGATTCTCGTCGAATCTTAAGGCCCGAAGTTTGTGAGAGGAGTATACTAACCTACTCGGTTAATATGTATACACCCTTAACCCTTCCATGACTGGAGCTTCCTGAAATTTAGCGAAAACCCTTTGCCAATGCATTCTCTTATATATGCGAGTCTCCCATAGCGGCATAGGGAGCCCTCATAATTGGCTACGGCAATCAGCAATGCCGAAGCGATTTGCTGCCCAGGAGACTCGCATACATAAGAGAATACGCTGGCACAGGCTCTTTAATACTGCACCAGCGAGCACCCGTCATGAAAGTTAAAGGTTAAAAAGGAAGCCACTTTGCCTAGAGTTGACTGAGTGTCAGTCTAAATATTAGATCATGTCATGAATCTCTACTCTGGTTCCACCCTTAGAGATCTCCACCAGTTAAAAAAATGGAAACTTTTTTATCTCAGATTTCACTGATTTACTGTAGCATATACAGTAATGCCCTAAGTAATCGACTCCTTAAACCACAGAATAATTGTGGGTAACTTTTCAGGATTTAGACGGAAATATGGCTTGTTGCCATTCATCAGAGAGCTCTCCCCGAGAGCCATATTTCTGACTAAATCCTGAAAAGTTACCCATAATTCTGCTATGGTTAAAGAGTCGATTAATTAACAGATAATACAAGTGCAGAAGGATTCCTATTTATTGGCAGGCAATGTTCAGTTCATAAGGGATAACTACTCGTCAATGAGTATTTAGTATAAAAAGGGTCAACCCTCCACTTGAGCTTTTCTCCGCCCATAAACTGAATGTGTAAGGCCAAAAAAAAAAAGGGTTTTGATTCTCGGGCATAGCCGCGTCTGGAAAAAAGGCCCGCGTTGAAGCATTTTATTACGATTTTCATATTGACCGATGCTGTCAAATGATAACACGAAAATGGGAAACTAGAAAAGAGAAATTAGTTATGTTTCAAACATCGAATGTGATAGACATACAATGGTGTATGTGTTGGTATGCAACAACAGACACTAGGCAACGATAACTACCAGGTATATTGTCACCACAAGCTACCCAAACCCCAAGTTTATTAAGTCAAATGTGTTTACGTGCTTTAAACAATAATGTGATTTCCAATTTCGGGAACGCAAACCGGAAAGAAATATGGTGCGTATTGGCGATGTGTATGCTGGTTTAATTTAATAGTATTTGAAGTTTTTATACCCCCTGCAACGAAGTTAGGGGGGGTATATTGGAGTCAGCTTGTCCGTCTGTTTGTCCGTCCGTCTGTCGGCGTCGTCCGTCCGTGGACACAAATTTGTCCGGAGTTTTTCTCAGTCGTTTTTTGATCAATTTCCGTGAAACTTGGCACAGACATCAACCACCATGGGAACCTGTGCACCTGCGATTATGACGTCTGTTGGACTTTTTTAGTGGAGTTATCCCCCCTTTTTCGACTTAGAAAATTTTCACAACATGTATACTTTTGTCCGAGCTTTTATTAGCTCAACTGAGACGATTAGCTCACCTGAGACGAAGTCTCCGGTGGAGCTATAGTCATCACTCCTCGTCCATCGTCCGTCCGTCGTGCCGTCCGTCCGTCCGTCCGTCAACAATCATCTTCTTCTCCAGTATCATAAGGCCAAATGAGTTCATATTTGGTGTGGATGTTCCCTGTTTGACTCAGACTCAGATTTGTTAAAATAAGGTCACTGAGTCAAATAGTTGCGAAGCTAGGGCCATAACTCTTTCCCGCCATAGTAATTCTTAAAACAACTTCTTTTCAAGAACCATCAGGCCTATTTAGCTTATATTTGGAATGGAAGGTCCTTGAGTGACTGGGGGTCAGATTTGTTCAAATGGGGTCACTGGGTCAAATAGGGGCAGAATCAGGGACATAACTCTATTCTCCCTAGTAATTATTAGAATGACTTCTTCTCCAGAATCATCAGGCTGATTTAGCTAATATTTTGTATGGTGGGTCCTTGTGTGACTGGGGTTCAGATTTGTTCAAATGGGGTCAGTGTGTCAAATAGGGGCCGTGTCAGGAACATAACTTAAAAAAAAAAAATTGTTTTGTTTTTTTAAATATTGTTAAATTTAAATCCTTGCTCAATTCAAAAAACAAATCACAATTCAAAATGAACCAATACAAAAATATTTTTTTCATTTTAACCCCTGATTTTTGTGTATTTTTTTAGACACAAAACACCCAATTCCACCCCTTTCCCTCCTCACCCCTCTACACCCCTGTCCCCACTACCACCCCCCCCCCCCCAATCTGTGCCGCCCTGCACCCACTGCAGTCAAGAAAAAATTAATTAGAAAAACTGACACCTTGTAACATCCATAAAGTATGGTATTAGCCCCAGACAGAAAGAGTTAATAACAGTCATCAATTCAGATGTTATCTAGCTGACTGACAGGTAGGTGTAAACAGTCATGCTCTGTATGTATCATTAACATATCATATCAAAACAAAATGCTGTATGTCTGACATTTGCAGAATGAGGTCCCCAGAGGGTGAATTTAGTGATGCTACTCTGCAGAGTAGGCTAGCATCACCAAATACACTCTCCATGGACCTCATTCTGCTTAGGCCTCATCTTCAGGGAAGTATACAGGTCTTAAATTGACATTTCTACTTACTTTTTCCCTTCTGTTCAGTTTCTATATTCCCTAATTTGCTGTCAGAAGATAAAATTGATAATTGAAGTGCCCAATGGGTGCACATCACCAATTAACTGGACAACTTCAATCTGTTCCTATGTCTCCCATGGCAGTTGAGGCCTAAGCATAATGAGGTCCACAGAGGGTGAATTTGGTGATGCTAGCCCACCTTACAGGATTGCAGCACTAAATTCACCCTTTAGTGACCTCATTCTGCAAAAGTCAGACACTATATTCAGGCTTGGCTGTTCCACTATTATATTCTTAACCACCACCTATCCAGTTGTACTCATTATACCCTGATTTGCAAAGAAAACTTGGGGGGGGGGTATATTGGATTGAATTTGTCTGTCAGTATGTCCTCCTGTCCATCCCTCTGTTGGGATGTTTCCATCCGTCCATCAATTTTGTTCTTCTCCACATACATATTAAAGACCGAAATGGTTTATATATTTTGACTCACATTCAGATTTGTTCAAATGAGTTCATCAGGTCATATAGGTGAGAAACCAGAAACCATCAGGCCTATTTAGCTTTTGGTATGGAGGGTCCTTTGGTGAGTGGGGTTCAGATTTGTACACGTGAGGTCATTTTTAGGAAACTTTTGAGGAAAATCAGTTTTCTTCAACTCTTAAAATCTACCGTTTGAAATTGCTAGATGAATAGATCTCATAGATGGGGATTCACATTTGTTCAAATAAGGGCAGAGATAAGAGATTTAACTCTCAACCACCCACCCTACCTGTATGTATGCTGTTTGATACTGGTATAATAATATATAGATTCCTATTGATTTCTAAGCTGCCTGGGTGGAGGCAATGAGGCTGTAGATTTGATTTTTCAACCAGTAACAGTCCACATTTTCCTACTTCAGGTTAAACTGTTCGACCGAAATCGCCACAAATGTTAACAGGTCTATTTTGCTGATATTTAGTATGAAGGGGTCTTTGGTGTCTGGTATTGAAATTTATTCAGATGTGGTCACCAGGTTAAATAGGTTGGGACCAGGGACATAACTGTATGTCTCTATAGTCATTGTCTTCTCAAGAGAGGTTGGACTATTTAGCTTACATATAGTATGGATGATCCTTTAGTGACTGATATTCAGATTTGTTAACATCAGGTCAACCTGTTAAGAAATGACGGAGGCTATGGGGAGTTAACAATTTTGTGTTTAAATAATCATTGAAATACCAAATTCATTAAAACATCTTCCTTGGAACTACCTAACTGATTAATCTGACATACATGGTGTTTTGGGTCCATGGATAAATGGGCTTCAAACATGTCTAAATGGTTTTATAAAAAGGTGCTTGTGAGATTGGAAATTTCCAAAAATTGAGAAAGTTTGAGATGTCGGTTGTGAAATTCCAACCCAAGACTTGGGAGTCTGGAGCCCGGTCGGGAGGGGACTTGTTGAGCTGGAGGAGGGGGGTGATCAGTAGTGAACAGTGGGCAATTTCATGGTGGATATTCACCTTGAAATTACCCACTGTACACTACTGAAGCCTCTCTAGCCACATATCGTGTTTAGATCTACTTTTTTCAAAGTGCTTATGAAAAGTTCTGACTATTGTGGTCTCCAGAGTCCCAGTCTCATCAGTCTTTGCAGTCTGGTGAGCGACCCCAGTCTTTGACTGTCTTGTTCCTACATTTTTCAGTCAATTTTTTTAAAACGTGGCACAGATATTTAGTACCATGGGAACTTGTGCACTTGCGATTATGACGTCTGTCCGACATTTTTTGGTGGAGTTATCCCCCTTTTTTTATTAGCTCAACTTTACTTTGTAAAGTTTGAGCTATTGCCATGGCTTTGTCGTCCGTCGTCCGTGTGTGCGTGTGTACGGGCGGCATCAACAATAGAGGCTACAGGTCGTACCTTTGATCGGATCATCTTAGATTTCAAAATTCAATCCATTAGCACGGGCTACAGGCCGTACTGTTCATCTGATCGTCATGAAATTTGTCATGGATGTTAATATTGACATGTAGATGGGAACGAGTAATTTTGAGGTCATTCGGCCAAAAAACATGGCCGCCAGCAGCCATCTTCGATTTTACTCTTTGCATGACTAAATCCTTTAGCACGGGCTACAGGTCGTACCTTTAGTCAGATCGTCATAAAATTTGTCATGGATGTAAACAATGACATGTAGATGGGAACGAGTCATTTTTGGGTTATTCGGGCAAAAAACATGGCCGCCAGCAGCCATCTTGGATTTTACTCTTTGTATGACTAAATCCTTTAGCACGGGCTACAGGTCGTACCTTTAGTCTGATAATCATGAAATTTATCATGGCTGTTGAAATTGGAATGTAGATGGGAACGAGTCATTTTGGGGTCATTCGGACAAAAAACATGGCCGCCAGTGGCCATCTTTGTTTTCAAAATTCAATCCATTAGCACGGGCCACAGGTCGTACTATTCGTCTGATCATCATGAAATTTGTCATGGATGTTAATATTGACATGTAGATGGGAACGAGTAATTTTGGGGTCATTCGGCCCAAAAACATGGCCGCCAGCAGCCATCTTGGATTTTACTCTTTGTATGACTAAATTCTTTAGCACGGGCTACATGTCGTACCTTTAGTCTGATCATCATAAAATTTGTCATGGATGTTAACAATGACATGTAGATTGGAACGAGTCATTTTGGGGTCAATCGGCCAAAAAACATGGCCGCCAGCAGCCGTCTTGGATTTTACTCTTTGCATGACTAAATCCTTTAGCACGGGCTACAGGTCGTACCTTTAGTCTGATCGTCATAAAATTTGTCATTGATGTTAACGATGACATGTAGATGGGAACGACTCATTTTGGGGTCATTCGGCCGAAAACATGGCCGCCAGCAGCCATCTTGGATTTTACTTTTCTCTTCATGTCTATAAACTAGTATTAGACATTCAACTTTCCACATTCCTAATCGCTCCATTGACTGTAATATATTAAATTATTCCATTTCCAAGTTGAGCTACAGTGTCATTGACACTTTCATTTATAAACTTTTTTTGCAACATTCATAATTTTGTCCGAGCTTTTATTCCTACATTTTTCGGTCAATGTTTTTTAATCTTGGCACTGATATTTAGTACCATGGGAACCTGTGCACCTGCGATTATGACATCTGTCTGACATTTTTTGGTGGAGTTATTCCCCTTTTACAACTTAGATTTTTTTTCGCAACATGCATAATTTTGTCCAAGCTTTTATTCCTACATTTTTCGGTCAATAGGTTTAAGATTAGGGTTATGGTTGTACACCTGCAATGGGAACTGTTATTTTATTATTTTAACTAAATGTTTACTGACATGTGAAACATCTTAGTATTTTAAAAACAGGGGGGTATCCGTAGTCCCATTGGGACAGTCACACCTCTAGTTATGGCTAGCATGTATAGTTACTATAGTATAGATGGATAACTATTAAAAATTAAAGTATATAGATATATATAAAATGTATAATCCCAATTTAAACTTTGATTGTTTTAGTTCCGTTTCCGTGTTTGTTGTATTCCATGTTTTATATACGCAGTAACAGAGAACGAGAATCAAACGGACCTCAAACAAATCTGTCCATGCGTATTCTCTTTAATTAAGTTTAAATTCACCGATGTTACTGAATATATTTGGCGACAAAATTATCCGAGAGCACCATTTTATAGTGTGCAAATATATTTTTAATCGTTGTATTTTGGCTTGTTTGAAATAAAGCATGATCCATAACCGAAATATCGTAATTTTATTCCCAATGATTCAAGTGATTTTAGAAACTAAGAGACACTCGGTAGTCGGTGTCAAGGCCGTTAATTGTGCATAGATCATAGATGTACTAAACTGTGAATACTACCGAAAGGGTGTGCCTTTGAATGCAGAAAATCAAGAAACAGGTAACTGAGGTGTGGCAGATGCAAAAACTAAAATTAAATGCAACAGTCTATGACATTTAAATAAAAAATATGAAGTGTTTTCCATGTTACTGACATTGAAAAAAATCTCCCTATTTTTCACTAAATCTCCCTATTTCGAGGACAAATCTCCCTATTTCCAATTATGAAAGTAAACAGGTCTGATATAAATAGATATATACTATAATAAGGTACATGCATATATCAAATATACCAACAATATACCGGTATATATGATGTACGGGTAGTATAATGTGATAATTGGTCATTCTTTATAGTGGAATACATTAGTTTATATCAAAACAATGTTCTCCTTAGATTTTCTTAACCTGGGAAGGTATAATAACTCATGCTAACTATGGGCATTATCCCCATAACAAAAATAAAAAATAAAAATAAAACCCTCGCTCCCTCATCGATTCTCAAAAAAAATTGCCTGAGAATCAAAACCCTTTTTATGTTTACCCATACCATAGTATGGTAAACATAGTGTCGTTGCCCGGATTGACCACTCGTCGTTCGTCCGTCTGTCTGTCTGTCCGTCTGTGTGTCTGTCTGTCTGTCCGTAGACACTTTACGAGTAATGCGATATCTCAAACATTTTCTATCCGATCGAAACCAAATTTTGTATATGGGTTTCTCAGCCCAAAATACAGATCGAGTTCGAATTTGGGTTTGATCCGAGTTTTTGTTACAGAGTTATGGCCCTTTTTCAAATTAGAATTCACGCATTCTGCCATAACTCAAACATTTTTTATCTGATTGGAACCAAATTTGGTATGTGAGTTTCACAGCCCAAAATACAGATCGAGTCCGAATATGGGTTTGATCCGATTAATTTTAAAGGAGTTATGACCCTTTTTCGAGAAGAAAAAAAAATTCAATTTTTTTAGATTTAGCTCCTTGCTAAATTTAGCATATACAAATATTAAATTTTGTTTGAACTTTAATAACAATAAAAAAAAAATTTAAATAATAAAAAAAAATTGACACTTTCATTTATTTTAGTTTTATACGATTAATTAGGTGTGATATCCTGTTTTGAAATTATGAAGATTTTATTGCAATAGTTTCATGAATATAATGATATCAATAAATTACCATGTGATCATCCAACATCCAGAGATATGAGAGGATTTTTATAGATGTTGTCATTCCAAGTGAAATCTGTTATGAAATGAGTGATGACATATGATAACAGAGCTCTGGTGGGTCAAGCAAGATAAACAACACTGGTGGCTGGCTGTTTGTTTATTCTAACTGTCAAATTGATTAATGGCAGCACAAGACTGGTGTTTTTCCTATTCTTGAAATTTCATTACAGGGTGAGATAAGGGCCCCCCTCACCTTATAAGTGTCTTCTAAATTCCATTAATTTGCTTCAAAAATAATTAACCCTTTCCAAGGTTTCCATAGACACATGCTATAATGTACATGGACTCTTCCTCATATCTCTTAATATCTATTGGGTATCTTTGCACACTATTCACTTCTATCAATTTTGGTATTGACTGATTAATTGATTTTTAAAAAATATATTAACCCTTCAGACACGTGCTTTCCATTTGAAATTAAAACAACAGCTGATAGCCAATATGATTTATCTATGCAATGGGAAACAGGCAGATAAATATACATGACTATTGTAAGTGATGACTTGTTTTGAAAATCAATATGGTAGATGTTAGTATTTCCAGGAACCTTATTTTCCCATTTGTTCACATTTTCATGGTTGATTGAATTTTAGGGGCTACAGAGCACTTAGAAGATTAACATTGAAGGTTGTGGCTTTTAGTGCCCAAGCTACTTGTAAAACATTGTAATGTGTGAAACCATTCAAATGAGGGCTAACTTACTTTCTTTTATATGAACGATTTAGTGGTCATAGGGGCCAGCATCCCCATCATATTATGTCTGTATAACATTATATAGATAATACTTTTGAATTGTATAAACTACATATATTTTTGAAAACCATTCACCCCTGTTATGAAACACTTAATCTTATTTAATACACAGGTCAGATCTGATCTTATGTCTGTTCATGTTTGATAAACAAATAACTGGGGAGAATGGGGGAAGGGGGGGGGGGTAATTAAAGTACCATTTAAATATGATATGGAATCCCCTACATGTATGTCGTTCTAAGCACTCTGGCTTGTAAACAAATTATAATTTCTCTTTAGAAGTGAATAATAAATTTTGAATATCTGGCATGTCAAAAGTGGCAAAGATAGGGATTTATCACTTTTGCTTCCAATGAGTTAACTTAAACTCCTAAACATGTCCTCCGAAATCACTAAACCATTGGATCTCACAGTGAGAGGTCCTTGTGTGAATAGGGACAGAGTTATGAGATTTAAAACTACTCCTCCCCAACCCAAATACTTTAACCCTTTACCCAACAGTAATATGTGTAACGTCATTACCCACACCAATACTGATAGGAGAGAACGTCGTCACCCCAGCCAACATAACTTTCTGGTAACGTCAAAGTTATAGGAAAAAATGTATTATTAAATCTTATGGTGGCTCTTGTTTATCTGCAAGGATGGTTTATTTTATTTTAATTAATTGGTAACAATTGATTTTCATATTTATGAAAGTCAAGTCCCCCCCCCCCCCCCCCATTGGCAATGTGCAATTTGTTTTTATTTAATTCATACTACATCCTTAGTATGGGAAGAGCAGGTAAGATGATTTGTTTGATCATATATTCCATCTGGCGATGGAGAACAAGGAGACACTATGGAGTTGGTAGGTATCTTTCCGGATTTTTCTTGACCCTGATTCGTTGCATAGAATTAAAATCAATTTCACATTGAAATGTATCAGATTCTGAATTTTATTGCTGTCATTTCAGCTGGTAATTTCCGAAAATTTATCGTATTATTGTGTTCAATTTATCAACAGAAATATTGCAAAACAAAAACATCCGGAGATCTGGTTGTGTACGGTACTGCGTGAGACAACACAGTCGCCATAATTTCTTTACTGTTAGCAATCACTTTCAAATAAAACAAATGAGATCGTTTTGCAGTGCATTCCTTTAAATTTTCACATCTACATGTGCACCAATCACTCTAGTTCATGTCCACATGAATGCGTACCATAATTTGACATCGTTAAACAAAATTATCCCCCATTATATATTGCATATATAAATTTTCAAAACAGAAAACGTCGTCGATTGAGTTGTGTATTACGTAAGACGGCAAGGAAACACAGTTGCCGTACTTTCTTTACTGTTAGCAATCACTTACCAATAAAATAATGAGATCGTTTTACGCGTGCATTCCTGTAAATTTTCACATCTACATGTGCACCAATCACTCTAGTTCATGTCCATATGAATGCGTACCATACTTTGACATCGTTTAATAAAATTATCCCCAATATTTTATCAACAAAAACACCGCGAAGATTTTGTATGAAGTTTGACGTTGTAACCTCGATTTCCAGAATTACCTTCACTTTTCCACAATCACTAGCAAAGTGTTAACCAACTTCTATTTATTTGCATTTAATAATGTACCAACGAAATTCAATAAAATGTGGAAATGCATTGTGAAATTTATTCCAGCATTGTAAAAATCTGATTAACTGTTGTTGACACGTGATCACAGATAGTAACCAATGTAAACAAAACACAAGCCATGATCGTGAGGGTACAAAAATAAGATGCAACGTCGACGTAAATACTTGGACAATTACTCCGTGTGTCATGTATAAAAAAAGACATAAAAACAGCATTAATAGACTAAAATTTCAATTTTTTAAATCATAGGTTAGAAGTTGAAATGCTATTCAGTAACAATATAATGTTTAATATGTCGGAATTGAAATATATATCGCAAGAACTATATATTCAGCGCTGACAACAACTCCTTCTGTGTACCTCACGAACGTAATGCGTACGTACTTGACCCAGTTTATTACGATATATCTTGTCACATTTACATGCGTAGATCATGTCCATCACATATTGTCATTTGAAAAAGATTGAATGGCCATTAAGGTCGATAACAGTGCTTTTCTCTTCGTGAATATATGAGATGCCAAACTAAATAATAGTTAGCAAGACATCGTATTGAATAAGGATGACGAAATATACTAAAAATAAATCACATTGAGACACAGGCGTTACCTTGACCTTGATGTAATGATGATGCAATGTATATCACAGTTAGTGCCAAAACACAAGGTGTGTACACAGTTAAACTACCGGTAATCGATATATTGTTTGGCCTATGTTCAACTTGTAACAAAGGACATACTAATAGTGCAATTTTGTTCGATTAAATGATAAATATCTCTTGAAAAATTATTGATAACTATAAGATTGAAATTCGCGCCCAGCTTGGATGGAAGCCACGTGTTCAGAAATTGGTAAACGCGAACGCGCTGTTTGCTGGAAGCTTCTAATTAGTTCCTCGCATTGCGATTCAATACATTTTATACACTCTATAAAAAATATAATATTGTCAATATGATCATGTGAAGAATTAGGAAAAATAAAATAATAATTGGAAACAGTTTTATTTGGGAATAGGCCTACACAGCAGTAAGAACAAACACGGCGTCCTTAGTAACAAAAACTAACATCAGCATGTCGTCTTGCTCTTACCGTAGCTTCGTTAGTCAAATTAATGGTAGTGATTGTTTTATATTTGGATGCATATGATATAAAAACATAAACAAGTCAAGTGAATATTTTATTGGAAATAAAAATAAAGTTCGAAAATAAATAAATGTCAGTTAGACGACCGTACACAGTTACCTGAGTACGCTGATTTCTCTAGTCGACTTCAAAAAATAGCACCGCCGCATTCCACTTTTCGTTTTATTGCGATTTTATTGACAACTATTGATTAAATTGTACAAAATCTGCCACAAAACCCCACAAAAACTTAACAATTAATAATGTAACATATATTTTATTATTTACATTAACAATGAAAGCAATTTGTTGTGTTATAATGCAATAGTTTTGTTGTAAACTATGACTGAAAAAAACGCAAAACTCCGGGCTCTCTGGGGCTCTATGGACGCTACGCGGCAGGGCGCTCTAGGGCTTTATGGACGCTACACGGCAGGGCGCTCTGGGGTGTTCTGAACGCTAAAGGGTTAACCCTTTCTTAAGACAAATTATTTGAGCTTTTGATTTCAAGTTGGGTACTGATATATGGATTAATTCCTGTGATCATATCTTTGACAAATTATCAGTTATGGCTAGTCGCTATCGCAAGGTATGGGTTAAACATCTGCCGATCGTGATCGGCCTCTCGTTTTTTTGGCCTAATGACTTTTGTGCATATTAGAAGTAGAATATTACATACAGGTGTATATATATCTCTTGCAAGCCTGAGTTTAGTGTGCCTGTCATTTTCAGAATGAGGTCCCCAGAGGGTGAATTTAGTGATGCTAGCCTGCTATGCCGGGTAGCGTCACTAAATTCACCCTCTGGGGACCTAATTCTGCAATTGATAGGCACACATTATAATCTCAGGCTTGGTGTTGTGTTGGAGTTGTCACTTTCCATATGTTTACTATCCATTCTATGCCTGAAGCATATCTATAATTATTCGGATCCACACTTCTTTGTTTGACCCTTAATCATGCCCACACCAGTGCAGACATAGGTAAATAGTTAATGTTTATACTGGACCCTCAGGTCTATATCAATTTGTTGACTTTCTGCAACATAAACCCGTTTGATTTCCTTGGGAATTAATTCAAGTAGTTTGTTTGTATGTCTGGAACTCGATCACACTATGATCGGACTCATGTCTTTATTTTTAAGAATTTCTATCTTCCAGAAAATAAGCCTAATTAAATAGCAAAGTCCTATTACACAAACTATTCAGTTACGTTAAAGGCCCACTTAATTTTCAATAAACTGTGAACATGTTGTTTTTGTCAAGGTACGGAGGTGTGTTCTGTACTTAATTTCGATCTGGTCTGTACTGCCAGTTTATTATTCTCAATGGAAGGGGAATAATTCATTTCTTAGTTGTGAATTATGAAGCATTCTGGGGTAAATAACGGGGGAAGTATTGTGGTGAATCTGAGAATCTCTATCACTTGGTGGACACTCCCAGGCCACAGCTATTGCATATTCTGGTGGAATATATATATTTTTGGTTCCTCTTCGAAATAATACAGAATATATGTTGTATATAATGTGATCTGGGCATTCGAAAATTAAGTAGCCTTTATCCATTTCTTGACTAAATTCTTGTTGATGAATAGTTTCTTACATGTAGTTCCAGTCCAAGAATTCACATAAAAATATTCAGGCTAGATTTAAGGCTGATTTCATTATGAAGGATGTAAGTTTAACCCTTTGAGTGCCAGGTCCGATTTTTGTATCAACCCATATACCCTGTGCAAATGCATTCTCTTATATATGCGAGTCGACCATAGGTCGCCTCCCATATATAAGAGAATGCATTGGCCTAACAATTTTTCATCATTTGTTATTATTTTTTACAATTTTTTAAAATTTTAATAATTTTAAAAAAATCTAAAAAAAAAGGAAAGATTTTTTTTTTTTTAGGGCCGATTTTACAGACCGTAAATTAGGGCCGATGAGATTTGAAAGGGTTAAACAAGTACCTTCCAAAATAAGGCTGGATTGTCCAAACGGATGAAAATTAGTAATAGGCCACTAATGGTGTATCATCTCATTGATAATTACATCTGCCAGATTGCGACATCTCATGGTTTAAGGTTGATATTTGGAGATCAATAAGCTGGGATTTATCTAGAAAGTAACCCACCAGCATCCCTTACATGAGAAGAATCAATTGGATTAATAGCTTATTTAAATGTCCAGTTTTTGTGGATAATCTTAAAATGTGAAATTATTTTCAGTTATATTTATTGTGGTGTAAACAAAATTATAAAATTATTGATACGGAATAAAATAATTTGATCTGTCTTCTCCTCATAGACATATTATGTCCTACATGTAAGAATATGTACAGGCAAAATTCTCAGGTGACAGGTAAGAAATAATTCTACTTGTGACAAGTAGAAATTTCAGAACATTTCGAACTGACTCTGCTGGTTTTGACCCATCTCTCTGACTCAAATTTTTTTAGAACTTAGAGGGCGAGTATACATTGCATGATGTTACATGTAGGTTATCTCTGAATCAAGATGACAAAAATTAGGCACGTATCCCCATTCACATCAAAGAAATACTAGTATATACTCTCTTTATCTACAATAGATATATTGAAATATGACACAATAAAATAAAAAGAAAACATGAAGTTATATTTGTATCTTGTCCAATGTGTTTTCTCACAAATAAAAGTACTTGTACCGTCCTCGAAATTGGCCACGGCAATAAGCAATGCCGTGGTAAACACTGTTGCAACATTTGGAATCTAACATGCCACATCATTAAATTTGCCATGGCACATTTTTCCTAATTTCAAGGGCTGCTTGTATACAGTAATGCCCTAAATAATCGACTCCTTAACCACATCAGAATTATGGGTAATTTTTCAGGATTTAGTCGGAAAGCTCTGGGTGAGAAAGATATCCATAATTCTGCTGTGGTTAACGAGTCGATTATTTAGGGCATTACTGTATATCACTAAATCAATAGAGACAGTTGAGGGAAGAGATGCACCGCACCATCTTTAAATGTCTGCATACATATATTTAATATACCCGAGGAGGCACTTCACTTAAGAAACATTCACTCTGTCAATACAGTGCCATTTACAAACGAACCAAAGAGAAAAATCTATATGGTACATTTAAATTCAGATGCTCTGTTTACTATGCTTGTATAAACTGTGTGCAGTAATCCGGACGTGCTACAATGTCGGAACCCTATGGATTATTGACGTAGCTCAAAACTCATTTTCAACATACTGCCTTCACAAAGGCTGGGAGAGACAATAGTACCAGATCATAGTATACCTAGCCGCTAACAATACATTATCATCATGGTTGGTCTCGACTATTAAGGTCTCGGGCTATTAGTCTACAGGGTAAAAAAAGAAGAGAACAATGCTGGGTAGATTTGAGCTTGATAGTTAAGGGTCACTGTGTGAATTAACCAATCAGGCGACTTATCTAATATTGCTCACACCTTAGGGAATCGGCGCGACGGGTGCTAATAGAATTTTTTTGACAGTTGGTTGCTCAGGCCATGGTAATAATGTATAACCCAGAGATATCAATCTATTATTCATTAACAGGGAACCTAATTCAATTTAAAAGTAAACATGGCAGCTAATCAATAGCTATTCTCTGGTACATGATTGACTTTATAAGGATTGATTGACTGCACTTGTCTTTTTGGGTGGATTTTTACATCCGGAGGCGGAGCTTTCTCTGTTTAGAAGGAGATTTTACTTTCTCGCAGACTTCATTGATAGGAATATTCCAATGTTGTAAACTATACATTCTGCTTGTATAGCGACCTGCTGGAATCTCAAACACGTCATTGTCTTGAGACGGGAGTCTTTGTTCTTCATATTGATGCATTTGTTTAGTGTTCTGGTCCTGTATTGACTCTGCGAACAAGACTTAGTCGGCACCAGTCCTAATGCGCTGTGTTCAAGGAACATTTAAATCAAAGGATAGTTGAATTACATTTTTCACAACATGGAATTGTTTGTCAGATTCTGTTCAAGAGTTTAAATTTTGTTTCCTTGGACTGAGCCTACTGTGAATTGCAGAGTTGGAGAATATCATCGTTTATAGAGAAATCAGCTGTGTATCTGCAGTGATATTTTGTTCTATAGATGAGGAATGGCACAATCAAAAGTTCCATCATAGATAATGTGTTACTTAACTTTCCAAATTCGGGTGCATGTGATGGGAGTGGGCTGCTCAGTTAACAGGGGTAAATATTAGTTACTCTCAAGTCTTATAATATATAATAATTATAATGGCATGTCATGGTAATACAGGATTCGTACGCTAGTCTGGTATCGTGAATAGTTTTGGAAATTTAAAATACCAGTATCCCTGATAGGGCCTGGAAAAATTATGGAAAAAGGCACATGTTATAACGGGTAAGTCTGGAAAAATCATGGAATTCCATTGCCAGACGAGTTCTTAAGAAAATCATGTTATATCCGACTGAAAAAGTTGTGTGCCTGTCCTTGCGGCATAATAATTTAGTTGATGATAACCTTTTCATGATGGGAACTTCCTGATTTTTTGCAAAAACCCTGTGCCAATGCATTCTCTTATATATGCGAGTTGACCATGTCTCCTCGCATATATAAGAGAATGCATTGGCCTAACAAATTTCATATTAATTTTGATAATTGTTTAAGAATGTAAGAAAAAAATGATAAAAAATATTAAAGAATGTAAGAAAAAATGATAAAAAAAAAGAAGATAAAATTGTTAAAGAATATAAGAAAAAATAATAAAAATTATTATAGAATGTAAGAAAAAATTATAAATAATTATAAAAAATTGATAAAGAATGTAAAAAATTTTTATAAAAATTGTTAAAGAATATAAGAAAAATTGATAAAAAATGATAAACAATTGTTAGGCCAATGCATTCTCTTATATATGCGAGGCAAACTATGGTCGACTCTTATATATAAGAGAATGCATTGGTACAGGTCTTTAATGTTGCACCAACTTGTTTTATCGGTTGAGTACAGAGAATAATCTTGCTCAAAGTACTTACTTTAATAAATTTGATATCAAAATTGGTAGCATGCCACGTCATTCTTAATTATTATTTATATGCAGCAACTCTCATTTGAGGAATCATTGTCAGCGATAATTTGGTTTTGAATAAGAACTAAAATTTACAAATGTGCATAGTATACAGAGAGCGGTTAATTTAAGTTTAATCTGATGTCTGTTAAAGATAGAAGATCAAGAGGAGACCTCATCAAACCTATAAATATATGGAAAACTTGTATAATGAAAACACGGAACAGTTCTCAATGTAAAATCAACATGTGGACATAGCAAGAAACTACAGTTGTGTCATTCCAAAAAGGACATTGTTTAATATTTCTTTTCGCAGCATGTTGTGATAAATTTGAACAATCTACTGGTGGGTCAGAGTTTATTGTAGAGACACAATCGCTGAAAGACTTTAAAACAATGATTGACTCATATTTCTATAATCTGAAGTATCAGTATGATGATAGCTGATTCGCATTTATTTATGTTTATTTGTTCAAATACTTACATTCGTAAACTATATGTATCGGAATAAATAGTCGGATGACTTGTTTCGATTAAATGAGGATAGTTCAGGCGTTGTCTTTTCTGAAATGTTACAGCTTTAGTTTCTGAACAAATGTGTATATGTAACTTTCAAAGCTCAAATAATTTATAGTAGCCCAGTACTAAGTCAACGAGAAGACAGTCTCGGACCAAATTGCGGATGAAGATGGATAACTCTAAATCAGGCTTTTTTATGTCAGATATTTGACAAACGGCAAAATTTCATTGAACAAAATGTTTATAAATAACAGGTTTTGGGCAATTTGATACTATAGTTGACTATGGTTAGCATTTTGGGAAATTTATTGATTCTTATAACTGAAGCGGCATTTAAAAAAATGTTGTTGTTGGAATTTGATGATATGGGGACCATCGAATCGGATTGAGTACCTTTAATACTATTATTAACTATTAAAGTACTGCCTCAACCCTTCGCCAATGGGTGAATATACTAGTATATCCTTGTTCCCCTTTCTATTGAGAAACGGGAGCACGTAATAATGCATTTCATGACAGATAAATGTAGCAATGCGGCGCTAGTGAAATGAAGTCGCATTCAGAATTGCAACGAAGTCGGGGAAGTTATTAATTATCAAAACCATCCACGATAAAATTGAAACTATAAACAAAGGTGAAGTGGTCACTGCAGTCCATATATATTTTGTTCAAAGGTTATCATTGCATGTATTTCTACGTATCATATTTGATATCGCCCACTCTAATTTATTCTGAACATTTTTGTTTTTTATATTTATCAAACGGAAAAAAATCAACACAATGATTTTTTTTTTAGTCCATTGGAACATCCATTAACATAACTATTCCTTGACTTTCTCTGTTTGTTATTCATAGCTTATCAAACATGCGATCATATTTTATATGAAAATGTACTACGATTACACCTTTCTGCCTTCCAGCTGGTTTGTTGATGTTTTGACTCATGACTTGTGACGTCACCAAAATATCACCTATTACATTAGGGCGAAAGTGAACGTTAAGTATACTCAATCCGATTTGATGGTTCCCATATCATCAGATTCCAACAACGATATTTTTTGAAATGCCGCTTCAACTATCAGAATCTATTAATTTCCCCAAAATAATGCTAACCAGTCAACTATAATATAAAATTGCCAAAACATGATATTTATCAACATTTTATTCAACGAAATTTGGCTGAATTGTCAAATATCTAACACCCAAAGCCACTTGATTTTAGAGTTATCCATCTTCATCTGCAATTTGGTCCGAGACCGTCGGAATGATGAATATTTGCCAGGCCGCCAAAAAATTACATAATTCGGGGAAATAACAAATATAAAAAATTGATATCTGATCACTCTGAGCTTTAAACTCTGAACATTTCCGACCAATGATTAGACTTATTCTGCACTTGTATTATCAAGTCTGACACAGTAATTATGTTGAGCTTCCTAAAGAAAAACACTAACAGTGGATGTATACCCATAACCTCATTGTTTACCATTGAGTCAGAAAATCAATCTCAACGTATGCAGTTATCAAATATTCAAAAACCAGGTCCTGATTCAGATATTCCCTAATGGTTTTGATTTACTCATACCATAAATATAAGAACAATGCCTTGGTTACAGCAGGGCTGAATTCGACACAATGCCTTTAAAATATTTAATTATATAAGGAAACGGTGATTATTATATGTTAAGAGCTCTTTCCATCAATATATCACATTATTATAATCAATAAATTTGAAAAATGATCAAGGAAATATGGGTTGATACAAAAATCTGACTTGGCACTGAAAGGGTTAAACCTTTCTTTACTAAATGGATTCTCCCACTCAGTTACAATTGTATACATAGGAACGGTCTATTTTAGGAGTGTTCAGGAAAAATGAGTAGACGATAGATACCGATTGGCAAAAACATAACCGGTGGCTTCATTTGGAGCGGAGGCTTTGTAGAAGTATACTATATGGATAAGACACTTGTGCATTGTCTCATTACTGACATGCATACAAATAACCTTTCATTCAGTACACATTTACTAAAGTTATCATCCGGAAACCTCAAATTGGCAAAAATTCTAAGTCAAAAAGGGACATAACTCTGGATTAAACCGAAATTCGAACTTGAGCTGTATTTTGATATAAATAATCCACAAAAGAACGGGTTTTGCATATAAACAATCCAAAATCAAGTTATCATCCGGAAACCAAAAAACAGAAGAAAAACTGAATTTTCTATGTCAAAAAAGGGGCATATAAACTCTGCCACAAATGGTCGGGCAGAACCCAAGTTCGAACTTGACCTGTGTTTTGCTGGGAGAAAGTAATACCAAATTTGGTTTGAATCCGATTAACTCTACTAAAGTTATCATCCGGAAACCAACTTTCAGGGGTTTTCTAAGTAAAAAAAGGGGCATAACTCTGGTGAAAATTGGCGGACGGAACCAGAATTCGAACTTGACCTGTCTTTTTTGCTAGTAAACCCACATACCAAATTTAATTTTGGTTTAAATTTGGTTCACTCTAACTAAAGTTATCATCCGGAAACCCCGAACACACGGACGGACACCGGCCATTTTAATAGTCCCCCGAATTTTTTTTTTTCGGGGGACAATTAAGGAGGATTCATATTTATTGAAGGGAAATATTTAGATAATAAGATTTTATTAAAGATTTTATTATCTGAGCATTTCCTAAGGGAACTACTCGTCAACGAATATTTAGTATAGAAAAGATTTATGCGTATGTGGAAAAATCAAGTCACATGAACACGTTCTTAAAATTTTTAATGGATAGTTCCAAAGAAAACCCTCTTGGAGTCAATGTGAGAGGAGAAAATAAACGCTGCAGGCAATGTAACTCTGCTTCCCATTGTCAACATAGCCACAAATCAATATACAAATAGGTGCAGATAGCTACAGGCATTATGTACGTCCCACTCTCTGATGTTTACTCATGCTATTTCCTGTTATTAGCACATCTGTCTTCGCAATAAGTCCCAAGGGAACTAAATTTGTTTGGATTTTACATTATTTTGGACTAAATTTGTTGACATAAGTTAATGACATTCACAATCAGGTATGCCTATGGTATTTAAAATTAGTACGGCAACTTATATGTTCCTGTGTAAACTCGTTAATGAATGTATTTATTGTTAATTGTCCCAACTGTATTTTATGGGTTAGCTGTGAAATGTGCTCATTTGTATTGGATGACTGCGAGGATTCAAAACCGGTTTTCTACAGACTTTTGCAATTGATTGGCGACTGACTATCTTTGGCTATTATCGGCACTGCTCAAAGTAGTAAAGTACATTCATACTCAGACTGGTCTCCATGCTTGCGTGATGTTGTTATTGAGTTTTGATCGCTGCTATTGATACATTCAGAATAGCTTTTTTGAAAATGATGTATTATCTAAGCATTTGTTTTGATAGGTTTATTCTCTTTGAACTGATATCTGAGGTCAGGTTATTAAACTTTGATATGTGCACTTTACAATTACGAAGTAATGCGAGTACCATACAGTGGTGCACTTTTAGAAATTTGACCCTTTTCACCATTTCTATACTAAATGGATTCTCTCACAAGTTAAAAAAAGTGTAAAATCAGAATGGTCTTTATTGATTTGGAGGGATGTACTGATATAAATATAAGCAGACAACAGATAATAAAAGTGCAGTTCTAATGAGTCCTATTTATGGAGGGAAATGTTCAGATAATAAGTTTAACATGTTGAACTTATTATATGAACATTTCCTGCAGGATAACTACTCATCAATGAGCATTTAGTATAGAATGGTTTAAAACCATATCTGCTGTAGATGGCCATATGTTAAGGGCAGCTGGAAATAAATGTCTTGCTGTGTTAAAATTGCATTAAAATGAATGCCACCTGCTTGTAACCTTTAGGGGATATATTTCAATTTCCGAGCTAATCATGAGCGAATTGCCTCATCTCAGCTCAGAGAGGAGCAAACACTAGTGCTGATAAGGTTAAAGAAATGCACGTACCATATGACAGGGTTTCCACTAGGAGTTAGGGGAATGGTACCCCTATAGTCGCTGGGGGAAATCTCAGTCTCACAAACTGAATAGCTAATTGTATTTAGTAAATCAGCCAGAATCAGTCGATAATTTAAGCTAAGTTCTGAATGTCTACAGAAATATAATTACAAAAGTCAAGGAATTAACAATTTGAAGGGTTAAGTAATGTAACGGTGTTGTCATTTGGCATTGCATATAAATATTAATATATTATTGTATAGGTACTGTAAACTTTGTGACAAAGGTCAAGTTAAATTCGTCTTACAATTCCCATTGACTATACATACATGTATAAGAATGTATTTAAGAACAAACATAGTTGCTGGTTTCTGCCATGATCTGAAATAACAATGTACGGTTGTACCGGTAGCTTTCCACACACATTCACCAGTTACTTTTGCTAAAAGACAAGGCATCTGCAGAAATAGTTTAATTAGTTTAACAGCACTTGTCCTTATGCTATATAATACACTGGGGAACATACATTCTTTTGCCATTAATTGTGAAACTAATGACAAGCGTCACGCAACATGAAAATCAGTATATATAATCATGGATGAATTTTTTTGAATAGATGCAATTTAACACTGAAAGTATGAGAAGATATCAAAATTATGGTGAACAAACAATTTTCATTGCAGCAGATTATCGACTCAAACACTGATTGGTAGAAAATATCTGCTAATAATTATTTGATTGACAGCTGTGGAAAGGTGCATTAAACCTTCTCCACCCCAACAATTCAAACAAAATCAACAATGTCAAAATTTGTGGATTTCTTTATTCACAATATAGCTATATGCTAAATTAATAGATCTCGCTGGATCTCGCCAAATAATGAGTCTTTAGCACTATTATTTACAGTTGCCTGACCACACACGCAGTCTGAATTGAGTATCGGTCTCCCCAGCCTGTGCATGTTATTACTATGTTGTCAGATCACATTTAATAGTTGTTAAGCTCGAATTTTCCAAGCTACTGGTATTGGTTGACAGATATTACAATAACTTGCATTATAACATGACATAACAGTTCTGCCTGGTTTACACGCCAATCATTAATCAATATTCGTAATTGGTCTGCCAATAACCTGGTTATACATCTACTTAGCGCCTGTATTCATATGGATTTACAAGTTAGTATGCATGTGGATACAAGCCTTCAAATAGTGTGTCTGTCATTTGCAGAATGAGGTCCCCAGTGTGTTTAATAGTTGAGAATGTAATTTCAATCTAACCAGCAGAATCAACCACATGAGTTTTAGCGATGTTTGCTTTGATATCTTTTAGAATAAGGCTAAAATAATTGTTGCCCGAAAAGTATTCTTTTCCTGATCAGCGTTGGCAGGCAAATAAAATTATCATTTATTACTCACTGTTGGTTTTATTTAGTGGCAGAAACACATGATTATAGGCATTAATCTGTGGATCGGGTAGGAGATTAATTGGAATATGTCAGAGGGGTACTTTGGGTGAGGGGGAAAAGGGACAAAAAAAGGGACCTGCTGCCCCCGTAGTGGAAACCCTGTATAATACCAAGCATGGAGAATAGAATTAAATATTTTTACAAGAATTTCAACAGTTAGCACCATATTTGTTATTTGCGAAAATGAAAATGAAAGCGGATATCTGTCATTGCGAATTGAGCGTGGAGACGTCATACTGTGGGGATTGCCAGGGAAAGCTATTTATAGCAGGAGTAATGGGAAGAGTTTTGAAATATTTCAGACTATAGAACATTTAGTTTGTTCAATAGTCAGTATTTCAATTGGACTTGAGTTTATCCATTCCAGATGCCACCAGATAAAATCTGATGAGGATATCTAAAAAAAAAATTTAAGTTTCACCTGAGTTCTACCTTCAACTACTTATATACATGTACATCCCTGGAAAGCCTGAGTTTAGTGTTCCTGTCATTTGCAGAATGAGGTCCCCAAAGTGTGAATTTAATGCTGATATCCCGCATAGCAGGCTAGCATCACTAAATTCACCATCTGGGGACCTCATTCTGCCTCAGCTTCTTTGAGAAGTTTCTTTATTATCAAATCTTCACAGATTCTATTTCATTTTTAGTTTAGTTTCTCTATATCCCCAAATTGGCAGAGGACACATTGCATAATCGAGGTTCCCAATGGGTGTACATGTATATCACAATATTCACCATTTGGAAACTTCAATCTGAGTCTATGTCTCCCATAGCAGATGAGGCCATGCAGAATGAGGTCCCCAGAGGGTGAATTTGGTGATGCTACCCCCTATGAGGGATAACGTCACTGAACTCACCCTCTGGGGACCTCATTCTGCAAATGACAGGCACACTAAACTGAGGCTTGATCCCTGGTTGTACCTTTCACCTGAATTTTACCTTTCACATGAGTTCTACATTCAATTCACCTGAATTCTACCTTTCACATGAGTTCTACCCTCAATTCACCTGAATTCTACCTTCCACCTGTTATCGCCGCTTTTGATTATCACTGTTGGCTGCATGATTACTAACATTAATACCTACTAATTGTTTTATTTCAGACAGTAACGTAGGATCTCCCATTAACTTAGAAGATGTTAAGTCTTCAGGTAGGTCATTTATAGCTTATATTAAATGGGATTCACACCCTCATATGATCATACATGTATCTTACATAGAATGCCTGTCTTGTCTGCTATCTTGGATTTATTTAATGCTGCACCAGCACAGCTCCAATCATAAAAGGGTTAATTTCCTGATGTAGTTAGGCTATAATAATAAACACGTTTGGGCCATATCACAAAATTGTAAATTGCAAAATGATTGATATCAGTTCGTGATTGGCACAAATCTGTTTATACAGTCTCTTTAATCCTTTCTATACAAAATAGATTCTCCCATCAGTTATAAATGTATACATTGGAATGGCCTATTATTCATCTGGATGGGTTGTCAGGCAATATAAACAGACGACAGATAATACAAATTCAGAAGGAGTCCTGTTTATTGGAGGGAAATGTTCAGATAGTATGTTCAACAAACCACCGTAGGTCTTATTATCTGAAATTTTCCTAACCTCCACTTGGGATACCTACTCGTTGATGAGAATACATTTAGTATAGAAAGTGTTATAAAGTGGACAATAATCTTATTGATTACATATATCCGGAATTTCTATCCACATCCTATTTGTAGAATGACTGGGCTATTCCAAGACGAATATGAAGTGTTTCCAATTATGGAGCTTATGAGGATCGTAGTATTTAGTATTAGTTATAAAACATGGTGCGAACAAATAATCAGCAATAATTTGGCTGATAAAAACTGAAGATAAAGTCTCTAGAATGCGACGAGTATATAAATGAATTATGAATATATGCCTGTATTCTGTATTCTAATATTTATCATTTTGCTATCTATAAGAAAGTTCTGAACATGTCATTGACATCCGATCTCTTAATTTAAATATAACCAGTCATTAAGCCGTGCACAGTCCGAGAGATGACCAACGGGATAAAGGAAATCCCAGCAATACAGAAATCAAATATGAGTCGGAATTCTAGCTGAAAAATTAGTTGACGCTGAATCTCACTTGGAAACCTTCGATCCCTTGAAAGCACCCAGATACACGAATCAGGTTTATACACTGCCTTTCCGTGAATCATATATCCACACTCTTTTGGTACATGTATCAGATTGAAGCTTTAATTGTCATTCAAGCCTGCAATTAGTGCAATGAGTTCCCTAGAGGGTGAATTTAGTGACGCTATCCCGCACAGTGGACTAGCATCACCAAATTCACCCTCTGGGAACCTCATTCTGCTGAGGCCTCAACTGCTATGGGAGGCCTAGGATCAGATTGAAGTTTCCCAGTTGATGTTGGTGATGTTCACCCATTGGTCAAATCATTATGCATTTTATTTTCTGCAAATTAGGGGATACAGAAACTTCCCAGAAGGGAAAAAGTAACTAAAACAATGTTAATTTGAGACTATATAGATACTTCCCAGGAGATGTGGCCTAAACAGAATGAGGTCCTCAGAGGGTGAATTTGGTGATGCTAGCTAGCTGTGTGTGATAGCGTCTTTGCAGGCTTTGGGGACCTCATGCTGCAAATGACAGACACACTATTTGCAGACTTGTTGCCATTGCTGGATGTTCTATTGGCTGAAGCACTGGACCCCCCTAATAGTTTGGCTGCAGCATGCAGTGCAATGTAATTGAGACAAAGTGTTGGTTCAATATGTTCACGTGTGCAAGTCTCATTATTTTGAAGACTAATTTCTTACAAATGATGAATAAATAAGGCAGTAACTGCAGGCGGTCCAGTTCAGCGATGGAAAGAGAATCAATAGAATACTCTCACCTGAAAACACACTGCTCTTAACATGAATAAGTAACTCTGCCTGCTGAGTTCTGATTAAAACTGCCACTAGCCTCTATCTAAAGATGCAGTCAGTTCCTTTGAAGCAAAATTTAATGTTATTTTTTCACTCTCAAGGGAGCCCATGGTTGTATTTTTATATTGTCAGTTTGTGAGGTTATTGACATAGTTTGTCTTCATCTGACCCTGAACTGGGACATTCTCGTCCAAAGTGACAGGGTTCCTAATGAAAAAAGTTATTTCAGTCTGTGGAGATCTATTATTTCGTGGTTTTGCCAAACTGCAAAATAAACTTGCAAGATGTTAAATTTAAGGCCTATATAAAAATATTGCTTGATTTACATTGCCTCCCGACACTATTTTTAATCCCCTCCTCAATTTTTTTCTATTTGGATATCTTTTATGTAATTTTTTTTTCTCATGCCTTAACTGTCAAATTACTTTTCATTGACCTATTAATCAGTCTATTTTGATCAAATTTGACAATCTAAATCACATTATATTATAATAGCCGATGAGCCCGACGTTGTCCGGGCTATTCAAAAACCAAATTTCAAGTCGATAGCTCCACCCGTTTCCGAGATCTGGTCTGCGCATGCGCGAAGCTGGCGTCGCACGGGCTCGGAGACCCGATAAAATTCGTATCCGGGGCAAGATACATTCACATACCAAATTTCAAGTCGATAGCTCCACCCGTTTCCGAGATCTGGTCTGCGCATGCGCAAAGCTGGCGTCGCACGGGCTCGGCGACCCGATAAAATTCGTATCCGGGGCAAGATACATTGACATAGCAAATTTCAAGTCGATAGCTCCACCCGTTTCCGAGATCTCGTCTGCGCATGCGCGAAGCTGGCGTCGCACGGGCTCGGCGACCCGATAAAATTCGTATCCGGAGCAAGATACATTCACATAGCAAATTTCAAGTCGATAGCTCCACCCGTTTCCTAGATCTCGTCTGCGCATGCGCGAAGCTGGCCCCGCACGGGCTCGCCAATACGACAACGTCCACCGCCTGGTCAAACTACACACACGTACCAAGTTTCGTCCCGATCGGTCGAGAATCGTAGATTTGTATTAATGACAAACAAACAGACAAACAGACAGACAAACAGACAGAGGTCTTCAAAATATATATGAGATAAGATAGGATACTGCTTCAACTTTAACTGTCCATGACCATTTATGTTAGGAAGAATAAAATATAAAAAATAAAATTCGCCCCCCGCCCCATTTTTCTGAGAAAGTTGCATGTTGTAAATCTAGCAATTTACTTATATTGGCCTAAGATAAGATAATTTATATCCCCAACTTGGTGAGAGATGGATTAAGAGAAACTTGTTGCAGATAAGAATGAGATCAAAAACATGATGTTAATAGAGGTTAAAACATGTAGCCAAAAGAATGTGATATAAAAAAAACAAAACAAGAACGGTGGGTTCAAAAACACCCAAGTTCCACCTGGGAAAGCAGCAGTGTGTGGCATGCAAATGCATTATATTAGTGAAGCTTGGTGAGCAAAGTATAGTTAAGAACCATTATAAAATGAAAGTAAAACTCTCGTTATGCTGCTAAACCAGATGGAACAGAACAAACATAGCCAAAAGCTTAAATGTGAAATCGTACACTTTAAATGAAGCTAAACTTATGACTTATGAAACCTTTATAAAAAACACATCTAATCCAGATGTCATTAGGAAATAAGTAAACTCAACCTCTGTGGAAATTTAGTGAAAATCACAGAAAAGTCAAGTGATGAAAAAAAGGGGGGGGGGGCAGTTTGAAAGGCATCAGATGAAACTTGAGATAGAATTATGGTTTGATTTTCCAATATTCTGGTTTAATTTCCCAATTACAACTGTGAAGCAAAAAAAATCATCATCCAAGCAAGGAGATAAGGTGGACAATGGGGTGGGGTGGGTAAAAAGTTGAAATTTGAAATTAATAAGAAATACCAAACTATGTATTATAAACTTAAGTTTTGCTAGATAACACTGCAGGTTTGCTAGATAACTCTGCAGAACAACGTTTAGATGGAAAAGTATTATTACTGAGGTTATTCATCAGCTTTGCCATCCGATGCTCACCTGGGGTGTGCTGTGGTCGCTTCTCGCGGCATGTTCAAACGGTAATTTATATCCCCGACTTGGCGAACGATGGAGTAAGAAACTTGGTGCAGATAAGACTACCTTTAAAACCTGGTGCAGATAAGAGATCCTTTAAAACTTGGTGTAGAAAAGGACTACGTGTACCGGTATCTTTAAATCTTTTTGCAGATAAGACCTCCTTTAAAACTTGGTGCATATAAGACCTCCTTTAAGACTTGGTGCAGATAATACTACCTTTAAAACTTGGTGCAGATAATACCTCCTTTAAGACTTGGTGCAGATAATACTACCTTTAAAACTTGGTGTAGATAAGACCTCCTTTAAAACTTGGTGGTGCAGATAAGTCTACCTTTAAAACTTGGTGTAGATAAGACCTCCTCTAAAACTTGGTGCAGATAATACCTCCTTTAAGACTTGGTGCAGATAATTCTACCTTTAAAACTTGGTGTAGATAAGACCTCCTTTAAAACTTGGTGGTGCAGATAAGTCTACCTTTAAAACTTGGTGTAGATAAGACCTCCTTTAAAACTTGGTGGTGCAGATAAGTCTACCTTTAAAACTTGGTGCAGATAAGACCTCCTTTAAAACTTGGTGTAGATAATACTACCTTTAAAACTTGGTGTAGATAAGACCTCCTTTAAGACTTGGTGAAGATAATACTACCTTTAAAACTTGGTGCAGATAAGACCTACATAAGGACTACATGTACCGGTATCTTTAAATCTTGGAGTAGATAAGGACTACATGTACCGGTATCTTTAAATCTTTTTGCAGATAAGACCTCCTTTAAAACTTGGTGCAGATAAGACCTCCTTTAAGACTTGGTGCAGATAATACTACCTTTAAAACTTGGTGCAGATAATACCTCCTTTAAGACTTGGTGCAGATAATACTACCTTTAAAACTTGGTGTAGATAAGACCTCCTTTAAAACTTGGTGGTGCAGATAAGTCTACCTTTAAAACTTGGTGCAGATAAGACCTCCTTTAAAACTTGGTGTAGATAATACTACCTTTAAAACTTGGTGTAGATAAGACCTCCTTTAAGACTTGGTGAAGATAATACTACCTTTAAAACTTGGTGCAGATAAGACCTCCTTTAAGACTTGGTGCAGATAATACTACCTTTAAAACTTGGTGTAGATAAGATCTCCTTTAAAACTTGGTGCAGATAAGACCTCCTTTAAGACTTGGTGCAGATAATACTACCTTTAAAACTTGGTGCAGATAAGACTACCTTTAAAACTTGGTGCAGATAATACTACCTTTAAAACTTGGTGCAGATAATACTACCTTTAAAACTTGGTGCAGATAATACTACCTTTAAAACTTGGTGCAGATAAGACCTCCTTTAAGACTTGGTGCAGATAATACTACCTTTAAAACTTGGTGTAGATAAGATCTCCTTTAAAACTTGGTGCAGATAAGACCTCCTTTAAGACTTGGTGCAGATAATACTACCTTTAAGACTTGGTGCAGATGAGACTACCTTTAAAACTTGGTGTAGATAAGACCTCCTTTAAAACTTGGTGTAGATAATACTAGCAGATAATACTGCCTTTAAAACTTGGTGCAGATAAGACCTCCTTTGAAACTTGGTGCAGATAAGACCTCCTTTAAAACTTGGTGCAGATAAGGACTACTATTACCTTTATAAGAAAGAGATAAGAAACAGGGCCTCCCTATAACAGATGCGATTATATACATTCATGCACAAAGCTCAATAATTTTTGCACTCATGATTGGGATGAGCATGACAATCAACTATTTTAACCAGACACAATGAATGTGAGGATAAATTGCCAGGTTCCAATTGGTAAACTCAAGTTTATAACTTTATATATGTATTAAAAGCAAGCCACTACGTGGATTCTTGACTTTTTTTTTACCCTGAAGGTAAAATTGCTAGCCCAAGCAATTTTTGTTTAGCCTAGGCAAATTCCGTCTTAATTAACAGGGATGCAACCTTGGTGAAGCATCTAGGGTTCTATCTCACATTGTCTCATGTCACAATATCTCGACCACTCTGGTCAATTGATTTTCCATCCATGCAAACACTATATTGATCTTTTCCGCTGCCAGGGTCATTCACATGATCAGCCATGTTGATCAGAACGACATCCTAGTCTTCCGTTTTAGTGGAACAATTGCTTCAGTACACATTGACTTGATCAACCCCTTTGAAAATTCATCGTGTGTATCTAACCCATGTGACAGCGTAGAGACGATCAATTTATTTTTCAATCGTACCATCATTATGAGACTATTGATTCTTCGTAGCAGACGTGAATGAATAGTGAGCGATAAGTAACATACTCACTGACCATAAGTCTTCTGATTGCTAATCTTTGTTGATGACTCGTTTCTAAATGTATGTTAACATTGACAGTTTCCCTTGGTGGCTACTCTGACAATTTTCCCTATATATCTCTATAGATTGTAGATACATGTAGTTTAAAACAAAATTGGCTTGTTATGGTCATTAAGAGTTTTCCATGCATGAGCTATGTCAGGAGGTGGAAAGTTTAGATGGACCTACACAAAAAAACTACTTAATTGTTAAGCTAGTGCAACACCTGAAGGAATCTATGCTATAAAAGACCACATCAAGCAATATAACAGTAAAAATGCCAAAAGATTACTTTAGTCATAGTTTTAGTAGGGAAATTTTGGGAATAGAATTCTCAGAAAGTGTACAAATTTAGTGAAAATGAATAACTGCCATAAAAAGTACATGATCTTAACTAGTAAAAGGCTTGAATGGCAATTCAAATGAGTTTAATACTGCTTTAAGATTGTCAACATTATGTTAGGTGTGTGCTAGAAAATAAAACAGTCATAAGAGGGACATATTTTATCCCAAAGGGTTGTTAACCCTTTACCCAACAGAAGGGGCCCTGTGCCAATGCATTCTCTTATATATGCGAGTCGACCATAGGTCGCCTCGCATATATAAGAGAATGCATTGGCTTAACACATTACAAATTATAAAAATTGTTAAAGAATGTAAGAAAAAATTGTAAAAAAAGTTTTTTTTTAGGCCAATGCATTCTCTTATATATGCGAGGCGACCTATGGTCGACTCGCATATATAAGAGAATGCATTGGCACAGGGCATAACTGTAACTATCACAATGTGGTCAAGGAGCCGGTTCCAATGATATCCATATTTGTATGGTTCTATTGAGACAGACCGAAGATATTTTAGGCTGTTGAAGCTTTATTTGGCCGGTTTTGGCCGGATTGTTGGGTAAAGGGTTAATAACCAGGTGCATGGATTTAAACAAAAATTGTGTATAAATGAAAACATGTTGTTGGTAGCGAGATCTTTCACTGGCATAGCTGATCACTAGCAAGAAAATCGAGAAAAAACTCCACAGAAAACCTTCAACACTCAGATAACCTGCAGTATAGGTCTAGCGCTTTCGTTATTGTTTAACTTCATCAGGACCGAGTTTGGCGTGTGATTTTTTGAGGATTTTGCTCGCCTTATATACTGTTTGTTATGAGTCTCCGATTTGATTGGTCAGTGTAGAAGGGTCAAGGGATTGTGAAAAGGATGATCGGAAATGCGGGTAACAAATGCGGGTAAGGGATTCGTATTGGTGTTTAGCCTGTGTGGTGTGGGGCATTTTAAATGCGGGTAATTGGTGCGGGTAATCAACGTGCTGAAGGTGGTTATGCATTCCCAAACTTGCGGGTAACAAGTGCGGGTATCTAGCGTTTGTGGTGGGAAGTCACGGAAGTAGGAGTGCGGGTAACATCAGTTGTGCATGTATTTCCTGAGTGGACGGTTGGGTACGCGGTGGTCTGTTTGGCTGGATGTGTAGCCATTTAGGTATGCGGGTAACAATGGTTTAGTTCCGTAAAATGAGCCATTAGTTGGCATTGGTAAGTATTTGACGTGCGGGTAACAACGAGTGTCTGTTGTTGGAGGTTTAATGGTATAAATTGAATGGTACGGAAACAGACCGGAAGGTCGTGGTTGGCGACGTGCTTAGTTGGGCGATGTGGGTGGGAGAAGACCAATCATAAAGGATACTATACCTTACGATGTTTGGATGATAAAGGTGTTATGCTTGGATCCTCTGGCGTATTTTGTGGAAGATGGTTTATTGGACCATGGAGGGAGAAGTGACAAATGCTACTGTGTTGTGAAAATAGATGTATTTAATAATAAATCACAACAGATCTATGTAATACTGTGTATGTGGGATATACACACCATGCTGTTAGTTGATTCGTTGCTATTGCTAGAGCACGGGCTGTTCCGTAATTTGCAATAAATCCGCTCATTGGGAGTTGTGTGTTCTCTGCGTGCGCTTAGTATATAGGGAGTGGTTCACTCCAGTTGTTGATTTTGTTGATCGGTTAGGGGTCATCTCAAAACTACTATCGGGATCCCGATAAATATCCCGATAGGATTCCGATAACTCAAAACTATCTTCTATATTTCCAGATAGATTCCGATAGAGCGGTCACCATTTCCCGAAAATATTCCGATACCGCATCTAAATATTCCGATAACACGCTGATTTCCCGAAAATTTCCCGAAAACTTTCCGAAAGTAATGTACGTAGCGTATTGGCAACTTTCCGATAATTTACCCATTTATTTCAAGAACAATTAGGCCTATGTCTGTTTTGATAATCGACGAATCGAGCGTGTTGTTTTGTTTATGTGTTTCTGTTTCCGGTTCTATTTGTTGTCATTACTTTTGGATTCGTCCACAGCCTCCTTCGTAAGCATATTTTTATTGGGGTGGAAGCTTGTTTAAAAGAATTAAAACTCTACATGTTTCAAGTTTTGATTCCAAGTTATTAAATTGTCCATTGAATTATTTTTGCATATTATTCATACAGCACATATCTCCTAGAAACGCTCCGAAGGAAACATAAAAATAAATGGTTTCATAAAGGTAGTATCCCTTCAACACTAGCAATAGACTGTTCCAAAGTGAACATGATAAAAAATTTAAATATAGGCCTATATTTGATAAAAATCGAATAAATTACCAAACATGTGAAATAAATGCCATAAGATTATGATAATTACTACACATTTGCTTCCAATAGTTGATTTTCGATCGCAGGTATCTTGCTTCAAACAATGTTTGAGAACTATATTGTTCGGATGATTTTCCTCACCTGATTTCTGCTTATTTTTGGCGCCATCAGTATCTTGTAAACAATTCACGCCACCATGATTTCGATTCATCATTTAAGAATAAATTCGTTCTCAAAACTACAGGCAATAAATATAATTTCTCCCGTGTATTGTTTTTATCAATCATACTCAGTGTAAAATTGACAAGGTAATTCTTAAATGCAGATAACGAAATGCGCTAAATCAATTAATTTTGAAAATGGCGCGTCTTGCACATAACACAAGTTCTACGCAGTCAATTCTTTAATTTTTCACATCACAATTTGGCGTATTTCCTGGAGACTATCTAAGTGATAATGCGCAGTGAATGTGAACATTAGTAATCTCACAAGAACAAAATAATCAGCGGTGACAAAAATGTTTACCTTTCCGAGAACCTCATATGCACCTAATGTTCGTACTTGACCCAGTTATGATCAATAGATCCCTGCACATTTCGATGCATCGATCATGCCGTCATATATGACATAATATTTATTGGCAAGTCATTTTTAAAACAATGGACAGGCTATTAATATCGAAAGTACGCGCATTTGAGATATCAAACTAAATAAAAGTTAGCAAGACATCTTTTTGAAAACAAAAATGACGAAATATAGGAGCATGATCAGGCCAACTACAAATAAATCGCATCGTGTTATCTTGACCTCGATGATGCAATCGTGATATTCGACAATGTCAACATAAATAGGCTATGTTCAACTTATCGAAATAATCAATTCAACCTTATAATTAGTAGTAATTACAGAAAACGAAATTAATGTAGAATATGAAAAGCAGCCCATGCATACATTTAATTGCCCCCCCCCCCCCCCCCCCCCCCCCCCCCCCCCCCCCCCCCCCCCGAAACTACATGACCATGCAGAATGTAGGCATAACAGCAAAATTTCCTGCTTAGACTAAAGTTAAACCCACTGTGGAAATATATTTTTCTTTCTACGGCTGTCTACTGGCGAGATTTGTTGTTTCCATGCATGTGCTGGTAAACAAAAATCCAATTGCGTTATAAAGCACATCAAATGCTGCATGGACATCGCCATGATTGCAATATAAATTTTGCCTAGGCTATGTATATTCGGAATATACGTGTACACAGGCCCGATATTTTTTTTAAGCTTAAGTTGTCCCATGTTTGAAATTGTTTTATAAATCCGTTCACTGTGTGAAATTTTCAAGACGTATTGTACCTACTCTGCAATGCCACATGTGTTGTTCCCAGAAACGTAAACATTGATGACCCCAATTCCTGGAATCGGGCTAAAAATAGAACATACGACATCTCGTGTTAAGACTGCACTCGATTTTGCATGCATTAATTGTGTCGTCGGCGATTCGCGATTAAATACAAATCTTTTACATTTGCCATAATATATGTATTTCTTCATTTCCTCCATATTTAAAAGTCGGATGTATTTAAACATATTACAAACACAAGCTTTGAAGATAGTATAGGCCTACCCTACAACTGCATACATATTTGGGTATGCTCCCCGTGAATTGATTTTGAAGATTTCCCGATGGGTGGGGTGTATTGTCCGGGTAAAATATCGATATTGTACGTAGCACCCACTGATCACCACAGTATAAAATATAATAGTTCTACGACACGTGTCCCCTGATACTGTAAAACTTTATACTAACGATTTCTCATATTAGGAAACTATTAAATCAATAATAAAGATAGGCCTATAAAACATAAAATCCCGATAAAAGTCCGGAGTAATCCTGATACAGAAACTTTCCAAACAACATGGGTTGTTTTCGGAATATGATACTCCGAAATGAAAGTAAACTCCGATAGAATCCCGATAGACTATATAAATATTCCGATAATTTCCCGAAAAACGTTGCGTCATTTCCCGATAATTTCCCGATAACTGTATATATATGCTATCGGGATCTATCGGGAAATAGGCTGATTTCCCGATAGGAGTTTTGAGATGACCCCTTACATATGTCATGAGTTATAATCGTAGATGTGATTCAATGTCGTACTAGCGTGCAAAGATTGTGTGACAGTAAAGGGTAGGGTGATTGACCTTCGTATGTCTATGTATTTATCTGACATTGCAACTCAAACCGGATCGGTGTATGGATACCGGTTGGTGCATTCCGAACAGTGGAAGAACATGGTGTGTATATAGAGAGATCTGCGAATGCCGTTCTCTGATACGGCGATACGTGTTGATATGGTAGCGGACGTTTATGACGTCAGGTCACTAAGCAGGGGTGGCCGTAGAATGAACAAGAATAGTAAAAAGGAAAATAATAATAAATAAATGGACTAAAAGTCCTTCTTGTTCATCCCCAGTGGTTGGGGGTGTACGTAGAGTGAAAATACACTGTGCTTAGGCTGTGTCACTGGTGACATCGGAGAGTGAGAACTCTCGAGGCCATATCTGAGTGTTGAAGTTGGCGAGGAAGGCAAGAAAATCGAGAAAAAACTCCAGAGAAAACCTTCAACACTCAGATAACCTGCAAACATGTTTGGTAGCGAGATCTTTCACTGGCATAGATCGCTAGCCTTTAATGCATTACATTTCAGATAAGTAAACTATACAATGATGTTGTGAAGTACTTAGACAAAATAAAAAAATAATTATAAAGTACAGGAATTTTGGCAGTAATGCTATTTATAAATAAAATTTGGTATGATTTGAATCCGATTGTTGATTGCACCAAAAATTTTAACTAAGCATTCCACAGCGCAACAGAACATTATCATTGGACGATACGGTAGTTCGAAGTGTTTGTCTATAAACAATCGGTTCCATAACATTTTTTATGTTTGTTTACATAACCAAGGGTACAAAAGTAACAATAACTTGCAATGTACGCGATATTTATGATTGGTATATTAAAGAACAACATCTGTCTATTATATAATATTCTTTCTGTTTACGGCAGTTTTAGTGGATGTGACTATTTTAACAAGTAATACCCACAGGGAAGGCTGCCTGTGTCTTTAGGATAATTCTTATATTAAAGCTGTTGAAGCCGCACTAGACATTTGCAATGTTAATATCAAGTTATAGTTATTTCGCTGCTAATCTAACAAATAACTTGTACGTATGATATACATGTAGGTATATCACTTAAAATTTTAACTATTTATTGAGGTGTCCAAATTTACTCATAGCGCTATTTACTAGAATAGTCAATCAAAGTGCTACCTGTACATGTAATGTTTTTAGTATTTTAATATCAAGAAACTAATATCAGATAACCTATTAAAGTGGGCCGCCACTGCTGTTGAAATTAACATAATAAGGAAATATGCAGCATGCAGCATTGATCATGATTAATGCTATTTGTATTTTAGAGTTATTGTTCTGTGCTGATAACACAATACTGGCTTCCCTGTTACATTAATGTGTGAAAACAAAGTCTTCAACTTGCAGAATCTTGTTACTAGAAGGTCATTGATAATTAAAATAATAACAAATTCCTTCTATTTTGTTCATGTTCTTCTTGATTATACTCGCAAACTTGATCATTTTCCAGCTCTACCGACCGTGCTACATCTGCTAATGTACAGTAATGCCCTAAATAATCGACTCCTTAACCACAGAAGAATTATGGGTAACTTTTCAGTATTTAGTCGGAAATATGGCTTGTTGCCATTCACCGGAAAGCTCTCAGTGAGAGCTTTCCGATTAATGGCAACAAGCCATATTTCCGTCTAAATCCTGAAAAGTTACCCATAATTCTGCTGTGGTTAAGGAGTCGATTATTCAGGGCATTACTACTGTACCTTGGGGTATATGCGTTGCACTTGTACATAATGTTTTTTTCTTTGCAGCAAAAGAACCAGATGAGTCTCCAATTCCACTGAAACCAGCTCTAGCTCGTAGCGCGGGCCGTCACCAAAGGAAAGTACCTCCAATTTTACCCAATGAGAAGCATCGTCAATTTGAGGATGACAGCGACAGTGCATATGCACCTTCATTGGGCAGCACGCTCGATGATGACAATGAATTGGATTCCCAGCAGGAGGTAGGTCAAAAATTGGGAGTTTTCCTCCACATGTCTTATAACTGATTTTCCTGGAGACATTTCCACATGGTGACAGGGGAGGGGTGATTATTGGCCCAAAAAATCAAACAGTTGGAAATTTATGCCTGTTGAAAGTTTCAGGTAAAATATAAGTTTAAAAATTGTTTATAATTTGGTTTTCCCACCAGTATTTAGTGTAAAATATTTTGTTTTTAGGTCAAAAGTCTATGTATATTCCTTTCTTGACTGAAATGGCTATCAGTTTGAATTTTCCAACCATAGTCGCCATTTGTCAGATGTTCTACAAATATTCTACAATTGGAAAGCTTTAAATACCAGTTGGACCCTGTGTTGATAGATAAAACTGATTAGAAATTAGCTTCTTTTGGGAGATTTCAATATAATTTCCTTTGAAGTACATGAAGTTTCATTGACATTGTTTGCTAAAAGATGAAAATTACTTTAAAACGTTATTTTAATCAAGTTAATAATAGATCCATAGCCACATAATCTTTGTTAAATTATCTTATTAGTATCTAATTAATATTATGACATCTGAAAATGTGATTTTGAAAAATGTTGGTACACAGTGAATTGTGTTCCATTTTTTACCTTGGTACCCTACTATCTTTGGTGCACCCATGGGAAATATATATAGTCGGTCTCACAACTGGGCTCTTTAGGGAATATCCAACCACTTTCTGTTTGATACTGATTCAAGAGTACTTTTCAATGAGGAATTCAGTGGTGCCGACCAATTTTTGATAAAAGGGGCCCAAATTCCATTTTTAAGGGCCTGAACCCCAATTTTGGGGTTTTCTCAAAGTTGAGCCCCCAATTAGAATTTTAATGACCTATATGCATTAATGCCACATACAGGTATCATTTCTGATATTTTCTATAGCATTATAGGACGGGATTGACCTTCAATGAGCTCTTGACCCTGAAAATCCAAAATGGCCGACTTCAAAATTAACCAAAATTTAGCAAAGTCAAGAATAATTAAAATAGTGGAACGTATAGAATTTGTTTTCATCTTTAAAGTATCAGCACCAATGTGCTTCCACTCATGAGTGCTCAACAAGGTTTTGGATGGAATGTATTGGCCGTTGAATGAAAAACTGGCATTTTCTCAATAACCAAGAATGTTGATGAAATCATAAATTTTAGAGTAATTGATTAGTAGTGCAAACACTGCTGCAAACAAGGGTAGCTAATGATATGATATGAATAAATACATGTATTTATGAGTATTTCATCCTTTTTATATTGATTTCACTGCCTTTGATATGAGATGGCTGTCAAAATGGCTACAGATGGGATGACATATATCACATTTACAGCTATGCTCTCAGTAAGCGACCTGTTTAACGAGGTTATGGGCCGGTACTTACCGCGGTGATACCACCAAACTACCGCGGTTATCATTCTGTACCGCGACGGAGGGCGGTTGACCCGCGGTACTGGTACGGTATTTTTACCGTTGGTTACCGCAGGTCACCGCGTTATTGGTGTTTGTTACCGCCATACACCGCGTTATAATTTTCGTATCAAATTACCGCTAACGGCCCTCCACCGCGGAGAGAACACGACTGAAACAAGGCGTCACAACCGTAGGTAAATGATTATGAATAACTTTTGTATTGAATGAATACCTGTAAGCTGCACGTAATTATGTATACGTAATGAATATAAATGAATAATAATGCAATCGGATTACATATGAACATCTCGGGTTTACATGTAACATATTACAAATGTACACGTACATCACGTTTAATCACGTCGGCGGTTTTTGAACTCAGCTATAGTTGCTTACGGCGACTGGATTACGTAAAACACCGTGGAGTAATAGTTTTGTTGTTAGCATCTATCTTACATATCGTCAAATGATTTACGCACCCGATTCCTGTATCGGTTTCCACTCATGCGGAATTTTTTGGTTTGTTTGTGTTTCCGAAATCTAAATTTCTTATAAAATGGGAAATGTAAATCCTCCATTTATCTGAATTTGGTCGAAACCAGCGGGGACGGTGCATTAATAACACTGAGTCCGATTTTAGTCTTAGAGGCCAGGGCGGCGATCATTGCAGAAATATTCATATTCGTTCAAATCTATAGTTTTGTTCATATGCCAAACATAATCGGCGAGTAAATAGTATATTGTCGCCAAGACGTATGATTGTACGCATGCGTGAAATAGTAAAGCAATTTACAAACATTTCCGCATGAAGATTTCTTGTCGGTGGGAATAAAATGTATAACTAAGAAAGCGTGGCACATGTCATGCAGCAAAGTAAAGTTGTTATCATCACCAATGTGCGCGACAAAAGACACACGCAAAACTCCAAACATTGAAAGACACAACGTTGTCAAATCAGTCTTTGATTTTGTTACATGAACATTCATTGAGCTCACGAGTGCGTGTCGGGCGGCATCGTTTGATGTGAAATTGCAACTTTTGGCGAGGGCGTGCACTTGTAGTTCTCGGTGGGTCGCAGTATAAATTAGATCACATACCGGTATTCCTATCTAATCGTTATTCGGAAAAAAACATGCATGGTGTTGGAAAGTTGACCTCTAAATATGTTTGTTTGGTTATATACAGAGGTTGACATTGTAACATAATTATTTCAAGTGATCGAATTCGGTGTGTTTTAGTCCTTGTTAGTTTATTCCCGATATGGTAGCAATAAAGAGCGTTTGTCTCACTTTTGTGCGACAAATATTTATAAATAGCTATTACGTGCACAACATTTTAAAGATCGAATGAGACTTGTCTGTTTAAAGCCACGTGGCGGTTCGCACATAATATTATTCGCAATACCAAAATAGATCGATAAATATCTGAACTACCTTCTGCGAGCATTATGTAAGCCAAACGGACGCATTGAAGTAATGGAAATACAAGCAGGGTTGGTGATTTTTTTGATTTAAATCAGATTTATTTGATTTAAATCGATTTTTTTTGATTTGTTTCTTCTAATTGGTATGAAAATATGCAATTGTGCAATGTCTTTGATAAATGAAGGTTCTAAAAGGTGTTGCTTATTATATCCAAGGCTGGATTAATCAAAATTCTATTATCATTTATTATTTTTTGTATAACTACCTGTATCGAGCACAAATATCATGGCAGAACAGATATAGTGGCAATGTACTTTAATTATGCATACACTTAGGTCCATTGAGTTCCAATGTTGTGATATCTGGATAGGTAAACCTGTGCTTAAAAATTTACTAATAAATTTAGTAAATTTTAGCTGAGAACTGAATATATTATCAATCGCCTTTGCTCCTTGGTGACTTGAAGACATACATGTAATCACACCATATATCAAGTATGGACATTAGACAACTAGAGTAGTTTAGATGGCAGAGTATATGGTAGAATTACTTGGTTGGCATTTGCATGTATGGCAATCAGAAAAGGAAAGGAAATTTAATGCATGTAGTGCAATGAGGAGTGCTGAATCTGATTGTAGTTACAAATAACCGGAACAGGCCGTTGCTGGAGCAGTAATCACAGAACCATGCAGAATGCCTGTTTCTATAGGCCGGACAATTACTGCACAATTTCATATCTATTATCCAATTTTGTATATTGTTTAATCATAATCATGTAGTTTACAAAAAAACTTGTTAGATATTGAAAATTCTTGACATATGCAACCATTTCAAAAAATTTGATTTAAATCAATGATTTTTTTGAAAAAAATCATTGATTTAAATCGCTTGATTTAAATCAGCCAACCCTGAATACAAGTGTCCAAAACACAAACAGCCATTCGCGCTGTTTTACTAATAGAAACCATCAACAAAACACAAATATTTATTTCATCCATTGAGGCCAGTTATAAAAAGACATGACGACATCTTAAGTGTCCCGTGTCCTATATTAACAGAGTCTATACCAGCTGGAGTATGACGTAATCAGTGACACATGCTTTTGCACAGAATGTATTTGTTTTCCCTGGATATACAGCAGTTCCACTTTGTGTCTTTTATTGCTAAGACAATATAATTCCCTTTATACGAACAAATGGTGTTTGTGATTTGAAGTTAATGAATGTCAATAAAGTTAACAACTATATTTATTCTGGGAACTATTTAAATATTATAGTTATGGTTCAATTTAGGGATCACGTACATCTGAACATTGATATAAACTGTAGATACGGGATTTATCGAGCTGTATAAAATGGCCGAAATCATTTGTTCCCTTCTCGATAACCAACACTGATTACAAATAGTGTCATTTATGGGAATTTTTGGCAATAAAACGAGACGAGAAATGTTATTGTAATATTTTAATATTCACATTAATTGAAAAATGACTTTCTCAAAGTAACTTATACTTACCTTTACTTAATCTGGAAGCCCGTTATAATGGGCATATTTCCCGATACTCGGCTTTCATCTATTTCAATATTTTAATAATAGACTTCACGGTACACAATCATGGACGGAGATCGTGAGAACGGCCGTCCTATTTTGGAAGATTGACGGTCAGCCATCGAATCCCATCATTAACCTCGTTACAAAAATGCTACCGCGTAGCGGTAATGTCACCGCGTTTGTGCGATGTATTACCGCGCTACCAACATTCGTTACCGCTGGTAGTGCGGTGGTACCGTGAACGTCGCGGTTGTACCGTGGTACGCGCGTGGTAGTGCAACCGCGAATCGGCGGTATGTCGCGGTATTGCACCGCGGTATTAACGCATGTACACCTCGTTAAAACAGGTCGCTTAATTTGAGCAGTGCTGTATATCATTGTAAATGAGTGCAATATGGCATTTTATTTAAACTATAGCTAACAGTATGTCTTTTATGGTATTCTAATGTTGAATTGCATTTTTGTTTGAAATTTATTTTAATAAGTAAGGTTATAGAGCATAGTTCTTTACCAGAATCAATTGAGTCGAAGACGAGATTTATTCTAGTAAAGAACTATCCGCATGCTCTGACCGACTTAGAGCACAATTGACCACACACCATGGGATTAGCTGGAAATTGCTGCTGAGCATGTGTTGACCCCGACACACAACATATGCCCTTCCCAACTTTGAACATGCCTTGGAAATTGGTGCTCTTTAACAAAAAACAGGTAACGATTGTGCTCTAATCAACAGAAATGTACAGATTGAACAAAACACGTTTTCAAATTATTTTATCTCAAGATTTAACAGCTGATCTGATTTAAGTGACCAAGCTATGGAACATGCTAAACACTTTTACTAAATGGAATGACCAGCTGCTTGCTTCATGCAGCAACCACATGTATGGAGTATGGACATGCAGTCCAACAGTCTCATGAAAATTAAATGGGCTCTGCACTAGTAACATCTGGGCTCCTGGGACCCATTAATATTTACAAATGCAACACAAATGAAAAATACATAGTAGCTTTCCTCAAACAGATTATAACCTGACATCATAGTGTTAGAATCCGTGTACATGTATATGTAGGCATGGCCATAGAATGTTTTTTTGAAATACTGCAGAGTGCAGACCATAAATTTCACTACAATATAGTTACTGCATGAACATCACACTCCTAAAGCGACTGACACGCATACATGTACCTGCAGGGTGCACAATATTTGATATGTAAAGTACCGGTATATATATATATATAGAGGATATCCACACTTTTTCAGTGGGTATGGGTTATATCTCATGAGTGATGACAAAACATTGAATTTCCACGAGTGGAAATTCAAATGTTTTGTTATCACGAATGAGATTTAACCCATATCCACTGAAAAAGTGTGGATATTCTGTTTATTATATACTTTAGTTACTTGCCTATGGCCCCCAATGAGTGTCAATACATCAGAAATTTCAAGCTGATATCACTCACTAGTGGGATATCACTTATATCTCACTGCTAAAACCTTATAATTCATGGGCAAGTATATAATACACGTTATTCTCATATATGGACATACATGTACATGTTCGCTTATATATATATATCTCCTGTGCCTATAACATCAAACCAAACCGTTTACAGTACTTTTACTGACATTTTTGGAGTGGCACATATACATACATAAAAAAATGGATTTGTCAATACGGCACTCGTGCTGTCGCGTCAGGATAGAACGAGAGGCGCTTGCGCCTCGAGTTCTATCCTTCCGCGACAGCACGAGTGCCGTATCGACAAACCCATTTACACATTGTGTCGTTCTGTGTTTATTACACGCTTCGCGTCCTAGAATCCGTGCATTAAAAATACAGGATTAGACTGGATTAGAAGGTTTATTTAGGCTCATACAGGGCGTGTTTGTCATGTGTGATGATTCTTTTATTTAAATAGTTCCAGTTTCGTGGTTGAGGCGAACGTCATTTACGTCATTTTACGTCAACGAGATGCGTATGGAACGTACGTTGCATACGGATTTGTGAATATGGAACAGCAATAACACTCTACTTCTAGGAACAAGCGTGTAATAAAAGTCAATATAAAGGGATGAAATGAAAAATAAAATTGTGCAAATATAATGGAGATCTGTATTGCATAACAACATCCACAGATCTACAAAAACATCTGACAAAATATGGTGGATGGCTATTTGTGATTAGTCACTGACTTCCATGTCTTGTATGTGTTTTTCTCATGGCCAGTCTGGTATCATAAAACGAAGTTTTTCTGGGTCAGCAAACAGTTTCAAATGGGGTGTACTTTATAAAATTTAACAGCATTAAATAGTCATTGGTAATGTGATAATTTTCCCTTGATAAGTTGAAACATGAGAGAGTATTGCATAGCATGGCTACCTGCAGAATGTAGATTTGTCTGGTATGAATTTATATCTGCATATCAACTGATGCTTGTATTTTTCTTCTAACTCACTCTGAACTCACAATGCAACAGGATTGCGTTCTGAATTTCAAGCCCATAATGCTAGACACTTTAGAATCAAGCTTGCCAAATAAGTTTACATGAACCTCACATGAAATCACTCAGTTGAACACAAGGAACGATGGTCAAGTTGGAAAATATTCTGTATGTATGGAAGCCCTATATTTTTAATGTGTAGATTTATTATAACTGGACTAAAGCGCTTATAAAATAATCTGAAGGATTATTTTCAGTCTTTATTACTGGATATCACACCAATAGACATGCATTTATTAGTTTTGAACAGGACAATATCTTTTAATATTACTGCAACTGCGTTCTTTCTTATGACTTGTTTTCGTACAAACTCCCAAATTTGAACCAGAAACAATTTAGGGCAAATATACATCTACATGTACATATACATATATGTTCAAATTCATAAAAAAAACATTAAAGCAGGATATAAATATAGGCGATCATGCCAGGCTAGCCATTATTTGTTCTAAAATAATGTAAGTGTTAGGGAAATTGTAGAACCTTTATTCAAAATGGCGGTGCAGTCAATCAAAATTGCTGTGGGACTGATAAAGACACAACCTGCTCAACTACCGAATCATACTGATTGATCGAATTGTAGTAACTCAACATTTACTAAACCTACTTGTGGGCTGAGTATAATTCAATTCAACATTAGAATACCATAAAAACATCCTGTTCTCCCATAAGTTTAAAGAAAATAACACATTGAACTCATTTATATTGATAATGTGATATATGTCATCCCATTTATATCCATTTTGGCAGCCATCTCACATCAAATCTAGATAACAAAGGATGAACTACTCAAAACTACATTCAAATTATATCACTAAGTAACCTTTTTGCAGGAGTTTTAGGTTACTGATCAAATACCTTGGTTTAAACAATATTTATTCCATGAATACAACAAAAATTACAATACATCAGAATATAACATCATGGACCGGATTCGACATCAAGCGTGTGTGCTTATGTGAGTCGTTTCCGGGAATCAGTTTTATCCACCCCACCCATATAATATTGTGTCGTATGATATACTATCCTTAATCAAGATTTTACTGTCGTTCCATGTAGCCGATTATCACTCTCGCGAGGTGGGGTGGGTATAGGTAATGGCATTGTGTAATTGTGTATAGGCATGAAGAACAAATTAATGTTTATAGATAATGATGGTGTATCTCTTCCCTATGGTTCTGTATATATACAGATATGTACATGTAGAATAAACTTTGTGTCGCAAAAGCGTCCAACATATATCTTTTCACTGGCACTTCTTTCCACTTCTTTTCATTAACGTGTTATTATATATGGTACTAGCCGATGAGCCCGACGTTGTCCGGGCTATTCAAAAACCAAATTTCAAGTCGATAGCTCTACCCAGCCCGACGTTGTCCGGGCTATTCAAAAACCAAATTTAAAGTCGATAGCTCCACCTGTTTCCGAGATCTGGTCTGCGCATGTGCGAAGCTGGCGTCGCACGAGCTCGGCGACCCGATAAAATTGGTATCCGGGGCAAGATACATTCACATAGCAAATTTCAAGTAGATAGCTCCACCCGTTTCCGAGATCTGGTCTGCGCATGCGCGAAGCTGGCGTCGCACGGGCTCGGCAACCCGATAAAATTCGTATCCGGGGCAAGATACATTCACATAGCAAATTTCAAGTCGATAGCTCCACCCGTTTCCGAGATATTGTCTGCGCATGCGCTGCACGGGCGCCGCACGGTCTCGCCAATACGACAACGTCGACCGCCTGGTCAAACTACACACACGTACCAAGTTTCGTCCCGACGTTGTCCGGGCTATTCAAAAACCAAATTTCAAGTCGATAGCTCCACCCGTTTCCGAGATCTGGTCTGCGCATGCGCGAAGCTGGCATCGCACGGGCTCGGCTACCCGATAAAATTTGTATCCGGGGCAAGATACATTCACATACCAAATTTCAAGTCGATAGCTCCACCCGTTTCCGAGATCTCGTCTGCGCATGCGCGAAGCTGGCATCGCACGGGCTCGGCGACCCGATAAAATTCGTATCCGGGGCAAGATACATTCACATAGCAAATTTTAAGTCGATAGCTCCACCCGTTTCCGAGATCTGGTCTGCGCATGCGCGAAGCGGGCGATGCACGGGCTCGCCAATACGACAACGTCCACCGCCTGGTCAAACTACACACACGTACCAAGTTTCGTCCCGATCGGTCGAGAATCGTAGATTTGTATAAATGACGACAGACAAACAGACAGACAGAGGTCTTCAAAATATATATGAGATATATTAAATAGATATATAAGTGAGATATAAGAGGGTCTTTTGAGTCTATTTTAAAGGAAATAATAATAACGCATCATGTTCGAAATGCTGCTGACAATGTTGATGGGAAGATAGATCATCAGTAATGGTAATATGGTATAACTTAAGTTAAGGATAGGAAAGAAGTGAGCTTAGAGTAGTAGATTGGGTTATGTCAGATAGGGTTTAGGGGTTTTAGAATGATTTTTTAGTGTTTTTAAATGACTCGGTGACCTCGTACCAACAGACTGTACGGCATTGATACTCGCGCGAGTTATTGCTAAGTATTCATTCGTTCTTTTAAGTCTGACATTGTTATGTCATGTAACATGGCGATATACAGGCTTAGTTGGCGAAACGCTTTGTACTGGAGATGTATTTCTGTTCTTCTCTGAAAATGTTTGCGTTGGTTTTGGGTGTTAATTCGGGGCATCCATAAAGAAGCTTATGCGTTGTCAGATTGCAGATATCATTTAGTGACTGGAGAAGTGAGTTTCTTTCAGATGTATATCTATTGCAATTCATTGGTAATGGTCGTTTGTGTATTTGTGATAATTTAAATCACTGCAGTTGAGTCTGAGGCGGGCGTGGTTAATTTGTGTTTTCCTGGTAATAGCTTCATAGTAATGTCAGGGTACTCCCTCTCTAGTACAGTTTATGGACTTTGTGAATGATGCAAGGCACTCGTAATTTATTGTGTTCGGGTCGAGTTTATTCCAGAGGTCTATTGTTGAGGGGATGAAATATTTTTTGAAGGAAGTGGAATCGAACTTCGGGGTTCTGAGGGAATTAGCCTGTCGGGTGTTAACATTTGTTATTTCAACGTTTGTTGGGGGTATTAGATTTCGCAGATAAGGTGGGGCTTTGCCGGACATCATTTTGTAAAAGAGACGGAGCTTGAAACGTTTCTGCCGTACGGCGAGGAGTTCCCATCCGGTTATCGTGAGGAGAGATTTGTTACTGGCAGATCGGGTTGCACCTGTTACACTACGAGCTGCTTCATATTGAACCTTTTCTATGTCACCGCTTTCCTCTTTGGTGCAAACATCCCAGACAACACAAGCGTATTCTAATACAGTGCGCACCAGGGTAAAGTAGCATCTTTCTAATGATGCTCTATCCAACGAGAAACGATGTTTTCTGATGAGGGCTATTCTTTTCCATGCTGAGCTTAATAAATTATCTATGTGTGGCTTCCATTTTCCGTCGATACTTAAAACAACCCCAAGATGTGTATGCAGTTTTGCTTCCGTGATGGGTTCATTATTCATTTAAAGGGTTGGGTGGTCGATTAGATTTCTCTTCCTAGTGCAAGTTAACGCTTCAGTTTTTGAGACATTAAATTTTACGAGCCATTTGTTTGACCAGGATTTAAGTCGTTTAACATCATGTTGTAATCTTAGTGCACAAACAGTCGGATCTTCTATCGAAAGAGATATAGATGTATCGTCAGCGAAGAGGCGGATATTACATGATATGTCGTTATTAAACAATGTCGTTAATAAAAACAAGGAACTCCAGCTGTAATGGTTCCCCAGTTTGAGGCTTCGGATCCCAGAACTACAAGTTGTTGTCTTCCACGGAGGTATGATCCGAACCACTTTAATTGATTGTCGCGGATACCCACCGCGCATAGCTTATATAATAAGCCATCGTGCCACACTTTGTCAAATGCCTTGCTGATGTCGAAGAATAGTAGGCAGGAGTCACATTCATCATCTAGTGATTTCACCAAGTGATGGTATATGTCGCATAACTGATATGATGTTGAATCTGCTGGTACAAATCCCGACGGTTAGGATATTATTTGACTGGAGATAAGACATTAAATGCTTTGCAACACACTTTTCAAAAACCTTTCCAAAAACTCCAAATACCTTATAACTGATGATTTCCTCAACATCTTTGTTATTTGGAAAATGTCTGTGAGTGGCAGCACAAAGGTGCTGATCCTTTAAAGATGAAAATATTTCTATAGGTAATACAATTTTAATATTCTTGACTTGGCTAAATTTTTGCAAATTTGTAGTCGGCCATTTTTGATTTTCAGGGTCAAGAGCTCCTTGAAGGTCAATCCCGTCCGATAATGGTACAGAAAATATCAGAAATGATACCTGTATGTGGCACTGATGCATATAGGTCAATAAAATTATAATTGGGGGCTCATCTTTGAGATAAAAGTGCTGAACCCCAAAATTGGGGTTCAGGCCCTTAAAAATGGAATTTGGGCCCCTTTCATCGAAAAGTACTCTAGAATCAGCATCAAACAGATAGTGGTTGGATATTCCCCAAGAGCCCAGTTGTGAGACCGACTAATAACCCATAAAAGGGAACTAATCCCAGAAACAGGTATAATAATGCACAAATTTGAGCTAATTTTATAGACTAGAACTTTAAATAAAGCAATTTAAGGTGTTTTTTTTATTAAATAACCTAAAATTTACTGTTTCAGTCCTTCGATTTTGAGGCGCGCAATTGCGCTTGCCCGCCTTGGCGCACGCGGATCTAAAAACCAGCGAGTTATTAAATGCGCACGCCGAAAAATTTAAATGCGCGCGTCGGAATTTGCAGCCAGTGAACGATATTTTAACAAACAGCACATCAATGGTTAAACGCCGACAAGACTATTCACCGTGTATCTTTCTCAGTAGCGATGACGTTGATTACGAACATAATAACAAAGATCAAAGCGGCCGCCGGCGTCTTTCTCACTCAATGATTGGGGTACACCTCGTCACAACTGCTGCACGTGCGAGTTCCCGCAAAAAACAGTGTCAATTCTTTGGCAGCCTCGTTTGATGTTTCGGCATGCGGGATTCGCCGATTCATTTGAATATTATTGCCATAGATTAGGTTTTAAGTTTAACTGTACTTCGAAGCTATACTTCGAAGCCAGTATCTTTCGACTCGGAGAAAAACGAAAAATGGACATTGGAGCCTCCTCAAATACCGACTCTATCAAAACGAAAGAGAGCCCCGGTTGATTCGTCGGATTCCGGTGAATCTGATTGTGGTAACGATTCCACTTCCGAGTTTGAAGTTTTAAGCGACTGCGAGTCTGGTGAGCATGCGCTCTCAGACGCGGAAGTGGACTCATTACCGTGATTAGATTCACCTGGATTGCCAGATAATCGGATTATTGTAGACTAGATATTGTACTACAATATAAACATATATGTTTTTATTTCTGTTTTCACTTTAAGTTGCCAAAGGCACACTTGGAATTACACGTGTGTATCATTATAATTGTGTTTGTCTTTATTCAGTAATCATTTCATCCATGTTAATTTGAATTGTGCTCCCGCAAAAGCTCCGAGCGATATATCGCGCACCTACGTTTTCCAAATTCGAAGGACTGCTGTTTCCTTTTTCCCGCATTGGGTCAGAAGGAGTCAAAAAGCGCACATGTGATTTGTGAGCTATGTATACATCATAGCCCTAGTCGGCAATACTGATGTGGTCTGTTTCACTGACATTTTAATAAAGCATGTACTGACAATCAGAATGATACCCAGCTAGCTAATATAATATAGAAATACCAAATACCACCAGCATTGAGCACAAAAAATACCAGTACATTGATCAGACGATGCTGCCATTTTCGCATCACGCAGGTGCATGCAATGAGTGTTGCAATATCAAAGATTGTATTGGCAAAATCTCTTTCAAGTTGATTGCTTTTATTACAATTATTTGTCTGAGATACAGCATACTACATGTATAGTGTGCAGTAAACTTCTTGATTGATGGGTTTAAATAAAATATGTTGGTATATGAGCATTGATGCTCTGATAATCGGTAGATGGTTGTTAAGACTGTCGAATAATGCTGTTTTCTCTGTCAAGGATTGTGTCAGGGACAAGTCTGGAGGTTTCAAAATCTGGAGACCAATTTGCACCCCATCATCACTTTTCTATGATCCAATAAGTTTTATGCAAAACAAGAGCCCATTTAAAAAACCATTGTAGTGAGTTAGACTACAAGTTTTTTAGTGCGCTTCTGACACTAGTAACGAAAACACAAGATTTAAAGGCGAATTCCCTGCTAGACGGATATTATTTTTAACATAAAAAGTTTCCGCAAATGTCAATCTTTCAGATTTAATAAAATTTTGGACCTGGGATTTATATTGTAAACAGTATAAGCTAAATCATTTGCACTGAGGCCTATTGAACACATTTATACCAGTGTAACCTACAATGCCGTTTATTCTGTGAAAATCGGACCAGAATGTTTTTTTTGTTTGAAGTCTATAAGAGATAAGTAATTATAACTGGTGTCACGTGATCGAACTTTCAATGGTTTGTTTCTACACAAAATTATTCATAACTTCAGTAAAAAGTTGAATCTTTCAGTCAAGCTGTTAAATTAAATAATTACTAGCCAATATGGAGACTAATTCCAATGCATTTTGTCAACTTCTGATTCATTACTCAGTCTATTTTCAATAAATTTAGTGAAATTTAGAATACCACTATAATCAGGACAGTAAAAATACTTGATATATGCTGTTGAGAAATATGCATGCTTGTGTATGAGAGAGAAGTCACTTCTCCCTGGGACAAAATTAGGGAGAAATGGCACATTTTAGGGAGAAGATGTCTCCCAAGTCGCCCTCTAGTCTTATCGTTGGATTGTGTCTCCACCTAACCAACACCGTGAGGCTCATACCCTTTTATGCCCTACTTTTGAAAGCCAGACGCGCAGACAACTGATTCTCCATTCATTTAGCAATTTGTTCATATATCTGTGTAACTTCCTGTGTGGACTGATGATTATCTTTAATATAGCAGATTCTACCTATAAACGTTGTCCATGTCATCTCATAAATTGGCGACCACACTGCTGACTGATTGGCATCTTATGAATCATCTCGACTGGTATTACTTTATATCGTTGTCAATGATATTGGAATTGAAAGCAGTAATCACAATTATCCATAGATATAATTGCGATTATACGATGTCGGATCAATAGATTCTATTCTTTGTATGCTCATTAGTCTGCAATTGGCTTCTTCATATGCACGTCACCGATTCATTGTCGATGATTTCAGATGCTGAATTCTCTGCGACAAATCAGAAGCAGTGCGTCAAAGAAGAAAGAAAAAGTTATCTTAGAAAAGCAGTTGAGTGAGCCGAGTTTTAATTCTCGTTCTCCATCGCCACCGGATGGACTGTTAGAAAGCGGTATATTCAGTACATTCCAATCCCAGAATGAATACAACTCTGATAGAAGGTGAGATATGATCTATTATATTCACATTATGATCCCCCCCCCCACCATCAAATTAATGGGGATATGCTGCAACAATCAGCTTTGTCTGTCCATCAGTCCATTCATCCATCTGTCTGTCCATCCGTGGACCCAACTTTGACCGAACTTGTATTTCTACATTTTCCTGTCAATTCTTTTTGTCCCCTGACTTTTTGGCTGACTGTTAAAATAGCCAGTGTCCGTCCGTCCGTCCGTCTGTGCAGAAAGTTTCTGGTTGAGAACTTTATTTTGCGTATTTTGCATAATCTAGGTTCCCAATGGGTGTACATCACATATTCACCATTTGGGAACTTCAATCTGAGTCTATGTCTCCCATAGCAGATGAGGCCATGCAGAATAATGTCCCAAGAGGGTGTATTCTTTAATTGAAAGAATTTCACCCAAATAGTGAAAAACAAGATCTGACAGAAGCTACATCAACCCTTTCTTTACTAAATGGACTTTCCCACTCCCAGTTATAAAAAAAAGTATACATTGGAATAGTCTATTATTCATTTGGTGGGGTGTTCAGGTAATAAAATCAGACATCAGACAGAAAAAGAGATAATTCAAGAGCAGAATGAATCATATTCATTGGTGGGAAATGTTCAAATAATAAGTTCAACAAACGTTTGTTAAACTTATTATCTAAATATTTCCTAAGGAACTACTCATCAATGAGTATTTTGTATAGAAAGGTTAACATGTGCACATGAAATATTTTTCAGTAATACCACAGAATCACCCTTTGAAAGCCGACCAAAACTTGCTCGGGTGAATTCCAATCGTGCCAAATACAGTCAAAGTGGTGCTGAACTGGACAGCCGCAATGGCAAAGTTCACTTAGACTTCTCACCTCATAACGGAGTAACATTCAAGGAAAACAGAAACTCAGACGTGCAAATAGTAGGACGAGGATATAACGACGATACTGGCAATGTTATTGATAGCAAAAGTTCCACATCTCAGGCGAATAACCGTATCAAAGACAAACGAAGACTTTCAAAGGGTAAGAATTGCAAAGTATTTGTCTTATTTGCTGTGTAGAAGTTTGATTGGTAGCGTAGCTTGAAAGTAGAAGAGTATATGACTAGTTGTTGATTTGAAGTAACATTTTTTAATATTTCTATTTCGAATTCATTAACATTCCTAACAACTTCCATTTACCAGGCAAGATAGATTTCATTTACAGAACTTTCTTCATTTTCAAAATGTTCACCATCTCACATTGAAATATTAAATTAAATTTGTATTTGAGGCAAATCTCTCACCTCAGTGAATTTGCATATTTTCAATTGTATTATCACTTTCATAATAGTTTCATTATTTGATATTAGTACATAATTATGTGTTGTGGTCTTACACATCTGAAGATATTGAATTGTACAATGATAATACACGATTACATGTATCTATTGGTCACATAATTGGTGTTTTATTAAAACTGTTTTTGTCCAATTAACACTTTCTAATATCACGATAACATCACTGGAAGCACTTGTTATTCACATATCTTATCAGTAGAGATGCAATGAAAAGAACATTTTGAGAGATGAGTATATCCAATTCCAATTTTTGCTGGTAAAAAGATTGTATTGCATCATCCCTTCCATTGGTGACCTAAATTTCTAATAGATTGAAATTTTAAAGCATTGATCTTTTGGCATAATAATCTATTCTGGAATTTTATTGAAGAAGTGTGAATAAACAAGTTCTTGTAAATGGACAGCCCCTTGGATAAGTTGAAGACAAAGTTTTCTTACACTTAAAGCCACATGTGGTTGCGCTCTATATAAACCTTATAATATTCGCTTTTGAATTTTTCCCTTTATCAAAATTGTTGATAAATTTGATTAAAAAAATTTGAACTGTCCCAAACGAAACAATCTCAAATTTATTGAAAAATATAAGAAACAAAACATGTATATTCAGCGCTATATCAAAAACAAAATTCTGATATCTTCCACGCATGTATGTTTTGAGAGGCCTCTTACCAAATTACCATAATTTTGGGGTTCGAATGAGCCATGTCTGTTTAAATAGAAAATTAAGTACCAGTATGTTCATCCAAGAGGGTAATAAACCTGTGATTATGACAAACAGCTGCTTCTCTCTCAAAATTGGCTCAACCATTGTTAGTCTGATGTATGAAGTAATTTTGTAATTTATTTAAGAAATAACTCTCGTTTTGATTAAGTTGATGCAGTTATAACCAAAAAGTTTGAAGACAAATTATATAATGTATGTAACAGGAGAATAACCATAAAAAGAAGGTAGAGGTAAAACAAGTGAAAAACTTAGATAATTCTGAAGAAAATTGCGCATGAAGTTGAAACCAATCACACTATCACTCAGACCTCTAAGTATCGATTGATCAAGCGCATCATCATTTCATCGTTTTTGATTGGCTAGGCGTGGTCATAGCACTCGATGCTGCTGTCATTTCTGTAGGGGAAAGTAATCGAGAAATTTACTTAATTTATGTTGTCGAGAAATATCCTTAATGGCTAAATTTGTGACAACCATTTGTTTTATAGTATTCCTTGGATGGACAGCTTATAATTAATTTATTATCGGTCCCACATTGACAGCAGTTAAATTCAATGTTTTTACTTTTATGCTAATAATGAAACAATAGCGCCAATTGTGCATAGCTTTTGTTATTAGGCCTTCTTCAGTGCATTCAACATTTACTTTTATGTGTTGAGAACACTTCACTGCCACTGGGATGATCAAACGAGAACGCCATTCTTATATTTATGAACTGTATGGAGCGACTTGTTTATCAGCGATTCCGTGTAGTTCTGTCTGACGTGTTTTCTGAAATGATTTGATCATTGTGGTTGGAGTTTTCAGTAATGTTAGTTGAGTGCTACATTATACTAATGGGCAACTTGCCTCTCGTATCAGTTTGTTCCACTCAAATAAGTGCACAATATGTCTTTTAACCTTCAAAAAAGTTTCATCTTTCAAGATGTGTTGAAATAGCCAGTCAATATTTGACAAAATCTTGGAGAAAAAGTACATCAGTATGATCTGTTTGTCTCCTGAAAGTTGTTCATACAACATGCTATGTACAGTAATGTCCTAAATAATCGACTCCTTAACCACAGCAGAATTATGGGTAATTTTTCAGGATTTAGTCAGAAATATGGCTTGTTGCCATTCATCAGAAAGCTCTCAGTGAGAGCTTTCCGATGAATGGCAACATGCCATATTTCCAACTAAATCCTGAAAAATTACCCATTATTCTGCTGTTGTTAAGGAGTCGATTATTTAGGGCATTATACTATATACAACAGACTGAGTGGTGTTTTAACCCATCCATGACAGGAGCTGGCTAGTGCAGCATTAAATATCCTGTGCCAGTGCATTCTCTTATATATGCAATTCACCCATAGGGAACCTCGCATATATATAAGAATGCACTGGCTTCAAGGTCAAGTTAGATATTGTTAGGCCAATGTATTCTCTTATATATGCGAGGCCCCCTATGGGAGACTCACATATATGAAGAATGCATTGGCACAGGGTTTTTCAAAAAATTTCAGGAAGCTCCAGCCATGGAAGGGTTAACTGTCTATTGAATATGATGACATCTAGGTGAAAAGGTGAAAAATATTTACCAAAACTAAAGTGTGAAGATCATTTTCCATGTAAAGTTTGACTCATGTGGTTTAAGTGCTTGGATGTAATGAAAAACTGAAAATACTTGGCAAACTTTCAGTCTATTTCTCAAAAACTATCATCTTAGTGTTCAATGCTGACCAAGTGGTAACTTCTTTCCAAGCTTCACATCGATATATTAAAAAAAAATATTATAAATAAAATTTTCGTGGTTATTTTGAGAGGTTTGGTGTGCTATGTAATACTTTTGAAGTTGAAATTAAGGCATGAAAGTCTTATCTCACTTATCTGGTTGTTGAAAATGTTTAGTTTCTTCTCACTTATTGTCAACACATCCAGTAGACTTTAAGCCTTTCTATACTAAATTCTAATTGATGAGTAGTTATCCCATATAGTACTGGCCTGACCATAGACCCCACCCCCTCCATGCGTAGAACTGCCTACAATACGTAGGTTATATGCTTTAAAAATAAATTGGGTAATTATCACAGAAAGTTACTCAGTTGCTATGGCAATGGCTTGAAAAATACATGCCAAAAATGTGAATGTATAGGAAATGTTCAGATAATAAGTTCAAGAAACGACCATAGGTTGTTCGTTGAACTTATCATCGGAACATTTCCCACCAATGAGTAGCATTCCTTCTACAGTAATGCCCTAATTAATCAACTCCTTTAACCCTTTACCCAACAAACTAGCCAAAAACGGCCAAATAAAGCTGCAACAGCCTAAATTATCTTGGGTCTGTCTCAATAAAACCATACAAATATGGATATCATTGGAACCGGCTCATTGACCACATTGTGATGGTTACAGTTATGCCCTGTGCCAATGCATTCTCTTATATATGCGAGTCGACCATAGGTCGCCTCCAGACCTGTTAAGTTTTGAAAATGTCAATCCGTGAGATTTTTGCGGGAGGTATGCCCAAATATGTTCATGTTCCAAAAATAATTTTTATGATGGAAGATTGCATAGTTTTTATGAGTTTCTATTTTATAAATATATAGACCTAAATAAAATGGCAATGAATGTCCTGTTGGTAATTGTAATAGAGCTGCTCTGTGTGGGAGATACCACCATTTATTAAAAAGAAAGAAGCAGATCACACTTCGTAAAAATACTCAGAATTCCACCGGAAACAGCCGGATATGCGCGAAACCGAAAGTACAACATCGTAATAAACGACAAAATTGACTCGTCTTACGGTTTAACCCACAAATGAAATGCACACATTCCACCATTTATTAACAAATTTTAAGAAGCAGAAACTTTGTTTAAAGTTAGTCAAAACGAATCCGAGTTACACAGGTTATAACCGGACATGTATGCGTGAAACCGAAAGTACAAAATGACCCGTCTTAAAAGTTTTACCCGCAAAATAAAAGACACATTCCGTTCTCAATGCATACCACTATCAGTGAACTTAAATCTTAAAGTATCCATTACTTATGTTCATCAATGAGGCCTCACAATACAGCTGCACACTTGTGATTAAACGTATTGTTTTATTTCGTTTGCAATGCATGCCACTAATCCGTTACTAAGAAATGTTCATCAATGCGGCCTAACAATACAGAACTTTGCACACTTGTGATTACACGTATTGTTTACTAAAACAACACCCTCCATACGTGTGGCTTCACCAGAGTGTGAAAATCAATTAATATCAGTCACAGTTCACCACAACTTGAGTCTTCAATCAAAAGTTACCGACGATACATTCTGTGAATGTTAATGTGTGGGTATTTACGGTACCGGAAATAAGGAAGTCACTGTCATTTGGGGAATTCCCGCAAATGCACGAATTTAAAAAATAAAAAAAAACTTCGTTTTGGGATTTTCAATGTGGGGTTTTGACGAATCCGTGAGAAATTGGGGGTTATCCGTGTTTGCGGAATTGCCATGGAAATCCGTGAGTCTCACGGACAATCCGTGGAACTTAACAGCTCTGGTCGCCTCGCATATATAAGAGAATGCATTGGCCTAAAAAAAATCTTTTAATGTGTTAAGCCAATGCATTCTCTTATATATGCGAGGCGACCTATGGTCGACTCGCATATATAAGAGAATGCATTGGCACAGGGCCGTTCTGTTGGGTAAAGGGTTAACCACAGCAGAATTATGGGTAACTTTTCAGGATTTAGTCGGAAATATGGCTTGTTGCCATTCATCGGAAAGCTCTCCCCGAGAGCTTTCTGATGAATGGCAACAAGCCATATTTCCGACTAAATCCTGAAAAGTTACCCATAATTCTGCTGTGGTTAAAGGAGTCGATTGATTAGGGCATTACTGTACATTTTATATTTTCTGTCATCTGCTTATTTTTCCTGAACACTCCTCCAGATAAATAATAGACCCTTTCAATGTCTACTTTTATGACTGATGGGAGAATCCATTTAGTATAGAAAGGGTTATAAATGTGTGTTTTTCTTCACTGACCCACCTGTGTGATGTGTGTTTTTTTTCTCACAAATTTCCTTTCAGGGTCTGTTCCTTCTTCCCCTCTAGGCCTGGCTTCTGTTCAGGGCTTTGGGGCAGTAGATTTAGACGACGACAGCGACCCATCTCAGGAAGACATAGGTGTTGTAGGGAAGGGTAGGTTACCATACTGTCTCTCAAAAGTCCAAAATAGTCTATTTAATCAGGGTTTCCGCTAGGGGGTAGGGGAATGGGGCCGGTAGCCGTCAAGGGGAAAAATCCAGGTAAAAGTAGCCTGTTTTACTTTTAGCACTGGTTGAACTACTTTCGTTATATCGGCCAATAGAATCGTGTGAGAGTAGAAATGGCAGATTGTTTTGTTCCATTTCTGCCCAAGTGCCAAGCTATCAAACCTTATACATGTACCTGTAACTTTAAAACTAGTAAATTTATTAGATATAAATTAATTTACGAAGTACATGTACAGAACACCAGTAATTTGGATCCCAAGTTAAACATGCTCGTTAATGTTAAAAGACTCACTGCGGAAGACCCAGCAGATATTTCGGATGCATAACGTAATCGGAATATATTAAGGCTGATTACATATCTGGCCGACGAGTATTCTTTGTGGGCAGTGGTAAGATGCCTTGATGCCCGGTGCGGCTACTCCCACATTTCTCTCTCGCTCTATTATAAAGTGAACAGTATATTTTGCGGTATAAAACATGACAGGTACGATTAAAATACTGCTCTTTTGCATAACATAACCGGGTACTAACCACAACGTAACTAACCAGCCTCAAAGGCATAGCTTCTAGCGATGTCAGTTCCGATCACTTCATGTTTCAATTTAACAACGCGTTTAGAGTGTGTACACTCACAAGGTATAAAATAAATTCACCTTTTAAAATTCCTTAGTACTATTCCAACAAAATTCAGAAGTTTTAAACATCTTTATACCTTTATAGACATGCAGTATGTCCTGGGGTATGGCAGGAGGGGAAAACTTGGCGAGGGAAAGGGGCCGTCAAGGGGACCCCCTGCCGGTATAGCGGAAACCCTGATTTAATGTATGTGGAATATTGTCCAGAACTTTCAGGGACATCTTGTGTATGCATATCATTTGTATATGTTATCTGGCTGAAGAGGGTCATAATGCCAAACATTTCTATGTGCCTGATTAAAATGATTTCAGTATATTATCCATGGATAAGGTGTGCTCTAGATGTTATGCATGGATATATGTAAACTTAAGATCACTGATCAAGGAAGTTTAACTCTTTCATGACCGGAGCTGCGCTGGTGCAGTATTGCATATCCTGTGCCAGTGCATTCTCTTATATATGCGAGTCTCCCATATGGAGCCTCACATATATAAGAGAATGGACTGGCTTACAAAGTCAATGTAAATCTTGTTAGGCCAATGTATTCTCATATATGCAAGGCTCCCTATGGGAGACTCATATATAAGAGGATGCATTGGCACATGATTTTTGCAAAATTTCAGGAAGCTCCAGTCATGGAAAGGTTAATGCTACACCAGCGCAGCTCCCGTCATGAAAGGCATTTTCAGTACGGCCAGCATCAGCATTCAGTTTATAGGTATTCTATTGTTTTTGGAAGGGTCCAAGGTCCTTTGCTTTGGGAAAATTTATGCCATAGAGAATCATACTTTGGAATTTCTGTGAGTGACAGAGAATATTATAACTAACAATGTCATTGTGAAAATCAGTATAATCAAACAATTAAATGCATTTTTATAGATCGTTGATTCCTATCTTATACAAATTAAGCATAAGGACTTGAAATTCTTCTTAAAATCATGGAGCAGTCCTGTCTTTTATTTACAAACCAAGCTTATAGTTTCTGTGAATTGGGAATATTATTATCAGAAAATGGAGAAAAACTAGACTATTTTCCTTTGGGAACGGGGATCATTTTCTGCCCCTGTTATTATAACAAGAAACCTTATTTAGCTATAGCTTTAGAACATTTAGTTGGTGTAACTTTCTGTCGCTTAGTGGTCACTTTTAGGCCACACATGTTTTGTATATTTTGCAGAATATATATTTTTGTCTCTATTTTATGACACCGCTCATTAATAAAACTTACAAGGTCAAGTTAAATATTGTTAGGCCAATGTATTTTCTTGTATATGCGAGGCTCCCTATGGGAGACTCGCATAATTATATAAGAGAATGTGTTTACACAGGTTTTGCACAAAATTTCAGGCAGCTCCAATCTATATTTAGACACAGCTGGAGTCCCAATTAAATCTGATTTTAATGATTGCTACTTGTACTCATCAAAATCAGACAGAGAATTTGTCATTCAAAACCCAAAGCTTTTTGTCTATCAAATTATCCTATAGCAGTAATGCCTGTCTTTACACTACATCCCACCTTTTATAATGCTCCTAATTGAGGGCTATTTTTATGATGATGGGCCATTGAGACAGTACTTAGTGCATTTCTTACCAGTAGACCTTGTATCAATCAATGGCAACAATTGTTATTAGAGACGAGAGTCCATTAATAGTACATATATACCGCCACAGTTATTTCTTATGAACTACATCCTCATTTTGGTGTCTACATGTCTTGTCTTTCTTCTATTGGATTGAATACATCTATTGTTACCATGTGTTATGTTAAATCACCTTTACATATTGGATAGTTTTTTATACGCACTTTTGAAAAAAAGGCCGTATTATAGTATTGGTCTGTCCGTCAGGGCGTCCGGGCGTCCGTTAACCTGTTGTCCGGATGATAACTTTAGTTAGAGTGAACCAAAATTAGTAAAATTTGGTATGTGGGTTTATTAGCCGAAAAGTAAGTTCAAGTTCGAATTTGGGTTCTGCCCGCCAATTTTCACCGGAGTTATGCCCCTTATTTAACGTTTTTTGACTTAGAAAATCCTTGAAATTTGTTGTCCGGATGATAACTTTAGTATAGTTTATCGGAATGAATCCAAATTTGGTATATTACTTTCTTTCACCAAAACACAGGTCAAGTTCGAACTTGGGTTCTGTCCGACCATTTTTGGCAGAGTTATGCCCCTTTTTCGACTCAGAAAATTCAGTTTTTCTTATGTTTTTTGGTTTCCGGATGATAACTCGATTTTGGAATGTTTATACGCAAAACCCGTTTTTTTGTGGATTACATATATCAAAATACAGCTCAAGTCCGAATTTCGTTTTAATCCGATAATTTTTGCGAGAGTTATGGCCCCTTTTTGACGTAATTTGACTTAGAAAATCCCTGAAATTTGTTGTCCGGATGATAACTTTAGTTAGAGTGAACCGATTTCAATCAAATTTGGTATGTCGGTTTATTAGGAGAAAAGACAGCTCAAGTTCGAATTTGGGTTCCGTCCGCCAATTTTCACCGGAGTTATGCCCCTTATTTGACGTAATTTGACTTAGAAAATCCCTGAAATTTGTTGTCCGGATGATAACTTTACTAGAGCTTATCGGATTCAATGATAATTTGGTATATTACTTTCTCCCACCAAAACACAGGTCAAGTTCAAATTTGATTTCCGTCAGCCAATTTTTACCAGAGTTATGCCCCTTTTTTACCAGTTTCCGCCGACCCAAGAGAGGGCGTATATTGCACGCCCAGCGTAGCTCTTGTTTTTCTTGTTAACATGGAGCAGGACTCATTAAGGACATATTATGAATCAAGATTTCAGGTATAATTAATGCTTTATTCAGGGATCCAAATCAATTTTTTTCTAAAATATAATTTTACTTATTAAGATCCTCGTGTACAAAATAACATATTTGGTGCGAGAATTTGTCAAAATGCCTACAGAATTTTCTGTCCGTTTATTTCAGATAATTTCAATGTTTTAGAGCGACATCAACTATTTTTATACCCCCTCCCATGAAATGGTGGGTATACTGGATTACATGCGTTCGATCCTCTGTCCATATGTTGGGGCGTCAGTCCATCCGTTCGTTTGGGCAGATATCTCAACCACCGGTTGTCAGATCTCAATGAAATTTGGTTTGGTTGTTCACTGCTATAAGGACATTCAATTGAGTGTTCAATCGTTTTGTTCGGGTTCTCTGTTCTCATCTTTATTTATCTGGAAATGTTGGTTTTTGTCCGTCCAAGTGCCCTTCCTACATTTAAGCCTTAAAGGGGTACTGTCGGAATTAGTGTACAGTCCCCCTTTAAGGGGTCTTATTTCTTGAGTGGTTAGCATCAAGCGGTTGCTTTTTGGTTGGTTAAATTTAATGAAAAACAGTAGTACTTAAGTGTAACTTTTGGCAGATATATATAAAAATGTGTTCCATTTCGCGCATTTTTAAGCCTATATTTCTGGTGATGTTTGTTGTGGTGGACATAAAAGTTTGTTTCCCATTCACTTATTCATGTATTTGTGTTGTCTGATTTATAAAGTATCCTGTGAATGGACAGAGATCTGATTATTCTCCTGAGTACCATATCATTGTGTGCTCTTTAATAACTTGGTCTAGATATAGAAATCAATGTTTCAGTTCAAATTTAAAGATCCTCTATCCCCTCTTGGCACCACTTCCAACAACAACAACAACATTTCTATGGAAATTGTTTTGAAGGCATGTTTGCATTGTTGTTCCCAACAAATATACCACAAACATCTGGTCTTACAATTATTTCACTAAAAAGCATGGATGGCCTTCGTGGTGGGTATGCTGCTAAAATAGTCACACCCACTATAAATGCCATTAACAGAAAGAATACAAAAATATAGACATAGTTTGTTCTTACACCAATCATAAATACCACATAAATAGTATGTTATTGTCAAATTTGTATGCTGTGGTTATGTAAACAAAAGCCAGGTTCTGTAACCTTTTTGGCTTTTGTTTACATAACAATGCATACAAACTTGACAATAACATACAATATACGCAAAATGTATGATTGGTATAAGAACCAACTCTGTCTATAGTTTAATATTCTTTATATTAATGGTGGTTTTAATGGATGTGACTATTTTTACAGCACTACCCACCATGAAGGCCATCCATACCTTTAAAAGTGTTTTAAAAGATAGATTTCTAATAAAAAATGCTTTAACCCTTTGGTGGGTAGAACAACATTTTTGTTGCCGCACGGATAGATGTTGCTGGTGGACCGACATTAATGTCGTTTACGGTAGTTCTAGGGTGATGTCCCATGTTAGTGCACAAATAACTTTGAAAAATCATCTCCTTCATGGGAACTTTTCATAGATATCATGATTATGGATATTAATTTCTTTAATTCCATTGATTCATGCTTTAAATAATGTTGTTTGTATGATTTTATTTTTTACAACAGGCCAATGTTTCAATTCATTTACAAAAATATATTAAATTGGAGAAAAAAATAATTTCCTGCTAACAGAAGCTCCTGTTGACTGGTCTCTCAGATTCAAAATTATAAATTTATTCTCCCCGAGTCAATACTGAAAGTTCAGACAAGAGATACATCATCTTTAAAGATGCATAATCCGATTTAATGCTCGCAAATTACTATGTCCTTGGCTTCGGGGGTCAGAAATATTTGATTCCAGTTGAGGAACCCACCCTTCAGAGTGATTAGATATCGATTTTTTAAATCTATTATTTTTCACCACCGATAATTTTTTGTGGGCCGGTAAAAGGTCGACGAGAAGATGGTGTTGGACCAAAGTGCAGATGAAGATGGATAACTCTAAAATCAAGTGGCTTTTTTGTGTCAGATATTTGACAAACTGGCAAAATTTTGTTGAACAAAATATTGATAAATAACTGGTTTTGGGCAATTTTATACTATAGTTGACAGTTGTTTGCATTATTTTGTGGAAATTAATCGATTCTGATAACTGGAGTGGCATTTAAAAAAAAAAAAAAAATTGTTGGAATCTGATTATATTAAAGGGAGCTCTATATGAGTTTATAACTCCCAAGGGGCTTTAATTTGAATTTTATGTGTTATTTGTGATTATCATACCTTCAATTTACCCTGATAATCCTTTTAATCTACTATTAACAGCTAATATAACCAACAATCATGCACCTTTTGGATAGAGAGTGACGTGCACTGAATTGAAACCTTCCCTTATAGATAAATTTTACTGACACCGTTCCGGGATGTACCCCTGTGGCACATTAATCCCATGTGGACGGGGACTTCCATCTTGATGACAGAAATGAAATATTCTGAAAGCAATCCATCCCATATTTTCATTGACACAATAGGCTAAGTGACGCGTGTTTGTGTGTGTTTCATAAGTCTACCATGACGAGTGTTTGTGTATGTTTTAAATGAATGGATAATGATAATTTATTGATGCAGTACCAATCAAGCGCAAGAAATATTAAAATCCAAGTCTGGTTGTTTTATATAGTAAAAAGATGTATTGAACGAATATTGGTTTATTCGTGTTACTGTCATATACAGGATTGTTTCTCTTTCAGATTATATAATTTCATTGAAATTATGGAAATATTTGCACTAACCTGGACTAACAATATATTTTTCGCTTCCATTTCTTGTTCAACGTTTGTATTACAGTTATTACGGATGATTACCCATCGATGTTAACCATTTGATGACTGGAGCTATATGGATACCTATAGGGTGCTTCGCATATATAAGAGAATGCATTGGCCTAACAATATTTACCTTGATCTTGTAAGCCAGTGCATTCACTTATATATGTGAGGCTCCCTATGGGAGACTCGCATATATAAGAGAATGCACTGGCATATGGTCTCTAATGCTGCACCAGCGCAGCTCCCGTCATGAAAGGGTTAAAACTGATATAGATATAATCCTTTGCAGTATACATTAATGCCCTAAATAATCGACTCCTTAACCACTGAGAGCTTTCCGATGAATGGCAACAAGCCATATTTCCGACTAAATCCTGAAAAGTTGCCCATAATTCTGCTGTGGTTATGGAGTCGATTATTTGGGGCATTACTGTATATTTGTTATATGTAGTTTAAGTGTGTCTCATGATGTGATTATAGAGTGGTTTATTATCTTTGAATCAATATATTATGAATTAAGTTTTAGCGAATGTGCACAATCGTGTAGGATCAAAGTTTACCTGACTTAGTAAATTGAGCATAGGTAGGAATTCAAATAATTTATTGTCATGATTGATATGATGGTACATAATTTGAAAATCATACAAAATTCAGTAGCTTATTAAAAGATGTATTCAGGGTTCAAGATCTTCAGTTACGACAAGATACAAAATCAATTCAACTCTTTTAGTGCCAGAGCCAACTATATTGGCCCTAAAATCGATACGTTAAAATGTCAGGGTTGGGAATTTCAGTCTAAGTGTAAGCCTAATCTTTCATATCAATTGTTCATGGAAACTACATGTATATGTCAATCCTCTTTCCGATTTGTCCATTTAGTCGGACTTTATAGTTAGTCTCTGTGCTTAGGATTCCAATTACTTTATTTTGGTTGACCCTGACACTATTGTCTGTAATTTTTTTTTAGCTTCGCACAGCTTAGCATGAAGTTGCAGCTCTGGGAATTAGCGTCGACAATCGGCAGTGCCGAGGCAAAAGCCGAAGTGAAATGAATTTGCATGGGCTTTTTTTTAGCCGAGGCAAATAAATGATGACATGTTCAATTTGGAAGTGATATGGACGTTTGTTGAACCGCTAGCAATGCCATGATTCGTTTTACGCTCGCGTTCTATATTAATTCCACAATTGTGCCACACGACACATGTCCACAAAATAATTTTACTCGCGACTTGCACACATTGAGACAATCAGCTAGTGGGCAATATAAAATATAACATGGTAATCTGTCTCCAAGCAACCGGTTACGGTTGGCAGAGCAAGCATCACCAAATGTGCTTTGATGCAGTTTCTTTTAAATTAGTTGCTGAATTCAATTACAGTGGAGATAAATGTTGCATGTTTGCAAACCTGAGTTTAGTATGCCTGTCATTTGCAGAATGAGGTCCCCCAAAGGGTGAATTTAGTGATACTATCGCGCATAGTGGGCTAGCCTCACTAATTTCACCCTCTGGGGACCTCATTCTGCTTAGGCATCATCTGCTATGGAAGATATAGACTCAGATTGAAGTTCCCAAATGGTGTATTATGGTGAATATTGTGATGTACACCCATTGGGAACCTCGATTATGCTATGTGTCATCTGCCAATTTGGGGATATAGAGAAACTAAACTAAAAAATAAATAGAATCGATGTGAAGAAGTTTCTATAGAAATCTGATCAAAAGAAATTTCCAGAGAAGATGAGGCCAAAGCCGAATGAGTTCCCCAGAGGGTGAATTTAGTGATGCTAGCCCGCTATGCGGGATAGCGACACTAAACTCACCTTCTGGGGATCTCATTCTGCAAATGACAGGCACACTAAACTCAGTCTTGCATGTTTGGGAACAATTATCCCATTCTATACTAAATACTCATTAATGAGTAGTTGCCATAGGTCGTTTGTTTAACCCTTTGTCGACGGGAGCTGCGTGGGTGCAGCATTGATGATCATGTGCCAGTGCATTCTCTTATGTATGCGAGTCTCCATATTCTATAGTCTATTATTTTCTATGGAATAAACCGGTTTTCGGTCACAATTGTGACATTTTATTACAGTTATGGGGCATTTTAAGTGAGTGGATCAACAACGCTAAACCCTGATATAGAAAGTAGACTTATACACAGGGCTTTGATGTAAAACAGCATTATCTCAACTGATTTCACTAGCTGGTTTACATCAAACAAAACTTAAGACTAGTTTATCTCCTACATGTACATACATGTAGAACCATTGACTAAATTGATATTTCAGCTTATTAATTTGGATTTGTTTTCTTTCAGGAATGTTTGATAATGGACTTCAGCCATCAGATCATCCAGTCACTGTAGGAAACGTCGGGTCCTCTGACAGAGGAGAGAAGCGTGTATCCAAGCCGACGGCTAAAAGCATGCCCACTGGTGTGATCGGCGTCGGAGTGAACCGTTCAGGCTCAAATGATGGAATACACACCGCTGGCCTAGATATAGATGAGGTGAGTGAAGATGGTTTATGTGAATGCTTTGTTTATCATTCATAGTTATTTCAGAAATATATGACGCTATCAATGTACATGGTCATGAAATAAAGCTAAGAGAAATAAAGCCAAGGACTTCTTAAAGGGATTTGTAAAAATTTTGTTCATGGTTAAAATCTGTGACCATATTGAATTTTCTGTTTGTTACAAACTTACAAATCGTGAATCGTTTCGCGATTTATAAACAGTTAGATATTTGGCCCCGATGCCTTAAAACTGTGTAATTATATTAAGAAACCCAGATATTTACTTAATAATACCCCCTTTAAAAAAAAAAAGGGGGGTATACTGTTTTGCACCTGTCCGTACGGACGTGTTTACTAATGACTACTTATGTGGCTAAGATTGTGTAAAATGGATATTTATGTGCATAACTTCCGTTGCGTGGCTAGCCACGTAACAGCTTTCAGATGGACGTTCAAAAATGATCTATTTGGCCTAATCAGCTTATTTAATTTTGTAGTCACTCAAAATTTGGAAACAAAAAGTCCATAGATTTAGACATCCATGACCTGTCAATAGGAGATATCGGACACTGACGGACATTTATGTGGCTAGCCACGCAATCACGGACCTGTTGCTGTGTGCAAGTTTTTGAGTTTTAATCAGCTTCTTCTGCTATAATTCCAACATGTTATGAATCCATAATCTGGAGTTTGATCACTATCTACTACTTGATAGCCACATAAAATTTTATGGCTACTTGAGAAGCCACATAAAAACTAAAGCCACATTACCATTTCTAGCCACATAGGTCGGAGCCACATATCTACCCATTTGTTCGTCCGTCCGTCCGATGTCTGTTCATGTCATAACTTGAACAATAGTGCTCGGATCTCAATGAAATTAGGTATGGATGTTCACTACTATGAGGACATTAAATAGAGGGTTCCATCGTTTTGTTCGGATTTTCCATTCTAGAGTTATTCATCTTTTTTATCTGGAAATGTTGAATTTTTGGTCCATCTGGTGTCTGTTCATGTCGTAACTTCAACAGTTGTGCTGGGATCTCAATGAAATTTGGTATGGATGTTCACAACTATGAGGACATTAAATTGAGGGTTCTATCGTTTTGTTCGGATTTTCCATTCTAGAGTTATTCATCTTTGTTTATCTGGAAATGTTCAACAGTTGGCTTTTTGGTCTGTCTGTAGTCCAAGTCTTCTCGTACTAAAACCGGCTAAGATATTGGGATGGAGGTGCCGGTCTTTAGTCCGAGTTCCAGGCCCATGGTCTCCTTTGACACGAGTTAATCGTTAGTGACCCGCTCAAATAAAACCACAATTATATGAAATAAAATATCACAATTGCTACAATAAACGGATAGTTTCCGCAGAAGACATGCTATTTGATCTGAAACCCACATCGGTTGTGAATTGAAAGCGGTAATTTAATGTGAAAAGAAACTTTTGCCGCAGTGTTTACATATTTTTTAAAGTATGCGAACTCAGTTGACCTTGCGAACTGCGTTCGGCATTTTCCGGTGAAAATATTCCGTAGATTTTCAATCAACCACGCACGATGAATTCTCCATTGTAATCGTAATTATACGTGACAATAAATAAATTATTACATAGATTAAATACATATTGAAGATATAAATGTAATACATTAAATAAATTACGGGAATTATAACCATCTCACAGTTTAAAACAGTGTAAACACAATGACCATTAGAATATCATGGGGGCCGCCATTTTGTTTGTATCGAAATTCGTCTCGGCCAAAACAAACACCGGACAATGCCGAAGTTCTTCGGAACCTGAGTTCGGCTTTCAGTTAAGTAAACAAACAGAAAAAACAGCGATGTTGGTGACAATCAACCGGAATATTCTATGCGTAATTTAACATGAAAGTTAGATTATTATACACCATTATGACCATGATATGTCTCTCTTTCCGATGTATATAGCATCATGTATTGATTCATTAGGTAAATCGAGTAAAATACACCACAGATTCCCGCCACAGATCGTGGGCGTAACTCGTGTGATAGGATTGGTATGCAAGCGGGCTGGGACTAAAAACAGCAAATCGCCATCCCAATATCTTAGCTGGTTTTAGTACAAGAAGACTGGGACTAGTCTGTCTGGTGTCTGTTCATGTCGTAACTTCAACAGTTGTGCTGGGATCTCAATGAAATTTGGTATATGGATGTTCACTACTATGAGGGCATTCAATAGAGGGTTCCATTGTTCTGTTTGGCTTTTCCATTCTAGAGTTATTCAAGTTTGTTTATCTGGACATGTTGTCTGTTTGGCCCATCCGATGTCTGTTCAGGTCATAACTTGAACAGTAATGCTCGGATCTCAATGAAATTTTGTATGTATGTTCACCGCTATGAGGACATTTAATGGCACATTCAACTGTTTTTTTTTGTTTTTTTTTGTGCTATAGTTATTCAACCTCGTTTATATGAAAATGCTGATTTTTGGGTCCATCTGTCTGAGTATAGCAGTCATAAGTTATAGATATGCCCACTAGGGGGTATGTACCGGACGACAGTCCATCTCTTGTTCTTTCTATACTAAATACTCATTGACATTGTAGTTCCCTTAGGAAATGTTCATATAATAAGTCAGGGACCAACCTAGAGGTTTGAAATTGGAAGAAGTCACTTCTCCTTATCAAATTATTTGGGAGAAATGGGCTGTCATCAGGGAGGAGTCGATTATTTAGAGCATTACTCTCACTGAGAGCTTTCCAATGAATGGCAACTAGCCATATTTCCTACTAAATCCTGAAAAATTACCCATAATTCTGCTGTGGTTAAGGAGTCGATTATTTAGAGCATTACTCTGAGAGCTTTCCGATGAATGGCAACAAGCCATATTTCCAACTAAATCCTGAAAAATAATTATGCTGTGGTTAAGGAGTCGATTATTTAGAGCATTACTCTCCCCGAGAGCTTTCCGATTAATGGCAACAAGCTATATTTCCAACCCAATCCTGAAAAGTTACCCATAATTCTGCTGTAGTTAAGGAGTCGATTACTTAGGGCATTACTGTAGTTATCCTATTTAAATGCAAGTGCCATGCAACTTATCCTCCGCAGTGCTCCACAAAGTCATTGTTGTGGGGTTATGCCATTACCTTTTGTGCAACCATATGGTGGTTTTGCCCCACCATTCATATATAGGCATTGCCTGGTTGAATACTGAATCAATGAAGGTAATTGGCTACTCTAGCAGTGTATAATGCTGCAATGCATACAGGACACAGACAGAAAACACGCCTAACAATCGACACACATTAATAATGCATGAAATATTTACACAGAATTCTCTGGAGTTTCTGTGGACTCAAAGAGCTTTTTAAATGGTACATTTGTCCTGTTTTTCAGACGTATTTTGTTCTTTGATGCGTCTTTTTTAATTTTCTTTGTTAGAAAACAATTATTAAATTGATTTGTTGTATGCTTGTAATTAGTCACAAAGGAAACTCCCTCATGATGGTAGAGAATTGAGTCTTTTACGTCAATCCCCTTATATAATACACAGGCATTAACCCTTTGATAAATACCCATTGATGAGTATTTCATTCAAAAAATGTTCCAATAATAAGTTCAACAAACGGTCATATCTTGTTTATTGAACTTATTATCGGATCATTTCCCACAAAATATATGAATACTTTTTCTCAAATTTGTATTGTCTGTTGAACTGTTGTCTGGTTATATTTTCTGAACATATTTCCATATGAATAATAGACCATTCCAGTATATCATATTTATGGAGGAAAAGGCTCATTATGAGTGTTCAATGCTTTGAACAATGTGCGTGAAAAAATTTCCGTTTTTGTATCAAAATGGCCATGTTTTGATCGGAATGACATACCAGGACTGTGGATTTTGGGAGACTTTAGTGGCTTCTTTAATCTTTTGATAACTGAACACTCATGATGAGTAGTTACTTGATTTCCATTGATTTGGTTGTAGGGATGTTCAGCTGATAAGTTCAAACTACCGCTATTCTCAAAGTAATTGACCAGAAAAACGGGGTGATACCCCGGTCATGACCACGGTGATACCGGTAATAAACGGTAGCTGTATCGAGGCGGTCATGGCAGTGGAATTACGGTATTGGGCGATGATACCGCGGTCTTTTAGCGGGCACCGCATTAATTTTTTTGAATACCGCAGTGATTTTCCTGGAACACTTTGAGGGGAGGTATTTACTCCCACATACGTTAACAAGCGGTATCAGTACCGCGGTATTGGAGGATACCGCGGTATAGTACCACAGTATTAACGGGGTGACACCACGTTGCTGGTGGTCAATTACTTTAAGTATAGCGGTATAGTCTTACAGTAATTCCCAAAGTAATTGACCACTTAACCACAGCAGAATTATGGTTAATTTTTCAGGATTTAGTCGGAAATATGGCTTGTTGCCATTCATCGGAAAGCTCTCGCCGAGAGCTTTCCGATGAATGGCAACAAGCCATATTTTCTTTACTGAACTGATTATCCCATTCAGTTCTTAACCCTTTCTAATCTAAATATATTCTCCCCGTTCAGTTATAAATGTATACATTGGAATGGTCTATTATTCATCTGGAGGGGTTTTCATGTATTTAAAATAAGAAAATGACAGATATTAAAAGTGCAGAAGGAGTCAAATTAATTTGAAGGAGATATTCAGATAATAAGTTCAACAAACAATCAGGTCGTTTTTTAAAGTTATTATCTGAACATTTCCAAAGGGATAACTACAGTAATGCCCTAAATAATCGACTCCTTAACCACAGCAGAATTATGGGTAATTTTTCAGGATTTAGTTGGAAATATGGCTTGTTGCCATTCATCCGAAAGCTCTCAGTGAGAGCTTTCCGATGAATGGCAAAAAGCCATATTTCCGGCATTACTGTACTTGTCAATGATTATTTAGTATTGAAAGGGTTAAATTATACAACAGAATGGGCTATTATTCTTCTGGATTGATTATTCAGGAATTATAAACAGATGACAGATTGATGAACAGATAATAAAAGTGCTGAAAGATTTATATTCGTTAGTAGAAAATGTTCAGATAATAAGTTCAACAAACAAACAGCTGTATTTTAAACAGTTTGTCTGCACATTTTCTAAGGGAACTATTCATCATTTAGCATTTGGTAGGTCTAATAATAGAGTTGTCTGACACCTGTATTTTCAATATTTCAGGACACTAACAATTTTGATATGAACAAACAATTCCGTGAAAAGGTCTCAATGAGAGCTCAGACAAAGCAAGAAGAGAATGATATGAGGCGATCAGATCGTCAGCCCATTCCCAAGGAACATGAAGAAAAACTTGTGAAAGAACGGGAGCGACAACAGGAGAAACTCAAGCGTCTAAATAGCAGCGATAGCTTAACAACAACACTCAGTGGTGAGATTTCATTGTTATCTAGGCAGGCTCCATGCTGGTCAGAATTATTTTTGTGCATTTCTGAACTTCTTTGGCCATTTTTCAGAAATTTTAGCCGAATTGAAAAACCTAAATATAGGACCATTGAGAAAACTGAAACTATAAAAATAACAGAATTAAAAACAAATCAAATAACAAAATAACAAAAAATAACTGATAAATATAGAGATGAAAAAGTTGAAATTGCACTTGTTTATCAATGAACAAAATAAAGTAAAATAGATCTAACTGCAAGCCTTGAAATAGGGTGTCTGTCATTTGCAGAATGAGGTCCCCAGAGGGTGAATTTAGTGATGCTACCCCGCATTTTCGTGGTTTTCGTGGTTGCTGCTAACCACGAAATTAAAAACCCCACGAAAAATTAATCTTCGAAACTAGATCGATTTTGAGAAATAAGAAATGTCACGTGGGAGGTAACTCTATTGTCCCAATGTAAAATCAAAGCCTAGGGAGGTAACATTATCAAACTGGGAGTACATTAATGAAAGAGTAGCTACGGTCTAATTACAATGTTTAATCACATACTCGCCATGTTATCTTTTTCGAGATTCAATGTTGACAGGAATTGGAGCCGAGTTTGTTGTCAACAGAATCGTTAGCTACTTGCATAAGTAGAGCAGTATCATGATCCGAACTATGGTTCGGATCAGGTAATCCAGGAGTTGTAGGAGGACGAAAATCAATCTTACCAGTTTTTAACCAGCTTTGAGAGACATATTTGCATTATGCAGTTGACCATTTGGGGTTGTATTTCATATGGTGCAGACTAATAGATGTTGGCTTCGGTAAATAATCCCCAGTCTCACACTGATTGTGTTGAGAAGCGAGTACTTTCATCTAGCTTTTGTATGCTTAAGTTAAGTAATACAACCCCGTCGTTAATATTCTCGATAGCCGTCAACAAAAGCTTATACACGGGACGTGCTAATTATGCCTGAGGTGCGGATGCGCATTTACCGACGACTCGTCGAGGTGTCTACACTTCTATCAGTTCGATTTGATTGTTGTTATTGGGGATTTGGAGGTGACATTTAGCACCGGCGGAACCACGAATTTACGAACCCACGAAAAAGTCATAAATGGCTGAACCACGAAAATTGATACCAACGAATTTAAAGCCATTCACAGTAGTAGCACATCATCATGTGTTTTGCCAAGTATGCATGTGTGACTTCTGGTAAACAGTTATCCAAACAAAGTACATGTATGAGCAACTACTGATTAACCCTTCCATGACAGGAGCTTCCTGAAATTTGGCGAAAACCCTGTGCCAATGCATTCTCTTATATATGCCTCTCTCTCTTAGGGAGCCTTACATATATAAGAGAATACATTGGCCTAACAATATTTACCTTGACCTTGTAAGCCAGTGCATACTCTTATATATGCGAGGCTCCCATTGGAGGACGGGTGCTGCGCTGGTGCAGCATTAAAGATCCTATACCAGTGCATTCTTTTATATATCTGAGTCTCCCAATGGGAGCCTCGCATATATAAGAGAAAACATAGGCCTAACAATATTTACCTTGACATTGTAAGCCAGTACATTCTCTTATATATGCGAGGCTCCCATTGGGAGACTCAGATATATAAAAGAATGCACTGGCATAGGTTCTTTAATGCTGGACCAGCATAGCAATGGTTAACTAGTCCACTATTAAAAATATTTGTGTTTGTCCACTCCCGACCCTAGATTTTGGAAGTGGGTAGGTAGGTAGGTAAATATATATATTTTTTTTCATTAGACCTGATATTTATACCATGTTATAATTTTCCCATATAATAAAACATATCACAAATATCATGATTCGGCATGCTTTATTTGACTAGTTATGTTGCTGAAACTTGTCATAAGGACTTTATCTTGGACTCCTCTTGGGGATCTCCTTGTGAATTTCTGCACATTTCTTGCACACTGGCAGCACCACCTTGTATCTCTTTAAATGTCAGGGTCCCTTGTGCAGTTAGGCCCACAGCAGTGGCAGCAGATGTCCAGACTCTTGCGAAGAATAAAACGCAAATTCAACATGAGCTTCACAAGATTATTGTTCAATTGACATGTATATCAAGGGTCGGGGCACACATGGCAAGATCGATGCATGTATCCCGGATTTTTAGTCAGAAGATAGGGGCAGTTACATTTAGGCGTGTGGGGTGGCCTGACAGTGTCTCTCAGATTTTATTCATTGAACACAGGGTCTTACAACTTACATCCAGAGTGGTGTCATCTGAGTCGTCTCCAGTCACCAGCGTTGGAGCATGCCTGCTGCAGTCGTGAAACCTTCAAAATATTCTCAATTCAAGCTATATACAAGCCGGAATTGAACAAGAACTGGGTAGGAGTCATGGTGGGATTGGTTGGGACAGGGTGGGGGAGGAATGTAAAGTGGACACCCCATGGCATATTTGTGACATATTCTCAAAGAAAGGTTGGAGTAATAATTATAGCACAATTTAACTCAATAATTTGTTTAATCATTTTTAATTTATTAATTTTAATAATAATATATTTATCATTAAGATTCATGTTTTCATTTGGAAGAAACTTGGGCAGAACCTTTTCTTTTGATGTTCCCAAAAGCATATCAAAAGCATTAGTGCGCTGATCCTTCCTGTTTTGTGCCGTTTCACTTTCAGGCACTCTCTCAGTCAGTGTAAATTTCACAAATTTGAGTGTTTATTCTAAGTCCAAAGCAATCTGAATGGGTTCTTTACACTCAGGAGTAAAGATATCTAGGTCCCTGAAACTTCAACTCAATTCCACTTCCACACTGGAAGGCTCATTTTCCACATCGCTGGACACTTGGTTCAATAAATGTCCCATGATAATGATTATATTTTGAACTAAAACGCAAGTTTGCACGGGCTGTTTAGTCTTATAAAATAATGTTATTTTTATTACCGACACACAAAATGTCACAAGTTTCTGAGAAACATTCTCTTATTCGAGAGCGGCTATGTTGTCTCTGCTTTCTGACGCATTGTCTATTTTGGGAACCTTTTCTGCGGTCGCAGACGACCTTGACAGCCGCGATCATTTGGCTCATTTTGGCCGATTCCGTAACGGGTTAGCCGCAATCGTCACTGATTGTACCGAGGAATCGACGTAAAGTACCGATTGTACCGAGGATTCCGATTGGGGTTAGCCGATTTTGACAATAAAAAAAAACAAACAATTTTAGGGAAGTGCAATAAAATTATTTCGGTCGGGGGGGGGGGGGGGGGGGGGGGGGGGGGGGGGGGGGGGGGGGGGGGGGTAAAAATGAGTCGGTCGGGAGTGGACAAACAAACCTCTTTTTAATGTCAGCCCTATTAACGAACATAAGGGTTTTATCAAGATCTGGTGATATTCTGAGAGGCTTCAAATTTTTTGGACAAATAGAATTTTCTTTGGCCATTTAAGAAAAAATCTAAATAGAAGTGAGGGGGAGGGAATTAAGACATATCAGTGAGGGGAGGTATTCAGACATATCAGTGAGGGGGGGGTATTCAGACATATCAGATAATCTTGCTTCTTGCTGGTATTTTCATTCAGTCGGCACATAGCTCATTCGTTTAAAGAACTTTTATGTAGCGGCAGAAAGATTTGTTTATTAGTGAGCAATTAGGGACGAATAAGGAGTAAATATTTACATTTTTGTATTGGTTAGAATCTTAGATGTCATGTTTTCCGAAATTGTATAACTGATGTTGTTTATTTTGCCAATAATAATTAAATCTTAATGATAGATATGCAATGTTAATCGGATTTTCAAATGTCTATATTTTTCAGGTTTGCAAATCAACCCCATACAAAACTCTCCATCTCCGAAGCAAACATCGCCTGTCAAACCAAAGCCACGAAAAAATCCAGGGTAAATATATTTATTGTTAATAATAATCGATCCGTTTATAAAGTTTATTCGACAGTGAATTTGTTTCAATTTGCTTTAATAACATTGAATGTTCCACCTCCAGTGAGAAACAGCATCGTTGATTTGTCAGGGAGCTGCGCAACATATCCCTTGTTTACGTCTCGAGCCGTCAACATAAGGGAAACAAGACAACCATTTCATCGTCTCTCGCTGGCCTGTTTTTTTCATGATGTCATTTACATTGAACAAGGTTATGGCGAGAGCGATAAGAGATTTTCTGCTGATAATTCTTCGGAATAAATGTCAAATTTCTAAAATTGACCAGGACTGTCGGCAGAACATATACGTTATTGTGGTGGATTGACGGTAACATTATGTGACATTGACAGCTTAGCCTATCTTTAACGTCGTCGCTTCGTGACTCGGTTGAACATAAACCATTTTACCATCAATCCACCACAATAACTTATATCATTACATTGGTAATAGGGCATGTGCCACTATTGACACTCCCATCCTCCCATCGAGGAAGCAGCCTCAGCAGCAACAAATTCACGCACATACAGAAATTCCCTAAATAATCGACTCCTCAACCACAGCAGAATTAAGGGTAATTTTTCAGGATTTAGTCAGAAATATGGCTTGTTGCCATTCATCGGAAAGCATTCAATGAGAGCTTTCCGATGAATGACAACAAGCCATATTTCAGACTAAATCCTGAAAAATTACCCATAATTCTGCTGTGGTTAAGGAGTAAATTATTTAGGGCATTATTGTATCAATGTTAGTATACTGACAAGATCTATTGACACCCATCATATTACTCCCTTAACCATTTCTGTACTAAATGGAATCTCCAATTCAGTTATAAAAGTAACATTGGAATGGTCTATTATTGATTTGGAGGGTTGTTCAGGTAATAAAAGCAAATGACAGACAGAAAATAAGATAATACAAGAGCAGAATGATTCATATTCATTGGTTGGAAATGTTCAGATAATAAGTTGAACAAACATCCTATAATCGTTTGTTGAACTTATTATCTGAACTACTTGTAAATATATTTAGAATAGAAAAGGTTAACAGATGGGTCATAAACTATGCACAAGATTTGAACAGTGTATAACTCAAAAGTCACACTCCCTTCATTCAAAAACTAGCCACTGTTAGGAATCTCCACTGGCGGGTGTCAAACTCATATTACTATGTTGACAGTGACTACAAGCCAAACACTAACCATTGGACCACCAATCTCCTGTGTTTATATTATAAAAATAAGATTCACACCAGTCAGGTTAGGTGGATTAGAACTGTCACAAATCCTATGCAAAACTATTGCCTAGTGTACCATAAAACAACTGATTTCTCGTATTCTAACAATCTGGCCTGCAAGTCTCATAACCCTTTCATGATGGGAGCTGCGCTGGTGCAGCATTAAGAATCATGTGCCAGTGCATTCTCTTATACATGCGAGTCTCCCATAGGGGAAACATGTGTTGTCACTGTTGGTTAACTTGGCTCATATTTTGTTATTCATATTACTAACCACTAATTGTTAGTTTGCGAAACTTCTCAATTTTCACTCAATATTGTATGCTTGAGAGAACCACGGATACATCTTAATGGTCCTGGTTGGGCATTTGAGTAAACAGCATCTGTTCACTTGTTTAAATGCTGCCTGTGACATTTAAACAGTGATTAACAGTTTTATTGATTTTATGAAACGATTACAATGCATGAATTGTGTGAATTAAAATCTGCACTCAATAGACCTTCCTTAATCTAAATAAAACTGCATTCAACATATCGACAAATTCGTGCATCAGTTGTACTGTACTAATCCAGGTAAATTCCTGATCAATTAGGGCTCTTAGAAATCTCTGTTCTCAGGCAGTTATCATGAGGGAGTTAAACTTTTGGTTTACCAATGCAAAGCATCAATGGAAGATCTACCCATCAATTTGTGTCCGGTGTGTATGAGCTGGTTAGTGAATATTACCATTAACCCCTTAACCCTTCCATGACTAGAGCTTCGTGAAATTTTGTGAAAATATTGTGCCAGTGCATTCTCTTTTTATGCAAGTTTCCCATAGGGAGCCCCATATATATAAGAATCCATTGACCTTAAAATATTTACATTGACCTTGTAAGCCAGTGCTTTCCCTTATATATGCGAGGCTCCCTATGGGAGACTTGTATATATAAAAGAATGCACTGGCCCAGGATCTTTAATGCTGCACCAGTGAACCTCTGGTCATGAAAGCGTTAACTGGAAAAAAGGTAGAGAAACATCCTGTATACGGTCACTCAGTCAATTTCCATGTGTCGCGGGGTGTGGGTGTGGCAATTCTAATAGGTCCAAAAATAATTTCGGTCAGGTTTTTATACAAACATGAGCAAAAGTGAGATTGACCAGATCCTTTCCCGGTTCAATTTTCAATCTCAAAATTGTCAGTGAATTTGGACAAAATGAATAACATGGAATTTATCAACAAACTTTTTATAACATCTGTTCAGGTAATATTGACCAACTGGAATTAGACCTAAGGCTAGCTGATGCGAGGTTGAATGCTTCATTGTCTTGTTCCCCAGAAATAAAATATATAATTATGCGCACATGCTTTTCAAAATTATTTTGCCTGAGAAATGGTGAATTTGACTTTGCATGGCTTAATGCCATTTATTTGTTAGAATACCAGGACTGTGGATTTATATAATGGTACTTGGGACCTTAACGACATCCTTAACCCTTTGATAACTGAATTCTGAAAACTACTGTTAGTGGTTGGTACCCATTAGGCCGTGCAAGTAAATTTCTAATTTTTCAGGCCAAAATATTTTGAAAAGCATTCGCGTAGTTATATTTTTAGCTCAACTTTACTTTGTAAAGTTTGAGCTATTGCCATGGGTTTGTCGTCCGTCGTCCATGTGTGTGTGCATGTGTGATTCGTCAACAATTTCCTTTAGCATGGTCTACAGGTCGGATCATTATGAAATTTGTCATGGCTGTTGACATTGACATGTAGATGGGAACGAGTCATTTTGGGGTCGTTTGACTAAAAAACATGGCCGCCAGCAGCCATCTTGGATTTTACTCTTTGCATGTCTAAATCCTTTGGCATGAGCTACAGGTTGTAGCTTTGGTCGGATCTTCATGAAATTTTAATTTTAATTTTAAAAATATCATTTTGGGGTCATTTGGAAAAACAACATGGGCGTCAGCGGCCATCTTGGATTTCAAAATTCAATCCATTAGCACGGGCTACAGGTCGTACATTTGGTCTAATCATCATGAAATTTGTCATGAATGTTAACATTGACATGTAGATGGGAACGAGTAATTTTGGGGTCATTCGGCCAAAAAACATGGCCGCCGGCAGCCATCTTAGATTTACTCTTTGCATGACTAAATTCTTTGGCACGGCCTACAGGTCGTACCTTTGGTCGGATCATCATAAAATGTGTCATGGATGTTAACAATAACATGTAGATGGGAACGAGTCATTTTGGGGTCATTCGGCCATATAACATGGCCGCCAACAGCCATCTTGGATTTTACTCTTTGCATGACTAAATCCTTTGGCACGGGCTACAGGTCCTACCTTTGGTCGGATCATTATGAAATTTGTCACGACTGTTGATATTGACATGTAGATGGGAACGGGTCATTTTTTGGGATCATTCGGCAAAACAACATGGCCACCAGTGGCCATCTTGGATTTCAAAATTAAATCCATTAGCACGGTCTTCAGGTCGTACTGTTCATCTTATCATCATGAAATTTGTCATGGATGTTAATATTGACATGTAGATGGGAACGAGTCATTTTGGGGTCGTTTTGCCAAAAAACATGGCCGCGAGCAGCCATCTTGGATTTTACTCTTTACATGACTAAATCCTTTGACACAGGCTACAGGTCGTATCTTTTGTCGGATCATCATGAAATTTGTAATGGATGTTAACAATGACATGTAAATGGGAACGAGTCTTTTTGGGGTCATTCGGCATAAAAACATGGCTGCCAGCGGCCATCTATGCATAACTAGGCCTTTCAACTTTCCACATTCCTAATCACTCCATTGACTGTAACACATGGAATTATTCCATTTCCAAGTTGAGCTACAGTGTCATTGACACTTTATTTATTTATTTATTTCTGAGGTACACACCCACAAAGCATTCCACCTCCGCATAGACTAGCTTCAGGTTTAATTTCAGTTGCTCGTGGCAGTTATTTCCCAAACGGATGTCCGTAAAAGTTAGTTGATAGATTTCTTTGTTTTATTTCGTTAAAAAATGCCTAATCAAGTATAATTGAAATGTATTTTACTGAGAGAGCAGTCGCAATCCATCATCACATGCTTAACATATGTTCAACCATAGTTACCGTTTACAGAAATGAATTAGAAATCTGAACTGGGAAATTGATATTTTTTTATTCCACGCGTGTTTGTATAAAAAACGTACCTCAATTATTTTGTTCAGTTTTCAATGAACAATTTATTAGCTGAACCTTCCTGGAATCCTCTTATCAAAAGATTAAATTCAAACTACTGGGTAAATTTTGTTGAAAATATTGAGTTAATATCCCTTGTATGTCAGACTAGGGTTCAAATTTATTCAATATAACATATAACCTCCTCTTAAACAAAGCTAAGTTTATTTTCCATTATAACCCGACAATATTAATATTATCCCATGTTACAAATTTCCTCCTGAACGGGGTTTTGTTTATCTCAGCTTGATTTTTTGCTGAGTTGACATTTACTGGGAGACAACGAGCCACAATTAACGCAGGTTGATTGGGAGAATAACGAGGAATAACATGCATAAATCAATATATGTCACATTGTTTTCCTCATGTAGTTGTCTGTTAGGTAAACGATAAGATGATATAACTGGCCTCCGACAGTCACTGACATGGAATATTATTGAACGTACAGTAATTACACGCCATTTATCTCCTATTGATTGGATGTTCTAGCAGATTTTATTCTGTTATTACTCACTCTGTTTGTAACATCAGTGATCCTATCATATTTGAAGCAAATAAGAAGTGATATGAACAGGCATCCATGCCATTCTGATTAAATAGTCTAGACTAGAGTTCTTATCTGTATCTGTTCCAACATTAGTTTTCAGTCTCTTCAGTATATGGGCTTTAACCCTTTACCCAACAAAACGGCCAAAAATGCCCAAATAAAGATTCAACAGCCTAAAATATCTTCGGTCTGTCTCAATAACACCATACAAATATGGATATCATTGAATACCGCAGTGATTTTCAAGGAACTCTTTGAAGGGATGCATTTAGTGAACGTTCAGACAACAACGATTCAATCGTAAGTGGAAAGATTTCCGTCGAGGCCGGAAGTAACCGATAGTTGGATTGCGCATGCTGACGACAATGTCGCAAGTCAAAGATTCTTTAACAATTTTATAATTTTTTCTACATTCTTTGACAATTTTTTTGTGGATTTTGTTCATGAGTTAAGAAAGTTTTTGTTTATCATAGCGAGAAAGAAAATGGTGCCACTCCCATCGCTATATACTTTAACCAGACTGGTTAATCACACACATAATGAATGTAGAGCAATATACTTTTCACCAAACATCGCCAGTCTCCGCACCTTAGACTGCCCTGCGAACTTTTATAAAAATAAACTTGCAAAGAGACTAGTTGAAGTCTGAGAAAGAACCGATTGTCCAGTGGATCCTCATACTCAGTTTCATACCACTAGGCCTGAGCAGGGAGAATATCTTAATTCAATTTACTATATTTTTGTGTATCATAGTTTAAAATCATAGAAGACGTTGATATTTTGTTAGTTGTTTATTTTTATTGTGATACATGTACATAAATTTGTATTGTTCTGCAGAATAAAATATTTCACCTGAGCACATGTTTAGATCAGAGATAGGCAAATTGAAATTGGAGGCTGGTAATTTGGGCATACAGTTTGAATTTTCTTCAGAAAAATTATCTAAATTACATGTACTTAGAAAATCTTCTCCCTAAAATATGCCACTTCTCCCAATTTTTTTCCCAGGGAGAAGTGACTTTTCTCTCATACAGTACTAGTATGCATATGTCCAAACAGCATATTTAATCTTTTTTTCTTTCCTTTCACAGTTCAGTCACACCATCTAGTCATCCAACATCTGCGTCATCACACTGTTTCATGGATTCCGAGAATCCCGACGAATGGACACCGTTTCGAGATCCAGAACTTGTTCTTAGGGAGGCGCATAAAAACCTATCACAAGATGGATGGTAAGTTTAATAAGGATTTTTTTATAAACACTTCATTAGCGTATTTATTTTCACAAAAAGTTGGGTCGGTGGCTCAAAATAAAAATTTAATTTCATGTTGAAACATCAAAGTTTTAAATTGATTTATAGCTGAGAACAAGGCTTTAGACCACACGCTCCAATCATTATAAATTACATTAAATGGAAGTAAATGTGTTGAATCTTATTTTGGTATACCCATTTGTGTTACAGAAAGCATCAAATTACTGCCGGGCAAGCTTGTATTAAACTCTGGACATCATATATAATTCATTGTATGCATATTGTGAAATTTTGTAGTGTATTTTCTTATCTCCATCATTGTATAGAAGTTAGAGAACGAATAAATTTATGTGCTTAAAACTTGTGACTGTGACTCAGTGTAGAGTCTGTAGTTCACGTTTCTACTATTCCCCGCATGCTATGATTGGGTTGAGTGCAAATGCTTCAAGTCTTTCAGCACTCATAACATTTTGTTCTTAGCATTGCCAACTGACACATTCCAAATAGATTCGTTAATTTCTGACATGCAGGTATGCGAACCGCCATTCGGTATTGGATGTAGTTACTTGGAGTGAGATATGGGCAACTATAGGCTAATATATCGCGATTCGCAACCAATGTTCAGTACATTGAAATGTAGATAAGGGTTAGTTAACATGGTATTGATGGTAGTAGTGCACTACCGCTATACTTAAAGTAATTGACCATCTATAACGTGGTGTCACCCTGTTAATACCGCGGTATGGTAACGCGGTATCCCCAATACCGCGGTACTGATACCGCTTATTAACGCTTCAACACCGCGCATACCGCAGTGACACCACGATGCATGCGGTCACGGTTCGCGATATCGCGGTGATTTTAACGGACAATTTGCGCGGAAAAAAACAAAGGACACTGAAGAAATCTTCATTTATTGTGGTTATTTTATTTACTTACTATTGACGATGATGTTTTTTTGCCAATAGTGATTTGTCCATGTGTATAATATGCTTTTGCCAATAGTGATTTCTTTATGTGTCTGAGTCATCTCTTGAGTGGAATTTTTTTTTCTCGTCTCCGTATAACCAATAGATATTATTGATAGACGGTAACGTCTTCCTTAGAAAATCCGATATATCCGACCTAATTTAGTTGTTACCCTCGATTTATTTTTATTTTATATTTGAAACATCGTGCATGTAATATGTATACATGTTGACCCATTGACGTATACATGCATATAGACATAGGTCGATGATAAACCTACATGAGAATGCATATCAGTTTTAGTTGCGATGCAGGGTACAGGTAGGTAAGAATTATCTGAGTGACCCAAATAATAGTGCGGGTGGGGGAAACAACAATTCTTACCGATATTCCTAACTTTGATCAATCTCCAATGCAATTGGATTTATTTTGTGTGGTTTTATTGACATTATTAAAACAGAAATATATGGTGCCAATATCGAGCCCGGCAGAAAAGAATTACTATTCTTGTGAGCAGGTTGTGTGATCCCTAATAATGAGATAACCCTGACGATATCATGCGCGAACGTCATGGAAACACGGCTTAATTGGAACCAGATTCGTCTACTTTTACAGGCACGCGGGGGTGTCGTGTATGGTTATTTATAAGTGAGATAATCCTGATGATTATGACGACACATGCGCGTCCTCTTATAAAGACATGCGGGATGGGAACAGTCCGTATGCATCTGCTACATGTATATAGATTGTTTATTGCTGTAAAGTCAACATGAAAATTTGACAAATGTGGACGCTTACAATTTGACATTTATAAGAAGCAAACAAAAACATAATCACGTGGCTGAACACAATTTGACAATATGACCCACGATGACGTCATCAAGGGTACTTCCCCAAACACTAAACACGTCACAAAAATGTCACGTGGGCTTGTTCTGAATGCGACAGATCGTCATGGTAATCTTCAGCTCTTGAGTGCAACACAAAGTTCACGCCGTGAACTTTACGCTACCGGTACTTTGAAGTTGCGGACATCGGCTGTCAAATTATAAACTCCACCCATCTCCTGGTGTCCGGGCACTGAGGTGTCTTCCAACACATACCTGCCCTTGAAATAATTTCAACACGCACAAAGTATGAATGTGTTATGAGTCTTATGACGGAACGTTTTTTTTTTTTTTTTATTCGATAAAGTAAGATGGACATTCTAAGGCAGCGATTGGCATTGACACGAAGTCGTGGAAATCACACACATTGATTCTCCTTTTATCTGTGGAATTTAATGAGATCCTTAATTAAGGCTTATAGACGTATTGTTTTAACTTTCGGTGTGACAACCCAGCCAGCAGTAGTCGTCATTTAATTAATAGATATTATAGCAATGCCGTGAATCATGCGTCAAAAACACGGAACATTGCACTTGTATCAAAGAAAATATAAACTCACATTTATAAACACATGGGACGATATATTTTTTTTTTTTATAGATGATTTTCCAATATCATCATATTTCTCTTGCTATTCAACATAGTTCAAATCATTTTGGATTTATTCCGTATCCCCCGCTCCGATTTTCAGAAATAAACCGCGAATAAAGCATGCGATTGACTACCCTACGACATTTCCAGCTACGATTTTTAGTACACACGACTGCGATTACGTCGCAAGTGGAGGTTATCAAGGATACGCCACGATTTCGCATCTAAAAACGGTGCTTGATATTATTTTTTGACTTGCGACATTGTCGTCAGCATGCGCAATCCAACTATCGGTTACTTCCGGCCTCGACGGAAATCTTTCCACTTATGATTGAATCGTTGTTGTCTGAACGTTCACTAAATGCATCCCTTCAAAGAGTTCCTTGAAAATCACCGCGGTATTCAAAACATTTAACGCGGTGCCCGCTATCAGACCGCGGTATCCTTACCGCCCGATACTGTAACTCCACCGCCGTGACCATCTCGATACCACTACCGCTACCGTTTATTACCGGTATCACCGTGGTCATGACCGGGGTATCACCCCGTTTTTCAGGTCAATTACTTTGAGAATAGCGGTATCTTGTCTGACATCAGTCATTGTCATTAGTATTATACCCAATATGTCAGATATAGGCCAAAATGTTGAGAACATGGCAGTGTATAAGCGGTTTTGTAATTTCAGACATTGTCATTTCAGAGATCAAAGGTTAAAGGGAATATTACTATAAAACGCTTGAAATGAGCTCATAAATATTTAAAGTGTTTGTTTCATGAAGGATGGTTATTTTGGTCTTGGATGCAAGCTGTATAGTTAGAGATGATCGCTGGATAAAACGCATTTTAGAAAGTGTCTCGCAAAACATCTTACCTTAGAAGTGGCAGTGTCTGACTTTACAAAAGGGCTTATTGTAATCGATAATGTATATTGGAGACTACATCGTCACTTGCCAATTTGACCCAACCACATTAAAACTATAACTATAGTATGTATTGAAGTTCACGAACCGGTACAGTAGTGTACCGCCATGGATGGACTGGTCCAAAGTGGTCCAATGAAGGCAGTCTGCGGTGCAGCCTTGGACTGCGGTCCGGTCCGCATCCATACAAGGCTTCTGCTGTGTTTTATTAACATGCAGTTATGCATTAGCAAATAATAAAAAGACACACTTTTTAAACACAATCAATTAGTCAATGCAACAATGAAAAAGAATAACTCTTGTATCAGGAATCAATTACCATTATTTAATAAAGGATTCTTTTTAATCTACCAGAGATCCATGTATTAGCCTGTACACTATACCCATAGGTGTTATAAATCAAAACCAAAATGGTTTCATTCAGTTGTGAACCTGGACCCCAGGTGTTTAGAATTCTCGTACCTGATGACATCATTAACAATTCACGAAAGTTTCCCATTGAACTCAGTCAATAATGAATTACAAATGTCTAGGGATATAGCATGGACATGAGTGCAAATAGTTTGGTTTTTATCTGTTACGTCCAATAAAACTATCGCATTTTATCTTATCTAATCACACTTAACTCTTTCATGATGGGAGCCACGTTTGTGCAGCATTAAGATCCTGTGCCAGAGCATTCTCTTATATATGCGAGTCTCCCATAGGGAGCCTCTCTTTTATATAAAAGAGAATGCACTGGCTTACAAGGTCAAGGTAAATATTGTTAGGCTCCCTAAAGGATAATTCATTGGCACAGGGTTTTCGCAAAATGACAGGAAGCTCCAGTCATGAGAGTCAAGCCTTGAAAGGTGTGCCTGTCATTTGCAGAATGAGGTCCCCAGAGGGTGAATTTAGTGACGCTACCCCGCATAGCGGGCTAGCATCACTAAATTCACCTCTGGGAACCTCATTCTGCTGAGGCCTAAGCAGAATGAGGTCCCCAGAGGGTGAATTAGTGATGCTAGCCCACTGTGCGGGGTAGCATCACTAAATTCACCCTCTGGGGACCTCATTCTGCAAACGACAGGCACACTATTTCAAGGCTTGATGAGAGTGTTAACCCTTTCTATACTAAAGCATCATTGATGAGTAGTTATCCCATAGGGACTGTTCAGATAATAAGTTCAACGTTTGTAGAACTTATTATCTAAACATTTCCTTCAATATTAAAATAGAGCTCATTTTGCACTTTTATATATTTGTCGTCTGCTGTTATCGCCTTAACTCTTTCGCTGCCAAACGCGCATAAATGCGAACTTCGAAGACGCTGCCAATCGCGCATAAATGCGAATTTGGTATGTAGTCTAATGTATGGGATATAACTCTATTCTTTCTAGCATGTTTGACAGTGTACAATGTATTTATCTGTAGTACTGTTGCGCGCGAACAATTTAAAGCAACAATGTCCTCAAGGTCATGCTATTTCTGACGTTATGGGAGTACAGTCAGAGCCGGAATATTGCGTCATTATTGTTAGCACGTGGTTATCAGTCGAAAATGGCTGCTCGCAAAAGAATCAGGACTGAAGAAGTTATTGTTATTACCTCTATACTCTATTGATCGAGGGGCGCCTGTGGCGCATATTAACGTTACTTATACCTATTATTTAGGTGGGCAGTAGCATCTATAGGGGCGCCTGTGGCGCATAAGATACTATGGGTAGCGGGATGGGGTGGTGGGTGGGTAACTAACCTCTATACTCTAATGATCGAGGGGCGCCTGCGGTGCATAAGATATTTATACCTATTATTTATGTGGGCAGTAGCCTCTATAGGGGCGCCTGCCGCGCATAAGATACTATGGGTGGCGGGATGGCGTGGTGGGTGGGTAACTAACCTCTATACTCTAATGATCGAGGGGCGCCTGCGGTGCATAAGATACTTATACCTATTATTTATAATACACCTTTACTGGTTTTGAACAACCCTTGTCTATTGTATCGTTTTCCAGTGGTGATTACAGGCAACTAAATTAATTATGCTGGTGAGTTGACCATGCGTACGCCCGCGTGACCCATATAATTCACATAAATCATCGTAAAACCCAATTTTTCCTGAAATTCAAGATGGCCGTCAAGATCACGCGACTTATAAGGGACGGAGCAGGGTCATACGTCCCCCTGCAGGTATATATATATATATATATGGGTATGGTTATATATATATATGGGTCAATATTTCAAAAGTGTGCATTTCGGGTAAATAACAAACTAATTTTGAAACTAGAATACTGAAGAAAGTTAAATACTCATTATCATTATACATGGTTGGCAGGTACAAGAAACATGTGCAGCAGTGCTAAAATGTCACTGTGGTTGCCATGGCAACCATAAGTAACCAACCATGAGCCAAATGTTTGTCATTTGTGTTACTATCAACCAAGGGTGTAATGCTCTATAAACAGAAAAGTTATTCTGACCAAAACTCATCATGCTTAACAGGTAGGTCATACCTACTGACTTCCACATATGAGACATATGGAGAATGATCTACATGTTAAGATATGGTCTGTTATCGCTGTTATATGATAAAATGTTATAAATTTGGTCTTTGTTTGTTTTTGCAAATAATGTGGTCATGAATAATTTCCCAATCAAACTATAGGTAGGAGATAAAGTCTATTTGTCTCTACCTGTGGCAGAAAAAGGAGAGAAACAATCCTCACTGGTTTTCTTAGGAGATGCATTTTATTACGGTAACACCAATGACATGAGGGTAACACCAATGACATTTTTGGATTTTTCTTTAGAAATCATTCTCCCTTCCTTTAAAAAACACAATAGGGCGATTCCAAGGTAATGGACGTACCATTCAGAATGGTTTTGGAGATAACAAAATTCACAATTTTCTATCCTTTTATATAATGTCTTCAAAAGGGACATTGTCAGAAAAAAGAACAATTCTTTAAAAAAAATTGCATTTTTTTCTCTCCAAAATGGAATTGCCCAATAGGGCAATATTTCAAACAGATAACAGATACATAACATTTAAAAGGGAAATAATAGTACCACAGGTGTGTGAACACTAATAAAAGGTCGCAGACCACATGTCCCCCGACTCGAGTGGTAAACTTCATGATTGGATTTGTTTGTAGGATACTATTTGCAACAATGTTATACAGTATATAGATGTTGCAAACCACCGCAAAATTTCTTGGACAAAACAACCCGATGAACAAATGCATGCAAACACGAAAAAAATGATATTTTTGTATTAGCTATATAGATGTTGCAAATCACCAACATGTTAGGAACAATATCCCAGAGTTTCAAATCTCTACATTTAAAACTGTAGGAGGAGTTGATTACACCATGAAGGTACCCAATCTCATCCAAAAGGCAAAAATGTTCAAAATTTTCTAAGTCGAAAACCCCCCAAAAATATGGAAAAAATGATATTTTTGATTAGCTATATAGATGTTGCAAATCACCAACATGTTAGGAACAATATCCCAGAGTTTCAAATCTCTACATTTAAAACTGTAGGAGGAGTTGATTACACCATGAAGGTACCCAATCTCATCCAAAAGGCAAAAATGTTCCAAATTTTCTAAGTCGAAAACCCCCCCAAAAATATGGAAAAAATTATATTTTTGATTAGCTTTATAGATGTTGCAAATCACCAACATGTTAGGAACAATATCCCAGAGTTTCAAATCTCTACGTTTAAAACTGTAGGAGTTGATTACACCATGAAGGTACCCAATCTCGGACGCACGGACGTGACGGACGCACGGACGCACGGACGGACGAGGGTCATTTCTATAGTCCTCCGACGGAAACGTCGGGGGACAAAAATTGGCTATACATGTGTTGCATCAAGCAGTATGAATGCAATATAATCAGATTTATACAGTTGGAAAATTCATTTCTGACACATTACCCCTGTGGTTGGAAATTTCACACCAACAATAGGTTTAAATTGTACTTGGAGTTTGATTTTCCAACAATTTATTAGTGGGGAATTAGCTGTATTTAGACCGAACTTTGCCTATTTTTCTAGTTTTTTTTTCTCAAAATTTTGGACTGACATAGCGCCATCGGTTCATTCGGTTGGAAATTTTCCAACCTCAGGGGCGGTGTCAGGTTGGAAAGATTGATGATAGTCTATATATGCTAGGATTTTGCAATTTCCATCATGTTCAGATTTCAATATTTTCTCCCACTGGCCAACCCATGGTCCGGAGTGTCTCCTGTTCCCTACCATGCGGTCAGTGAACAACTTCTAATTAATTTAAGAAAAACAAATTGGGGTGTACATATGTACGTGAATTCACCTGCCGTTAGACCACTTTATTTTAGGATTTTGCAATTTCCTAGATCAGATCTCAAAATTGTCTCATAATAGCCAAGTGAATTATGTTCCTCCCCTGACTAATGTCCACAAGACTACTGATCCATTTAGAATATGCTACTGTCCAGGCTTGTGAGGGAACAGTTAACAGTTGGGAGAAAATCAAAGAACCCAAGTGGGGGAGGAGGTGCAATTAATGCAAATGAAACTACACAAACTTGTGAGTTTGGTTAAGTTCAATGGGGTGGGGGAATTTCAAGGTGAACACCCCTCCCTAACAGAGATTAAGCCACGCCCTGGCGGACATTAACACATTAATTGTCTTGTCACTTTATAATTTTAACTTTAACACTTCTTCAATTTTTAACAAAACTGATTTGTTTTGTATATAGAGGTTCAAAACCCTGAAAATATCTTCGAGACTATTTCATTGGCAACTTAAGAACAAATTACGATGATTTATATTTGTAATGTCATGGGGGTTACTTTTTGTGGTAACACCAATGACGGTAACACCAATGACATTTTTTAGGTAAAATGAAATTTTCAGATAGAAGTCAAGGAATTTTGTTTGCCATTTCTCAATTTCTTTTCTAAGAATCATTTAATGTATAAAATGCATATAAATCTGTTTTGTTCTATAACATAATTTTTACCATATTGCGGTAACACCAATGACAAGCAATTAACATACTCAAGGACATTTTGAAACTCTGTAATAAATTTTGAAAAACATAAACAGTTGATGCCACCACTTTAACTTTCCAAGCAATTACCTTGAAATATTCTACCAACCAGTGGTGTTATCTTATCCTAGACTGATTCTTATCATCTTATTAAGGAGGATTATCAATATGGTAACACCAATGACACAGAAATCAGTAACGGTGCAAAACAAGTAAAAATCTGAAATATGATGTCTTGTCACATGTTTTTGTGATTTATTTAAAAAAGAGCAGAGTTTTGTGATAAATAAAAATAATAAATACCTATCATTTGCTATATATTTATCTTGAGAATTTCTCATGAAATTAGGTTGGTATGACCAGTAACATCAATAAAACTGGTATGCGGCTCCAATACTGAGCTTGGAATAAATTTGGAATCTCAATAAGTTCACTTATAACAATTTTAAGTAACCCCCGATGATACCACCATCACAAATAAATACAATTATTCCAGGTTATTAGTGTGCTAACTGACATGTGTTCATGTCAACCCAAGTAACACCATTTTGCACCTTTTTTCAATATTGACCCATATATCTATATTTGGAATTGTACCTATCGGGGAATATTCAAGCAACAAAAGCACGAACTCAACAAAGTGCGCTATTGTATCCCATTTTGCTACAAATAGGTGGCAACTTGCATAAATCCAAGATGGACGCCAAGGTCGCGTGACCTATTTTATGTCCAAAGTGGGTTCATATAGGTTACTCCCGTGTACCTTACTGTTGGACATCCTATAATTGTGTTGAAAATTAGAAAACAAACAACACACCCATTCATAGCCACACAAACTGTACATATACCGGCAAATAGCCACTAATCCAAGATGGCCGCCAATGTCACGTGACCTTGGTGGGCGTGTCCACGGCGGAATTCGACAGGGTATACCTATGTCTATATACATGTGAAGTTTCAACTAATTATATTAGAAACTGCTTGAGATATAATGTATTACCCATATATACCTGAAATACATGGATATATGTACAGGATGCGTGGCACTGTGGGGTACGTCTGTGGTGGCGGGTGGCAGCGAAAGAGTTAACATCCCTCCAAATGAATAATAGATAATTTCAATTTACACTTTTTAACTGACCAAAAGCGCCAAATATGATTGGAATACATGAATACAGTGCAGATTGGACAATGTCATTTTAAAAATGGCTCTTTAGAGCAGTTTTGAGCTGCTGTAAAAATCTCACTATTTTCCCAGAATTTTACAATTTTTTAATGTGAATCTCATGATTTCCGACATTCTGAAGTTAACAAGTCTGGAGGAGGTACATAAAAGACGCTTATTTGTTTGATATTGAATATATTTTTTATGTATTTATTTCATATCATTTCAACATTTTAGATGGACAACCAAAATTATATTGTTACATTTTTGATAACAAATGATAATTTTTGGTATCAATATGTCTAGTTTATATGTCTTATATGGATTTCAACATTTTTTTAACAGCACAAAGCAGAAAAGAATGTTAAATTAGATTTTATATGTGTTGTTGTTGTTGTTTTTGTATGGTGCATGTTGTGATGTTCTGCTTGAATTTTTTTGCAGGGAGGAGAAATGCAATGGTCTTCTTATGATCAGACGACTCACTGTATTCCATCAAGATGTTTTGCTGACTCAGCTTCATGCAACTATCCTCGGCCTACTAGCTGAGGTGGGTTTCAAATTTTATTATCATCAATACAGATCAGCAAACACAACCACCTCTTGTTATTATGCCCCCGACTTGAAGTCGGCGGGTAGATAGTCGACATCTCTGTCCGTCCGTCCGTCTGTCCATACAAACATTTTGCATTATTGTTCAGCAAGCGCTTGGCAGATTTAGTTGTTATTTGGTATGGTGATAGAGCAGCATGGGGGAACACCTACATGCATAGCGCGGCTTTCGTCCACCCTCTTTCACCAGAGTTATGGCCCTTTTTTTACTTAGAAATTTCAATTTTGTCCGTCCGTACAAACATTTTGCATTATTGTTCAGCAACCGCTGTGCAGATTTAGCTGACATTTGGTATGGTGATAGAGCAGCATGGGGGAACAGCTACATGCATAGCGCGGGTTTCGTCCACCCATTTTCACCAGAGTTATGGCTCTTTTTTTACTTAGAAAATTCAATTTTTCTCTTGTTTTTTTGGTTTCCAGATGATATTGTGAGCTTTGGTGGTACGATTGCAAATCCCGTATTTTTGTTGATCAGTTATATGAAAATACATGTCAAGTGCGAATTTGGGTATGATCTGATGATTTTTGCCAGAGTTCTGGCCCTTTTTTCAATTTAGAAAATTTGAATTTTCTCTTGTTTTTGGGTTTCCGGATCGCTTGTTTTTGGGTTTCCGGAATTTCTAGTACGAACTTCTTTTGGAATGGTCATATATACCTCCTCGGATATCCGCAGTTTCGTCCATGCTTAATCCTAATTGCTACGGTCGGGGGCAAATGCCACGCGACAGCGTACCTCTTGTTACCTCTTGTTATTATCTTGTTATTAATTAATTAGCCAAGTAATTGTAATTAATTACTTTTGAGCTTTCGGTGTAATTGTAATTGACCCTATATAAAGTAATTGTAATTTTAATTAATTACAATGGCCATGTAATTGCCCCATCCCTGGTTTTAAGCCTTTCTTTACTAAATTAATTCTCTCATCAGTTATAAAATTATACATATGTATTGTCTCTTGTTGATCTGGATGGTTGTTCAGGACATATAAGCAGACAAATAGATTATACGAACGAAGAAGGATTCCTATTCCTTGGTGGAAATGTTCAGATAATTGAGGCAACTACCCATCAATGAGTTTTTAGGAGGGTGGTGTCTCAGGTTCAAATTGTTCTGACAGTTTGAGCTTCGATCAGGAATCATTCGAGGGGGGGGGGGGGGTGCTTCAGGTTCAGATTGTTCTGATTGTTTGAAGATTTTTTCTACGTAAGATACCGATATGTTGACAAACCAGGAAGCCGACAAATGCCAACATGTCGTGTAAAGGATTAAAAGCAATTAAACTGGTTCATCCAAAAAGTTTCTCATACAATTTTTGACTTGATTAATGTTTCCAGGATAAAGGATATGCTGTTCTAAATAAAAAAATTCTTTTAAAATAGATGTGCAAATAAAATTAAATTGTTACACAGAAATTAATGTGTCAAAACAGAGTGAACATTGTTATTTAACACAATTTATTCACCAATTTACCCCGGATGATAAGTACACCTATATACGTACTGCTATAAAACTTTTTTCCCATTTTAGGTGAAAAACTTACGATCTCAAGTTTCACGATTAGCAATAGTGGCATTAGCTGATCTATTTACTCATCTCAAACGGAACATGGATGCAGTAAGTCTCATACTCAATATATTATTATCCCTTTCACGACTGGAGCTTCCTGAAATTTTGTGATAACCCTGTGCCAATGCATTCTCTTATATATGCAAGTCTCCTATAGGGAGGCTCGCATATATATTAAAGAGAATACATTGGCCTAACAATATTTACATTGACCTTCTAAGCCAGTGCATTCACGTATATATGTGAGGCTCCCTATGGGAGACTCACATATATAAGAGATTTCACTGGCACAAGATCGTTAATACTGCACCAGTGCAGCTCCCGTCCTGAAAGGGTAAAAAATAAATATCTGTGTTCTAGACAAACAATTATGAAGAATCAGATGAGGGAGACTTTGTAGAATTCTAGATACTAATTGTTGTATAAGTATTTTGAGGTATAATAGTTCTACAATTTTCACCAATTCATCAAGTCTATCTTTAGCATACATTTTCAAGAGAAACCCGTTTGAATTCAAGCCTGGATATAGTGTGTCTGACATTTGCAGAATGAGGTCCCCAGAGGGTGAATTTATTGACCCTGTGGCAGGCTGGAAAGTTTCTTTATTAGATTTATAAGTTTTTTAGTTTCTTTAGAAACTTCTTTGAGAAGTATTTAGAGTCTCAAATTAACATTGTTTTTTTAGTTACTTTTTCCTTTCTGTTCTTTTCTATATTCCCTAATTTGAAGAAGATAAAATGCATAGCGGACAATCGAGGTGACTAATGGGTGATTAACTTCAAATGGGCAACTTCAATATGATCCTAGTTCTTCCATAGCAGTTGAGGCCAAAGCAGAATGTGGTTCCATGAAGATGAATTTAGTGACGTTAGCCCACCATGTGAGATAGCATCACTAAATTCACCATCTGGGGACCTCATTCTGCAAATGTCAGACACACTATATCCAGCATTGTTTGAAGTTCTAGTTGTGGATGAACAGAAGATTTAGTTTTGAACCTAAATGGCCCTCTTCTATTGATGAGCGTAGTGCCTGAGATAAAATGCAATATTTGTTAATTATTATACCCCTATTTGAAAAAAAGGGATGGGTATACATCTGTTGTCATATCTTGGAACAGTAGTGCTCAGATATTCATGAAATTTGTTATGGATGTTCACTACTATGAGGACATTCAATGGAATGTTCAATTGTTTTGTTTGGGTTTTCCATTCTAGAGTTATTCATCTATGTTTATCTGGGAATGTTGGTTTTTTTTCCTTCCGAGCAGATAATCTTCTTGAAATTTGTAATAGATGTTCACCACAATGAGGAAATTTAATGGAGTGTTCAATAATTTTGTTTTGGTTTTTCGTTCTAGAATTATTAATCTGAAAATTACTGATTTTTGAGTCCATATACCTGAGTTTCTCAGTCATAGGTTACAGGTATGCCCACACTAAGTGGTATAATAATAATGGTACTTGGTGTGCCATGTATGGGGGTATGCACAGCCAGTCCATCTCTTGTTTACTTTAACACTTCCATGACTGGTGCTTCCTGAAAGTTTGCGAAAACCCTGTGCCAATGCATTCTCTTATATATGAAAGTTCCATAGGGAGCCTCGCATATATAAGAGAATGCATTGACCTTGTAAGCCAGTGCATTCTCTTATATATGCGAGGCTCCCTATGTGAGACTTGCATATATAAGAGCATGCACTGGCACAGGATCTTTAATGCTGCACCAGCACAGCTTCCACCATGAAAGGGTTAACTCGAAACATTCAATGTAACAATATGTTTATACCATACAAGTTTTATTTCATTGTATTTATCAATGGTAACTTTTTGCAGGATCTAGATAAAATAACGAAAGAATTGCTGGCAAAAAGTAACGAAACAAATGGCTTTATCAGAGATGATGTGGATAAGGCACTGGCGGCTATGGTTAACAGTGCGACACCACAGAGAGCTGTTTTATCAATAATAGTCGGTGGATCCACGTAAGTTCAGGGAATATTTCATTCACCATCTGAAAACATATTTTAGTAGTATGTAAAGCTTCCTTAATACTAATTATTATAGTATTGATGTTATGGTTTATCTATAATAACTAATAGTAAATCCCAATTATTATCATAGTATTAATACTTCTATGGTTTATCTATAATAACTATAATAATAAATTTCTATTAGGCAAAATGTCAATGAACTCTGTGATTTATAAAATCCATCACTGATTTTGTACTGGTTACTTTCCATGTCACCACCAGTGTTTTCCAGAAATTAGTTACTAGAGAAAAAACATGTTTCAATAATTTCTGAAAATATCTCTATCCCTCGACAACATAATAAACTGCCCTTAGAAATAAGAAATAAGCTTTGTGGGTGGTAAATCTGAAAACTAACTTATTTTTTCAGTCATAAAAGCGTTCAAGTTCGGAAAACAACAGCTCAGTTTCTGACTGAATTAGTGCAGAGAATGGGACCGGGTAAAGTTTTAAGTGGGGTGAAGGATATAACAGACAGAGTGCTTCCAACAACAGCTCAACTCAGTATGGACTCTAATCCAGAAACCAGGTAAATATGTTCACTATAATATTTAAAATGCTAGCTTTCAGGTTGAAATATTCTCTGTAAACATGTTTTTATTGTGATTTCAACTGTTTTAACCATTGAGGCTGAAATACTGAGGCTGCTCAGATCATCCATATGGTTCAACACTTTATAATGCGATATATGGCAATTCCAATCTTCACCCTTTCTTTACTAAATTGATTCTCCAATAAGTTATAAAGTATAGACTGGAATAGATTGATCATTAATCATCTGGAAATATAAGCAGTTGACTGACAGCCTAGATGATAACATAAGTGCAGAAGGCTTCATATTCATTGGTGGGAAGTGTTCAGATAATAAGTTGGTCATTTTGTTGAACTTATTATCTGAACATTTCCTAAGGGAACTACTCATCTATGAGTGTTTAGTAAATGAAATGGCTAATTGATTGCGAAACATATTGTCAATACTTTTTTTTTTAATTTAAAAACAGATATATAAATATTGCAAAATGGCCAAAATTTGCATAGTATTTTTATTCCTCTACCTCCGTCCATGCATGCATTATAACTGGTTGTAATTCAAGTTGAATGTTTGTCTCTTAAAGACGTATTCTGATTGGTTGAGAGTTACTTTAGTTTTCGATTCACTAATATCGGCCGCTGATCGGGTGCCTGAGCTGTGTTGGATAGCATCACTAAATTTACCCTCTGGGGACCTCATTCTTCAAATGACAGACACCCTATTTGCAGGCTTGTTCATACCTATATCAATAGTTAAAGTTTTTGTTGAACTTTGAGGGAAAACTTTACCAATGAAAATTGTACCTTCAGAATTACGATGAATTATCAGATTATGATGTCTTTTTGTAAAGTTTTTGTTGGACTTTGAAGGAAAACTTTACCAATGAAAATTGTGCCTTCAGAATTACGATGAATTATCAGATTATGATGTCTTTTTGTATGATTTTAGATGAGAATCAGTATCTACATATACATATTTTAAATTTAGATATTACAAAACTGCATATCTGTGAGCATTTTGCTTTATAAATCAATCATGCCTTGCCATAATTAGTGGGAAATTATTGTGAGCATATTCCATGCATGGTATTCTTCTCACTTCTCACATTAGCAATCTGGGCAATTTTATTTTACAGGTAAATCTCTGACGTTCTCTACTTTGCTTTCCAGGTATTATGCAAGAAGAATTCTCTTTATGTTAATGTCACATAGTGACTTTGACAAAATGTTGAAGAGATACGTTCCTGCCAATAATTTGAGAAGTGTCCAGGATGTAGTTGAGGTTCTAAGAGTAAAGGTAGGTGATTTAATCTGTCAATCATCATGATTTAATTTTCTCCTAGTGGTTTTAATGGTACTCAATCTGATCAGACGCTCCTAAAAATTACTATTTCTTTGGCTTCGGGTGTAAAAAATATTTGATTCGAGTCGAGGAACCCACCCATCAAAGCTCAGAGTGATCAGGTATCAATTTTTGAAGTTTGTTAATTTCTCGAGATGTGGCCCAGAAAACATGTGGTCAAACGGACAAATTGTGGATGAAGATGGATAACTCTAAAATCAAGTGGTAATAATAGCCACTTGATTTTAGAGTTATCCATCTTTATCCGCAATTTGTCTGTTTGACCTCGTGTTTTCTGGGAGAGGGCTTCAAACTGAACTGAATGCATTGACCATAACAATATGTCCTGATAGCGACACATATTTATCACAGACAATCTGATAGAAAGTTAGGCTATCAGTAATCTAAAGTCGAAGCGTGTGTGTACTGTCGAATGAGGTAATGTGTCATCAGGCTTTGCCTATGTTCAACATGTATGTTCAGTGATATTCAGTGATATATAATCCCAACATCTTGTAATTATTCAGCATGTTTCTCTGCCTGCAGGGTATTGGTGATATGCCTAGTGAAACTCCGTCAGCCAGACAGAGGCGACCTCAGGCCAGTAGATCAAATACTGAGTATAAGTAAGTTCATTTAATTTAGTTTGGTTCTCAACTCTTTTTGCATATTATACTTTGCAACAGAATGAATTGAAAGGTGTACTGTACACTAAATCTGGCCATTTTTGGGACCATCTCCTATTATACTCAACAGAATATATGCAATAAATAAATGAATTTGAGCCATGGATGAGTGCAAAATACATTAATTGCGCCCACAATATAATCGTAAGTCAGTTTTTCTCAAATAAAATGTCATTGTTTCACATGCCCATAATTTAACTGGGACGGGAAAGGTTCTAAATATATCTTCAAATAAATCAATATTGAATCAATGATCAAAGTGACTATAAACATTTTGACAAGAGGGACGAGTGCAAATTTTAGCACCCCTGAATTAAATATTGTGAATGCATACGGGTGCGAGAAGAATCACTTCCGTCTCCTGGGAAGGACTGAAACTATAGGGAGGGTTAGTATAGAACTCACCGACTACCCTCTGGGAATCATTTTTGATTCCATTCTTTGCTCCAACCTAACATAGTCAGGTAGTGAGCGGTGGATAAATAAAGCTATCAAACTCACTTTTAATAACCTCACAATTATTATTCAGTTCGCCAGATGGACCGCTCACTCCAGGGCCATCCTCAAGGAGATCACTTATCCGTACTGATGATGCCACGATGGAGGTAGTGAGACAGATGACGAACTCCATGTCCTCAAATGACTGGAAGGAGCGACTCGATGGCATCAGAATGTTTCAGGAAATGTGTGAAAATAATTCCAATGTGATAACTGCTAATATTGTCAAGGTATGAAACTAATCAAAACATTTTGTAAGCAAGCCTTGAAATAGGGTGTCTGTCATTTGCAGAATGAGGTCCCCAGAGGGTGAATTTAGTGATGCTACCCCGCATAGCGGGCTAGCATCACTAAATTCACCCTCTGGGAACCTCATTCTGCTGAGGTGTAAGCAGAATGAGGTCCCCAGAGGGAGAATTTGGTGATGCTAGCCCGCTATACGGGGTAGCATCACTAAATTCACCCTCCGGGGACCTCATTCTGCAAATGAGACACCCTATTTCAAGGCTTGTTTGTAAGAGAGTTAATGATGAAGTCTTGCAATTTGTAAAACTATTTACCTTGAAAGACGTGTTTTATGGGAAAACTTAATACAAAGTTGATGAAGATGACCATCGCGAGCGAAGACGGCAATTTTCGATTTCATAACACACGTGGTTTTCTATCTCTTCTCATTAACAAGCTTCTGTTGACACACATTTCCTGTATGTTTTTTTGAATTGCTTGATTTATTTAAATTTGTATATTTATTTGGTTGTTTGTTGAGTTTGTAAACGTTTGTAAAAACCTGAAGTTCCAGTTGCAATTCTGAGGATTCAAAGTGAAAGGAAGATTTTCCCGGGAATTCCACCAACAAGGAAGCCAATTACTAAACCGAAACCGAAACTAACGTGCTTTTCTATTTCTTCTAACATGCTTCTGTTCAAACATTTCCTGTTTCGAAACATTTCAATCTTAAAATCTCATTTAGAACCCAATCTCTAACGGCGTATAGCTGAAAACGCGGTAAACATGAGTCGCCTGCGCGTGCAAAGCACGCCTGTCCAACAACCGTACTGTAAAAACATTTTTCGTGTTCAGTGACAACGTCGGTATGTTCCTACATGTGGCCAAACACAAAGAACTGGCTTCCTCGTTATGTAAATACACAGTGGGTATAATAATGGGACAGAAGGGGAAACTTGTCATTCAACAACCATGTTTTCCAAACTACGTCAACGTTAGACACTCGAAACAAAAATAAAGGTTATCGACATTAATATTTTTAAACTACATTTTGTTCACGTTTTACAGTATAAACACGTGCTTTTCCATACCAGCAGAAATACAACTGTCTTTTGTCAGTACATTTTGTACTGTTAATTAATTACACTTACTGGCTTTTGTTAAACATGCAATTAGTCGCTATTGTAACATCCTCTATGTGGACAACGGATCACGAATAAAGCACCGGGTTTAATATTTTCCTAATCGGATTAAGTCTGAACATTGATATAAACTATAGACTACTATAGACTATAGATACGGGAATTACCGACAATAATTTAATGAATAGAAACATGTTTACATATTTAGTATAGAAATAACGGGATGGCTTATCATTAACTGAACAACTGGTTGACATCACTGTTTCCCCAAGTTAGACACAAAGGCTAAAACAACACTGTCTTTGTTTCTCATCCCAACACCATGTGTGTCATGTTTATTCAATGATTTCAACTCATTAGTGTAACAATGGTTCACTATGATTTATTCTCGGGTTTTATCCGACCCGCAGCTCCCGATGCAGAATCTGATGACGCTGAATATACCGTTCCGATAATGCCCATGCAGGTGACCGAGGGAATCAGCAACAAGTAATTGTTGTTTTTGCTGTTTTTATCATGTTCGTTTAAATACAAATCTATTCTGTAATGGAAATAACAAGGAATGTGTTTGGTCTGGCCTCCTGTACAATGTATTTATCTATCTATAAATAGATAGGGAATAGAAATTATGGGATGGGAGAAATTAAACAACACGTTTCAAAATGGATTGGAACATGTTGCTAAAAAATAATGTTCAATCATATCTGAGATGGATTTAATTTCTTTTTATTCAGATATTTGACAAGTTTCTGCCAAGGCTTCAGGATTCAAACAGTAAAGTGAACTTATTTGCTCTACAAGTTATGTTACAAGTGATACTGTTGTTACGAGACTCTCTCAACACGGTCATACACTTAGTTGTGGCTAATGTCGCACCAAATTTAGCTTCCAAGAACCGAGAAATCAACAATACTGCTGTTGAAATCCTTCACTCGCTGATGGAGAATTTGGGTAAGATAGTTGCATGCGAGTCGACCATAGGTCGCCTCACATATATAAGAGAATGCATTGGCCTAACAATTTTTTACAATTTTAATAATTTTTCTTGTATTCTTCAACAATTTTATAATTTCACCCATACAGAGCCCCAAACAAACATGAGCAGACGACACTCTTCTATATGCTTCTATATATGTGTGGGGCTCCCTGCAGGGTAATGGGTGTTTTTTATTTTATGTCCTAAAAATTGTAAGAAACATTTATTTATAAAAAATTGTTAGGCCAATGCATTCTCTTATATATGCGAGGCGACCTATGGTCGACTCGCATATATAAGAGAATGCATTGGCACAGGGTAAAAAAATCCCGACTTACGACTGGATTTGATATGGTGGGTCACATATGCCAAACGAAAAGTGCTTAATTTCGACCGACTCCTTTAAAAGTGCTTAAAGACATATTATGGATTTAAGTTGTTCGGGTCCACGAAACTGTTAAGTTAGTACTTAAGAGTTATGCCAACATGAGGAATGTATGTATAATTCTACTAACATCGCTGAACATTTCAAAGAAATCAACTTACCAATCCATAGAAATCATCGTTTGAACTATGCCCAATTGTAAATATTTATTTCTGGATTCGGGATGCAACTATCCGTGATAAACAAACACAAATGAGTTCGCCATCGAGAGTCATTGCATTTAATTAATATATCAGAATGACATTTTTGTGTGTTGTCAATTTGAATTAATATTCGTAAACATAACTACAAGAGCAAGATTATTCAACATTTCTATTTGATCACCCTGCCAGAGTGTTTCCCATCACTTTAAAGAGATGCCGGTCCTTGATAAGTACTTAAAATCATATTTTGCCTTGAAAAGTCCTGAAAATTGTTTTTATGGGTCAAGCTTCCATGTCTTTCATATAATATAATTACTGCTGATAAACTGCTTGCTGAAATTGAAATTTTAACCATTTGTATATTAAATACTCATTGACGAGTAGTTATGCCTTAGGTAATGTTCAGATAATAATTAAATAAGTCTTGCTACAGTGTCATTGACACTTCATTTTGAGGTGTTTACTATAGAAATCGTTAAAGACATCAATAGAATGATATTTAATAATTACTGCATGTTGTTAATAGTTGTGTGAGGGAATAGTCATGATTAGGCCATGCAAATTCCTCATTTCTCAGGTTAAAAAACGCATGAAAACCATGCCGAGTGCTGTTTTTAATTAATTTTCTATTAAATATTCCACCCCTGGATCAGCTAGCCCTGCATTTAATATCAGTTTCCCATGGCCATTATTGCCCAAAGTTAGTTGATAGACTCAATATGATTTATTTCACCAATAATGTATTCTTCACAAATTTTTAATGAAATGGGTATGTTTTATCTCACTTTGGAGCAAGTTTATATAAATAGACTGCAATTATTTTGTATTGATTATAATTTTTTCTGACATATTAAATACGAATAAAAAGGTTGCACCTGCGGGGTTTCGTGACCGTGCACACAGGTCTGAGAAACGGTAAATTTACTTTGTATGGCCTTAACCCTTATTCCAACGTATCGTCTTTTGACGTCTTTTGTTGTAGCGTCCGTATCGTCTTTTGACGTCTTTTGTTGTAGCGTCCGTATCGTCTTTTGACGTCTTTAATTTTTGCATTTTCAACACTCGGATTTGAGACTCGAATAAAGAGTAATAATGACGATTTACATTGATTGTGTTTTGTTCTGCTGATGGTTAAGATCATGAAGGGCACATATTAAATCCTTTCTTCCTTTGCTAGGCTTTAGATTTGCAAAATGTTTACTTAGAATGCTGTTTTGGCCGACAAAATGAAAACAAACGAAATAGAAACACGTGGTTTCGACGAAAGTTGTTGTCAGAGACGCTTCCTTGTTGATTGCGTTATGCGTGGCCGCGAGGGTAATCTATGTAAAATATGACAACTTGAACTTGATATTTATATTGGATTATGTATTATTTCTTAAGTGGTGATTTTATATTTCCAAATAGTGCAATATGAACATTTGTTACTTACTAGTGGTCTGGGTCTTTTTAGTCACAGCAATTGTCTGTATTCCCACGAGTACTTTACGCACAAGAGCCGCCTCGCTTTCGGTTTTACCGAGTACTACCACGAAACAACTTCCGGTCAGTCCGGTCAGATATCCTTTTGCCGTGCACGGCCGGTCATATTAACACTCCACTCTCTCTGTCTTTTTATACGAAAACTATACATACACATGTAGTCCAACAACACGCACAATTGAGAATATTTTACATTATTTACACATTAAGTCCATTGGCATTTACTCAAACTTTCCATCCTCCATGAGCTTTAACAAACTCAAAGGGGACGCACCCTTCTTCGTTAGGCAGTCCGCTAACTGATCTTTAGATGGACTCCATTTGATGTCAGAAATCTGTTTTGTTTGTAGAAGCTCTCGTAAGCCTGCTATGTCTATTCTGAGCCGTTTCTCACATGTCATGTTGTTTGTATGAACATTATCATACAAGGAATGATTATCTGTTATACATTCAATGTTCAGTACATTAGGACATGATTTGCCATATATCAACTCGGTGTATAGTTGCGCCAGATAAATACCACAATCCACAGCCTCCGACATGGCTAAAGTCTCAGAAGTTAAAGTACTTCGAGCAACTCTTCTAAGTCTTTTGGACTGCCATGATATGATTGAAGCTTTGCCATTTTCACCTTTCAGCAAAATTAGATAACCACCTTGACTTTTACCATCCGATAAATTGCCAAGCGATGCATCACTAAACACAACCATTTTTACAGACTTCTCTGCACCAAGATGCCAAAACTTAACCCTGACCAACTCTGCTTTAACTTTCTTTAAAATCTTATTAAATTCAAGCAAACTCTCAACTTTGGCATTACAAATAGATGAGACCAGACAACAAGCATCAAACATTATATCAGGTCGAGATTGTCCAGCGAGCCATAGGAGCTGTCCTGCCTTGGATCTTAATGACTGTACTTCGTTACTGTCCAACATGAGTATTCGCTAAAGAGTTCTTAGCATTTAACGCCCAAGCCAAAGCTGTCTCCAAATCAGTGGTAACATCACATAATACCTTGTTGAGAATTCCTGTTAGCACACCATTATGTCTCTCAACAATCCCATTGCTCCAAGCACTTTCTGCTGCAGTGGTTCTGACTGTTATGTTCAAATTTTCTGCCATATCGTGGAACTCCGTCGAAACAAATTCACCGCCATTGTCAGTGAGGCAGAAAGTCGGTGGTCCATGGAGACTGACCCAATGTTGTAGAAACTTCTGCACAATAACACCTGTCTTTTTAGTTTTGATAATACATGCAGCACTATATCTGGAAAATAAATCGATCATGTGAAGATACCAAATGCCCTTTTTTAGTTCATGTAGGTCCATGGCAACCATCTGATTGAATGTTTGTGCCAGCGGTAAGCAAACAGCTGGTTTTGGTTGAGGTCGCCTGTACTTGGCACATGTGTCACATTTGTTGACAACATCCTTCATTCTCTGATGAACATCCTTATCTGTAATCCCAGCCTTCTTGAGAAGCGATAAAAGTCTATCAATGGATGCATGTCCAAACTGTTTATGAAGTTTTATCATTTCTTCTTCACTATCTATAGACACTGCTAAGACTTCATTAGTTTCACATTCTTGTTTACTACCGGTAGCTGACTTGGGCAGTAGATCAACACAGTAATGACCACTTGATGTAAATTCTAGTTTAACATCTTTTCCGAACATCCAAGCTTTATCACAACTGAGATCAAGTTTTGTCTGGGCCCGCTTTAGAGACTCTTTACTTAAAAGCAGAGGAATATTACAATCAACAACTTCACTTGATATGTAGCAATTTATCGAACCTACTACAGCTGGGAAGACAACATTCTCCTTAGAAACGACACGCACACCATCACCAAATCTGAACTCTTGATGACTATCGGACCGTGATACACTGCTCTGATCACTTGAAGACAAGTGTTTCAAATAATTGCAAAGCCAATCAGTTCCACACACTGTTTTAGTGCATGCCGTATCAATAACTGCAGCACAGAAAGATTCAGCCACAAAAATCTCATTTGGTTCAAACTTCTGACAATCATTACTGAAGAGAGTTATATTAACAGACTCAAACTGTTCTGAACCGACGTCCATCGTAGCATTAACAGACTCAGACGAATGATCCTTTCGATGAGGACAGGCCTTGTACCAATGAAACAAAGAATCACAGCATGTGCAGCGAGATCTCTTACCAAATCTATTTAGTGGATTAGTACCCTTTAGGTTGGAATTATTTGAAGCATGACTGTAAGAATTTGCATCACTACTAGCATGGGACTGATAGCCACGACCACGACTGTAAGAATTTGCATCACTACTAGCATGGGACTGATAGCCACGACCACGATACTTGTTTGAAAAGGCACCTCTTCTCTCAGCATAACAAACACTTTGAGACTCCAACTTGATTCCAGAAACATCACATTTTGAATCCAAAGTCCCATCACCTGCCGAGTCACCAAAAATACGTTTCAGTGCAGATTTCATCGATTTGAATGTGACATCACTGCAAGCTGTTAACACTAACTGTCTCTCTTTTGTTTCAAGGTTAGCATTGTCCAACAGACGAAAAGCTAAAACTGCATCCGATAGAACTAAATCATTTTCTTTGTATCTTTTGTAGAGGAGTTCGTACTCAGTGATGTAATCATGCATCTTACTATTTTCTGTCCTTTTGAAAGTTTCAAAATCACGATATGCTTTGTAAGCTTCATCCTTTGCATCACCTTTGTAAACTTCATCTAACGCTGTCAATAATGTAGCTAAACCAGTGTCCTTAGCTAAATCCGCGGCAGGTACACCAAGAGCAACTTCGCGTGCTTTACCTGTGAGAGACAGGGCTACTACCGGGCCAATTTTTTTTGCTTCTAAATCCGTAACTAATTTCCAGATTGCAAGTTCGTTTTTCCATTTCTCATACGGCAAATCTGTCGTGAACCTCGGCGGTTGTTTGTAGTTATTCATGTTCGATGCCATTATCGAACAACCTCGCTCTGCTACCACTGTTACTTACTAGTGGTCTGGGTCTTTTTAGTCACAGCAATTGTCTGTATTCCCACGAGTACTTTACGCACAAGAGCCGCCTCGCTTTCGGTTTTACCGAGTACTACCACGAAACAACTTCCGGTCAGTCCGGTCAGATATCCTTTTGCCGTGCACGGCCGGTCATATTAACACATTTTCCCCAGCCGTAATTAAATCGGCCACAGCTAAGCAAAATCTCAGCGTGACAGTTGCGGAACTGGCCATTGGGATATTTTTCCTGTCGAGTTCCATTATGATTGTCACTTCATCCGTGAACGTGAAAAAAGATTTTTATAATAATATTTTTTTTTAATGGACTAACATCATAACGAAGGCACGTATTTCCAACTTGCCTTCCTAAATATTAAATGTTGACATAGAGTATGTTCTTAGTCTCGTATTGGCTGACAAAATGAAAACAAACGAAACAGAAACACGTGGTTCACTGGTAGCGAATTTTCGACGAAGACGAAATTTGATCAATATTTAATGTAGGTGAACTTCTCCACAAACCAAATGTTGTGAAACATATTCATTAAGTGTCACAATTGTTGTTTAATTTGAGAACTCGAACATTGCAATTCCAAATTGATGACTCAAAGTGGATCTTTCTGCATTTATTGCACAAATTTACTCTGCGAAATCATGTTATGTCGGAGCATCGGAATATTATTTCCGGTTGTAATGTAACTACGGACGCGGCCGTTGTTGTGCTATCGGCGGGATTCTAAACACATAATTAAAACTGTTTTATATATATTATCTACAAATTTAGTATAATAAATTGATGAGATATTACTTTTATATATCCATCTGTTCAAGATTTCAAATATACCGCGCAAAAGACCATGGACCCTGATCGATCGAGAAAGAAATCAATAAAAAAAAATATCTCCTGGTTTGACATCAAGTCAGCCCAATGCGGGTGCTTCTAAATAAAGGCGAGTTTACAGTTGACATGCAGATATCTCAAATTCATCTTGGGAAGCTTCTTTGCGTGTATGCATATATAATTACCGACTATAAAGTAATAATGTACTTATATCAACGCAATGTCGATAAAACAAAGAATATCCCAAGCGACACATTCGAGCACCTGCTGGCGACGTCTTACTAAGTTAGCCCACAGCCATTTCGAACAATTCGCTCTGGTTTTCTGTCATCTAATTAGCATCAATGGGGAAACTCCACCCCTAAACTTGAGCCAATGAAATCAGTTCAAACTTCTAATCATTGATGTCATTGGTTGTCAATGAAAACATTCTTAGAATCAACAAAAAGTGACCTTTGAACATGTGGTTTTTGCACGAAAATTTACAAACTTTCACAAAGCAACGTGACGTAATTGCTAATAATTTGCGCTTTTATCGGAAGTCTTTTTACGACTTTGTCAAATCATGGTTTATATGATTAATGTACATCATATATAAAGACATTTGGTTTAATTATTTTATTTATAATACGCTTTTTTGTTTTCAAAAATCATGAATTATTTTTTTTTCAATCAGGACACGAATCCGTGGGTAAACAAACTTAAAGGACACACTCGCATAGGCATACCGTAAATTTGCATAAAATGTCATTTTTGACTCACATTTGTGATAAAATGAAGATAAACGGTTGTTTATATGCACATATTTAGTTCGTCTATTGGTTTATGTTTCCATTATCGTATTCACAGATGACACTTAACTTAAGTCTTAAGTGAAAGCATGCTTGTTGTTGCATATCGGATGATACACATGGCACATTTACCTGTGGCCAGTGTGGGGAAACACCCAATGATGTTATAACGTCAAATTCCTGTTGGCTAACGTAATTACCTTCATACCTGTTGACGTTGGCTATATGACGTGGTTTAACTACATGTGCTGTTGGGAAAAGGGTTAATCGATTATGGCTGTCTATGGAATATTGTGGTTGAATATGTACATAATAGACTATATGATTAATCATGACAGCTCTAATGATAACCTTCTACAATCCTTCACAAATATGAGAATGATGCAGGTAAATGTTGAGGAATTGTGTTAACTTTACGATGAATAATGTTTCAGATGGAGAGAGGTTAGTCCAGCCGTTCTCTAATCAAGCCCAACAGGCTAATGCACGGAGCAAACCAGAACTCGTGGAGAAAGTCTCAGGTTTGTGCAACTTTAACGATGCATTATCCGAATTAACGCTCCTAAATTACTATTTCTTTGAATTGAGTCGAGGAACTCACCCATCAAGGCTCAAGTATGATCCGGTATAAATTTTTTAAGTTTGTTATTTCTCGAGATGTGCAATTATTTGTGGCCAGAAAAACTTCATCAAATGGACAGTCTTGGACAATATTGCAGATGAAGATGGATAACTCTAAAATCAAGTAGTAATACAGCCAAATTTCGTGATACTCAAGTGATAATATGGCCATAATTTGTTGAACAAAATGTTGATAAATAACACGTTTTGGGGAATTTGATACTATAGTTGACAGTGGTTAGCATTATTTTGTTGCAATTAATTGATTCTGATAACTAAAGTGTATTTTGAAGAAATTTTTATTGTTGTTGTATCTTGATGATATGGGGACTGTCTGATCGGATTGAGTACCTTTGACTCAAAAGTTAATTCCTCTGTCAAATATATCTGTACTTTCCTTTATCTATTGATATCCAAGCCTTGAAATAGGGTGTCTGTCATTTGCAGAATGAGGTCCCCAGAGGGTGAATTTAGTGATGCTACCCCGCATAGCGGGCTAGCATCACCAAATTCACCCTCTGGGAACCTCATTCTGACGAGGTGTAAGCAGAATGAGGTTCCCAGAGGGTGAATTTGGTGATGCTAACCTCGTCAGAATGAGGTTCCCAGAGGGTGAATTTGGTGATGCTAGCCCGCTATGCGGGGTAGAATCACTAAATTCACCCTCTGGGGACCTCATTCTGCAAATGACAGACACCCTATTTCAAGGCTTGTTGATATCACATGATCACAAGCTGATATAAATTTCTTTGAATCGCCCACATTGAGTTAACTTTGTTTGGAGTTCTGAAGCCAAGCCATGAAATAGTGTGTTTGTCATTTGCAGAATGAGGTCCCCAGAGGGTGAATTTAGTGATGCTACCCCACACAGTGGGCTAGCATCACTAAGTTCACCCTCTGGGGACCTCATTCTGCTTAGGCCTCATCTTCTGGGAGTGCCTATAGTCTCAAATTAACATTGTATTTAGTTACTTTGTTTCTTCTGTTCAGTTTCTATGTCCCCTAATTTGCAGAAGATAAAATGCATAATCGAGGTGACTAATGGGTGAACATCACCAACTTCAACTGAGGAACTTCAATCCGATCCTAGGTCTCCCATGGCAGTTGAGGGCTCAGCAGATTTAGGTTCCCAGAGAGTGAATTTGGTGATGCTAGCCCACCATGTGGGCTAGCATCACTAAATTCACCCTCTTGGGACCTCATTCTGCAAATGACAGACACAATATTTCAAGGATTTTCTGTAGCTGAATGGTTAGAGCGTTTGACTTGTAATCGCTTTAAAAACACAGTGACATGAGTTTGATGCTCGCCGGCAGAGACTGCTGAGTTCCACAACCTAGGTTTTGAGTTAAGCAGAGTGTGACTGTAGAGTTATACATTGTTATTGTAAACATATTTTTATTTCCAAATGCAAACAAATAACATAATATACATAATGACTCATATATGCAAAATAGATGAGTTAATGTATGGAAACGAGGATAAGACAACAAGCCTGAGGGCTTATATGAAGTCATCTCCTCTTTGGCTACATTCCCCATCCCAATGAGGGAGGGGTATAGGTCAGATGGGAAGGGTTGGAAATAATGGTTTTTAGGAGAAATGGAGATATATAACTGAATTTGAGTTAGGGATGGAAGAAAATGGAGAAGATAGTGTTAGGGATAGCAGGAGAGAGAGAGAGAGAGGAGGAAGAGACACCAAAAGACCAGAGGGGTAGAGATCAAGACATGAGATGATGACAATGGTGGGGTGTTTTCAATAATTGGGTTGTTGTGTAATAAAAATTAAGCTCATCTATAGTAATCTTCATGCATCAGGTGCCATGGGAGGGGGGTCAATCACAACTGATTATATACATCTGTCAAAAAGTAATTAAACAAACACACACAGCTTGCAACTAGTTGTGACCCTTGAGCAAGTGTGACAGCTTCGTCCTTACCGAGACACTAAATAGGGACCTGGCTTGCAGGGCGAGCATAAACCAGTTTAGTGAAGTACCTGTAAAATGGGTCTTCACCAGAGTACAGCATTTATTCTTCAGGTTTAACGGTTGTACTTTATTGCAAGAATGTTGAGATAAGTAGCTGAACATATTGGGCTGTTTTAGACCTTATTGGGCTGCTTTAGACCTTATTGCATCTCAACAAATGAATGGATGGGAATCTATAAGGTGTTTCTCTGTTTTAGAATGTTAACCCATTCGTGACCATAACCACCATAGAAAGCTATCATATTTCTGGATCAAATGCCTGAGACGGCAAAAAATAAATGGCTCTGCTGTAAATTGCACCAATAGCATGTCACCTACTGGTAACCTTTGGGAGATCTTAATTTCCGAATTTACAAATGCATGGTTATGATCAAGCCTTGAAATAGTGTGCCTGTCATTTGCAGAATGAGGTCCCCAGAGGGTGAATTTAGTGATGCTACCCCGCATCACCAAATTCACCCTCTGGGGACATCATTCTGCTTGCACCTATTATAATAACGTATGTAATTATATGGGGAGAGGGGCTATCTAAGTTGTATAACTTGTGCCCCAATCCCATTTGAACATAAACGATACAATAAAATATATTTAAACTAAACTAGCAGAATGAGGTCCCCAGAGGGTGAATTTGGTGATGCTAGCCCACTATGCAGGGTAGCATCACTAAATTAACCCTCTGGGGACCTCATTCTGCAAATGACAGGCACACTATTTCAAGGCTTGGTTATGATATATTTGTAAACATTCCAGAACTGGTTATCAAGGTGTATCCAAGGAAACAGAAACAAGTTGTGCTACATGTTTTACCTCTCCTGTGGAGCCTCCTGGGATCGTCGTCAAGTAGCGGAGCTATGCAAGGTGGGGGAATCAGCATTCGTTCGTCGACGGCTAAGCTAGCCCAGGCGTTGTATTCATGTATGGGACAATCACTGTATGAAAAAGCTGCATCCGACGCCAACGTTACTCCTCGGCATAGACAATTACTTCAAGGTATGATCGAAAATGATTGAGTGTGTGGTCACCATGGTGATTAGATAATGTACATAACTATTTCATACTTGCAACATAGAATCATTGCATATATCATCCATTGTTGATTGGAGAGTATGTTGTGAATGATTGTTTAAATATGAAGAGCTTGTGTTCGTGAGAAATAACAATGTAGGCTACTATCTGGCTGGTATCTTAGTTTATTTATAGACAAAACACAATGCACATCTTAATCAAGAATGTTTTATCAACTTAGTTGCAGATAGCGGAAGATTTTATTTCACAAGAGTGAAATGTGACTACACCTACAGTGAGTTTGATGGAAGATTTGAGATTTTTATGCAAGTTGTGTTCTGTATTTATTCCACACCCTTGTGTCAGACACACTTAAATTCTGTGACTTTCGTTGACACTATTAACCCTTTGATGGATGAGTGCGTCATATATGACGTCATATTCATGGGTGATTATATTATTGAGTAATATTGTGATGATCGCATATTATAACAAATAAATCATACAGACAACATTATAAAAAGCACGAATCAATGTCAATAATAAAAATTATATATATCCATATTATATAAATGAAAAGTTTCCTTTTAGGAGATGAGTTTTCAAAGTTATGATACAAGTTTTTGAAGTTATGATATGGTAACATAATATTATCCTAAAACTACCATAAGGTGACATATATGTCATTCCACCCCCAACCATCAGGTGACATATATGTCGTTCCACCTGCCAACCATAAGGTGACATATATGTTGTTCCACCCACCAACCATAAGGTGACATATATTCATCCCTAAGATTGGCTTTAGAAAAAGGTTTTTGTCAATGTTTTTTTCCCTTTATTTTGACAATTGTCAGAAAAGCTAACTGTGATATAAAAGTGACTGGCATCCCACAGAGATAAACCAACCCAGTATCGATCAATACCCGGATAATAATCAAGAAGCTCACATGTACTTGCGGGGTGCTTCATATTATTTTCTCATTAAATTATTTGCAACAGCTGGAGCTTCCTGAAATTTTGCGAAAACCATTTGCCAATCTTATAACTGCGAGTCTCAAATAGGGAGCTTCGCATATATAAGAGAATTCATTGGCCTAACAATATTTACCTTGACTTTGTAAGTCAGTGCATTCTCTTATGTATTTATAAGAGAATGCACTGGCACAGGATCTTTAATGCTGCACCAGAGTGGCTCCCTTCATGAAAGGGTTTATTTAAGTCACCTAACATTATTTTCTTGTTATTAAAAACAAAGAAAACATTACTTGTAACACTTTGCATAAATTGTCTGGTAAATACTGTAGCGAATAAAATTTTGAAACATTGTGAAGCAGATATGTTTCTCGCTGATATATGTTGATAGGTGTCATTTGCGCAGGTTGTTATTTCTTACTTGATCAATTTAAATAACTTTCTGTTCACATTGTGAATGCCTTTAATTTGCTACAACTCCTTTGCAGAATTTTGTATGACTATCATTGGAACTTGAATTTGAAAAATATCCCAGCATTGATTGATACTGAATTGGAATTAGTCTCAAGAGAGTATGCAGTCACGATAACATTCTGTAGCCATTTGGTGACTTCTTTAATGTCTGTTTTAGAGGCTGCTCTTTTTACAGGTATGAACTTCTCCCACTCAGTTATAAAAATATACATTGGAATAATCGCTTTTACATTCAGAGGGGCATTCTGAAAAGACATACTGTACAATTTCTATTTAGTCATTTGGAGGGAATATTCAGATATTAAGTTCAACAAATGGCCTTAGAATTTTTGATAATGTAAATTCAGAAAGCATAGAAACCTATTCAGTCATTTGGGGGAAGTTCAGATAATAAGTTCAACAAAGAGCCCCATCAGAGAGCATTCATCCATAAAAGGGTTGAGCTTCCGAATATTTTGCAAACAGGAAAGTCACTGGTTGGATATGTTTGTCCGTTGATACTTTTTCTCAACATTTCTGTTGAGTGACTTTCATTTTAAGAAATAAATACAACTCCTTTATTTAGTTGTTGTCTGTTATCAATAGTATTTATATAAAACTTGGCATTCCTTAATTCGGAGATTAATTTTTAGATTTTCTGTGTGATCAGATTTCTTGTTGAGTTATCAATGGATCATTCCACAGCCATCCATAGCATGTAATCGCTAAGAAACAATAATTTGCTCAGATACAATAATTGATTTTACTGCATTTTCTTATACTGATTTTCACACGCAAGAACATACCTTGTTCTCATCTTTAGTTGTGAAAATTTTATTGAAAGACACTGTTATCACAGTAGATATCTCAAGTTCAGTACATTATGATTGTACAACAAAAACACCATTTGTAAATAGAAAATTCAGCACTGAAAATAAACACTGATATCCAAATGAGGATGAATGAATAAAGATGGTGCGAGAATTGTATGCTACAAACGACCATCTCAGTCGCTATTAATTGGTAGAATATATCTGCCAATAATTTATTTATTTCAGCTGTGGAAAGATCCTTTGTAATTATAGGTTATCAGCATCTTGTGGGATTCACAGATCCATATTCAAGCAAATAGTATGTCTGTCATTTGCAGAATGAGGTCCCCCCCAGAGGGTGAATTTATTAGGCCTCATCTTCTGGGAAGTATCTATAGTCTCAAATTAACATTGTTTTTAGTTACTTTTTCCCTTCTGGAAACTTTCTATATCCCCTAATCTGCAGAAGATTAAATGCATAATCGAGGTGACTAATGGATGAACGTTATCAACTTCAACTGTGTAAATTAAATCTGTTCCTAGGTCTCCCATCGCAGTTGAGGCCTAAGCAGAATGAGGTTCCCAGAAGGTTTGTAATGCTAGCCCACCTTGTGGGATAGCATCACAAAATTCACCCTCTGGGGACCTCATTCTGGAAATTTATGACAGCCACACTATTTGCAGGCTTGTATTCAAGGCGAACTAAGTTCTCTCGTTAATACATTAATGCCCAAAGTAATTGACCACTTAACCACAGCAGAATTATGGGTAATTTTTCAGGATTTAGTCGGAAATATGGCTTGTTGCCATTCATCGGAAAGCTCTCGCGAGAGCTTTCCGATGAATGTCAACAAGCCATATTAACGACTAAATCCTGAAAATTTACCCATAATTCTGCTGTGGTTAAGTGGTCAATTACTTTGGGCATTACTGTACATTAGCATGACTGATCATTTGGATCCCACGTGTAATGATAACCAATATACCTAAAGTTCACACCATGTATCCAGATTTTTTTATTTATGTCATATAAATATACCTTATAATTGAGAACGTCTTAACTTGTTGAAATAAGTATACTTATTTGTAAAGAGATTAAATACAAGTTTTCTTCAGCTAAGGCCATAGAAACTACATAGTTCGTTTTTCAAGGAATTCCTTTTTCAAAGTGATCAGCGAAACAGATATTTGTATTATTATTTACATCAAATTATTTATCTTATTATTGTTATAGAAACTTTATGTATAAAATTGGATCTGACCCAGGTGTCTAATAAATGAGCACCAAGAATCGAGCTTTATGAAATGGGGTTGTGCTTGGGAAGGGACTGAGGGAATGTGCCATTCTGATCGATACGTGGCCATTTTGATAATAAATGAGAATTTGTTCACACTCACTGATGAAGCAATGAACCTCATTTTGAGTCCATGTCTACATAAGTCTGGTATATATCTATATTTATATATTTATGGTAGCTCATAAATATGTCAGAGGTGCAGTCATTCGAGGAACAAGTAGTCTCTGAAATACAAACTATTTAGTTTATCTGGCCTGATCTGCTTGTATCATTTACACCAAGCTCTCAATATGTACAGTAATGCCCTAAATAATCGACTCCGTAACCACAGCAGAATTATGGGTAATTTTTCAGGATTTAGTCAGAAATATGGCTTGTTGCATTCATCGGAAAGCTCTCACTAAGAGCTTTTCAATGAATGGCAACAAGCCATATTTCCGACTAAATCCTGAAAAATTACCCATTATTCTGCTGTGGTTATGGAGTCGATTATTTGGGGCATTACTGTAGCTAGTTGTGAGCAACACCTCAAATTAACTTGCCATTTCAAGATAAATAAAACTTAAGTTGTATTTTAAAATCTAGATCTATCAGTAGCTTAAATCTAAGGCTAACTGAAGATTTTTCTGAACAAATAAAGGCAGCAACCTCAACAGATATCTGTAGAAATGAAGTTTCCAAACTTGTTTTAGTTAATTTTTTTAGTCTGTTATATCCGTTTCCAAGAGTCTATTTAATGAATGTGATAGTTTTATTTCGTGAATCAAAGTACAGATCGTTTCATATTGAAAATTTCATATATATACGTGTTATTGTTTGTATATATAAACATATATTTATTATCCAAATTGTACATATCAAGTATTAGTCTGGTTTTACCTGTTATTATTGTTTCTGTGAACGTGGTTTTTTTGGTTGGATGTTCCATATATGTGTGACTGTAAACTACATATAGATCTAAAGTATTACCAACTGATAGCTCATAGTTTTACAAACCAGAAAATGTTGGGACCAAGCCTGAAAATAGTGTGCACAGCGGGCTAGCATCACTAAATTCACCCTCTGGGGGGCTCATTCTGCTTAGGCTTCATCTTCTGGGAAGTATCAATAGTCAGAAACTAATATTGTTTTAGTTACTTTTTCCCTTCTGTCAGTTTCTATATCCCCTAATTTGCAGAAGATAAAATGCATAATCGAGGTGACTAATGGGTGACCATTACCAACTTGGGGACTTCAATCTAATCCTGAGTCTCCCATAGCAATTGAGGTCTAAGCAGAATGAGGTTCCCAGAGGGTGAATTTGGTAATGCTAGCCCACTATGTGGGATAGCGTCAATAAATTCACCCTCTGGGGACCTCATTCTGCAAATGTCACACTATATTCAGGCTTTGTTGGGACACTTCAGTGGTGGCACTTGCATGAATGATTCTACCCATATGCCTATAGAAATCTCATACTTGCATACATATAAACCTTGATGGCTCTAATTAATTATAGTCTAAGTAATTTAGAACTTACTTAATACTTACATACTTTCAAGGCTGTGGTTGCCACTACACAGTATAATGATGACTCCACACATTAATATTAAAACAAGGAAGTGGGAATATGTGTCCTAATATGAAATAAATTATAGTGCCATAAAGAACAGATGTTCTGTCTGGGAGCATAAAAAGCAATGCTCTTTTGAACTACATGTATAGGCAGTTAATATTGCCTCTACATCTGACCACTTGGGGGTGGTGTGATCTAACTTAATCTATTAGAACTTCTAGAACTTTATCATGACTGGAGGTTCCTAAAATTTTGCAAAAACCCTGCACCAATGCATTCTCTTATATATCAATATATAAGAGGATGCATTGGCCTAACAATAGTTGCCTTGAACTTGTAAGCCAGTTCATTCTCTTATATATATGGGAGGGTTAAAGTTTGTGTGAGTGTCTCAACCATAGTGTTTGTTAATCCATTTGTGCTACCTCTGTTCATCCATCCGTCCGTCCGTCTGTATAATGTATTATTACTCCTGTCATACTGTTATGCTTGAGAAAACAAAGTTTTTGATAAGAATTATCAGTGTGGTAAAAGAAATGTTGAGTTTATATTGGATTCTATTCAACCTTTCTCACTTATATATGGTTCTGAAGAACTCTGTGTGTGTATAAAAAGTGTCCCCATGATAGACAGACTTGAAATCATAGAAATATGGTTTCATTTAAATTTCAATAATTTGTCCTGTTCTGTTAGAGATTCATCTGAAATGTTTTCTAATTACTTAACCCTTTGATGATGGAAGCTGTGCTGGTGCAGCATTAAAGATGTGCCAGTGCATTCTCTAATATATGCGAGTCTCCCATTGGGAGCCTCGCTTATATAAAGAATACACTGGCTTACAATGTCAATGTTAATATTGTTAGGCCAATGTATTTTCTTATATATCCGAGGCTCCGTATGGGAGAGAATAGTGTCAGAGAATTTAATAACACACAGATCTGACACCAGAACGAGTTTACTCACATTCCAAACATCCACCAATTCAAACTATTTGTCTCCATCTGTTACATTTCAAATAATCAAATTACTCTCACATTCCGTCCATATATTCACGATGAATAATCTCACTTTTTATCAGACACTCCAAACGTTTTATTTTTCCACAAGTTGATTATTTGAGAGCAATATGTCTGGATTTGTTATCGATAGATATATTTTTCACAGTGTATATATAAAATCATTCCAGATGTGGATCATGTTGGATTAATAGACAATATTGATTTGTCTATTTATATCTGAGTTCTAAATTGACCTGAGCACCTAAATACCTATATTTCTAAGAACTGAACCATCATGCTATATTTACATCCCTTCGTTTTGAGCAAAAGTTACAAGGAACACAAAGTTAATAAAACTTATTATTGTCTTACAATATCTGAGGCATATTTGCGCACATCTAATCAGATTTGATTAGGCGAAGTAAATTTCTGTTTCTCAGGTTAGACTCTGAGCTCTGCCCCCGAAATAAAAGAATTAATTAAAAACATACAAGCACATTTATTTCGAATTTTTGTGCCTGAGAATCAGGAAATTGACTGCTTGACCAATTTGGATGCCTGATAATGAAAACCACCTTTTCATAATGATGGTGTGAGTTATGACAGCTTAAAATGTTTCCCACTAAATATCACAACTATAAGACAATTTATTGTTCAAAACACATGTTCGTAATTTTAGATAAATATATCATTATCTCTGCATTGATAAGAGAGCATTATTACTGTTAGATGGACTTGCATGGTTCACAGAATATGCCATTTGGGTAATGATTATCTGTCCTGTGTACGGGTTAACAAATCTGATTATCTGTGCCCAAATATGCCTCTCGTCTTTAATGTATAATTAGCAGGCCTTTACAAAAAAACAACATGTAGGCAATGATCAGTGTTCAATCAGGACTTGTGTTCGTTGGTGAAGTTCCGGTATATAACAAAATTAGGTTTGTGCTCAGACTTTAGAACAGTTATATTGTCATTCCATAAAGTATCCAAACAGACTGAATATCTTTAATTGTTATAAATTAGATATCAAAATTGTTGTGTTTGTAGTTAACAGACCCACAGCTTTCATAAGTTTATCGTCTTTCTGAGAATTAAACTGTTTCATCTATTGTCTCTCTGTTGCCACTATATTTAGGTTTTATTTAGGTTTTGTTGCAAAGAATTATTTACAGTGTTATTTATAAACTTATGTGAAGACAGGAATTTGACCTCTATAAATTCACATTCCACAATTTATAATGCTTCGTTTCACATTACTTTGACATTCCAGCCTATTCTTTCCAGGGACAGTCCCGGTTTGAAATGTATCCAAGTTAGTTTTGTACACATTTATTAATACTGACATTACATTGGAATATTTTGATTATCCAGTAATGCCCCAAATAATCGACTCCTTAACCACAGCCGAATTATGGGTAACATTTCAGGATTTAGTCGGAAATATGGCTTGTTGCCATTCATCGGGAATCTTCTTGTCTCACAGCTTTCCGATGAATGGCAACAAGCCATATTACCGACTAAATCCTGAAAAGTTACCCATAATTCTGCTGTGGTTATAAAGGAGTCGATTAGTTAGGGCATTACTGTATTCTGTATTTTGAAGAGTGTATAATCCATACAGTCTCCTGTCACCAAGCCTGCAAATAGTATGTCTGTCAGTTGCAGAATGAGGTCCCCCAGAATGTGAATTTAGTGATGCTATCCCGCTGCTTTGGCCTCATCTTCTGGGAAGTATCTGTAGTCTCAAATTAACATTGTTTTTAGTTACTTTTTCCCTTAGAAATTTCTACTGGGGAAATTCATTCTGATCCTAGGTCTCCCATAGAAGTTGAGACCTAAGAAGAATGAGGTTCCTAGAAGGTGAATTTGATGATGCTAGTCCGTTGTGCGGTATAGAGTCACTAAATTCAACCTCTGGGGACCTCAATCTGCAAAAGACAGACACACTATTTGCAGGCATGCCTACCACATACATATTTCATACTAGTAATGAATATTTATAAAGGTTTGCCATACAACCCTGTTCTGATTATTGAAGAATATGACAGGATATACCTTACGATTTGTTACTCTACAATCGACACTATCTATCTACCATTCTCATGTATGTTTTCAAGTGAAACGACAGCAAAGTTTTAATGTGTGTGTGGTGACGCCCCTCCATGGTTACACATGGCACGTTGACCTCACCTTAGTTACACTGGAGAGAGGAAACCACAAATCCTTGTTGAGGTCAATTTAGGTAATTTGCTGTCTTGAATCAATTTCAAGTAAAGTTCGTGAATGTGTGCGATAATAAATTTTACATTCAAACTGGTGATGTCTATTTCAAAGGAAGGTTCTCATGAAAAGTAATACTCCATGAATACTATTAAATGCGTATTGCCCATTTCTCAGGCCCAAAAGTTTTGAAAACTATGCGCGTGTGCAGTATTTAAAGACATATTATGGACTTGATTAGGTGCGTCAAACTGATAAGTTAGTACTCAGACGTTATACCAACTGGAGGAATGTAGCTTTCTACTAACATTGCCGAAAATCTCAAACAATTCGACTGTACCACTCCATAGAAAACGCCTTCCGAACTAAGCTCAATTGTAAATGTTTACTTCTAGATTAGGGATGCAACTATCGGCGATAATTTAATGAAAACGATTTCGCGATCGAGAGTAACTGCATTTAATTAATATAAGAATAATGGTGTGTTTTGTCGATCTGGATATAATATTCATAAAAATAACTACAAGGAGCAAGATTATTTTCTATTTGTATCGTGGGGGGAGGGGGTCAGTATTAAAAAAAATGTATCAGAGTTATTTCGTACCGATTATGAATTTTCCCGACAGTTGGACCTTGAATTAAAATGTTGCATGATTGGGGTTTTATGACCATGCCATGGGCCTGAGAAACTGGGAATTTGACTTGGCATGGCTGTTGGTATTTTAAGAATGAATACTGCTCATATTTCTATGATGCGACTTGAGCCGTTGTACAACCTTTTCATTATAATTAATATGAAGTTCATCATCATGGTCTTATTTATGATTTTATTTCCGTCCAAACCTCTGTGATGTTTTATGCATTTTTATCTTGTTTTTCATGTTGATGTATTTAGCTTATCTGTGTTATGTTTCAGACCTGTGATTATATCCACATTTGGATGCTTTAATTAAGACACCTTTGGTTAGTGTAATGCCCTAAATAATCGAATCCTTAACCACAGCAGAATTATGGGTAACTTTTCCGGATTTAGTTAGAATTATGGCTTGTTGCCATTCATCGGAAAGCTCTCACTGAGAGCTTTCCGATGAATGGCAACAAGCCATATTTCCGACTAAATCCTGAAAAGTTACCCATAATTCTGCTGTGGTTAAGGAGTTGATTATTTAGGGCATTACTGTATTTGCAGGGCCTGGAACCTACGTCATAATACTCTCGAAAATGTCAGCATGATAACACTCATGGGCATTTCAAATTCGTCTTTTTTATATATTTTTCAAAGATCAGCAATGTATTATTTATACTAATGAGCTATCTCAACAACTCATCTCGGATACTACAAGAATCGGATTTCATACAGATTTTTTTGTGGAGATTTTGGCAATCAAATTTCAGAATCTTGAAAAATGGTGACCGAAGTCACTTGAACACTTATATCTTCTCAACAGTCATATTTATATGGGGACAGGATTCATAGTGAGCTAGCAAAAATTGATACATAGCTCGTTCAATATATTTTTTGGTTGAGTTATTTATATAGGTGAGTGAAGAAACTATGAAAACTTACTTCGATCTTGCCGTAGGTTCCCGTCCCTGGAATGGCTTACTGTGATAGAGAAACCTTATAAGGTGGATATTTTCTACACGCAAAATTTCTTTTGATGCCACAGCTGTTGGATGCTACCTTATCCGATTTGACATCATAAAACTACTACATAACAGTCTACATGTATTTATACATATTCTATATCAGAGATTGAACCTTGGGGCCCATTTGTGGGAGGTTTTGGTGGTCAGTAGTTATCAACTGTCAAAGGAGGCTATTTTGGTGGGTTGGGTCCTCCAAAAGTTAGAGATCACCATTATAAAGAGTTTTGAAAGATTAATTCTTAGGCCAAATAAAAAATATTATTTGAGTCTCGGACACCGCCGCATTGAAATAAATGGCCCGCGTTGGACGTTTTATTTAAATTTTTTATATTAGGCCAAAAAATGGTCCAAAAGAAGAAAAAAAAACATTTTGTTTAAACTTTTTTTTTCAAAATTATTTTGGTATGTCCATACGTATTGACATTAATTGCAAAATACGTAAACTCTTAACATATCTCTTTGTAATGTGTGAAGATTGACTATCATGTAGATAGAGGACTACATTGAAGGAAATGGTAAGCTGATCATCATTGGTGTACTAATTTTAACTCCAGAACATTTGAAAGGCAGTGGGGGAAATTTAGGATCACATGTTATAATGGAGAGGTGTCAATTTATAGACAAGGGAAGCTATCATAATCCATGCTTACGATGTGCACAAATAATTAAAAAATACAAATCAAGTCCTCCCTCTCATTGATTCAGAAAAAAAATTTGTCTGAGACTCGAATAATGTTTTTTTTTTTTTTTGGCCTTAGAATATTTAAGTACTTGGTGAGCTAGGATAAGTGGATGATTGTCTATAGAAATTTTATGTCAAATCGGTTATGGTAGGCTAGTGTGGCTTTTCATGAGAGGGAAATCTAATTACGTTGATATTCTTTTGCATGCAACTTGACTTGTAACATTTGTTGTCATAACATGTCTTGAAGCATATTGGAATTACAATGTGGTGACAATTTATGGCTAAATTATAATTACTGTCAGAATCCAACCGCTGAAGCCAGTGACATCTTAAGTAAAGTGAAGAATTTTCATACCACTCAAAACTTGCAACTAATATTTTGCGACAGTTTTGTTGCTACCTAACTTAATTTTTAGAATATCTTGCCTGTGTTCAAATTATGCTTAGAATATATTTTAATTAAATATAAATTTTAGTTTTGTTTCACTGAAAAAATGTTGAAAACCAAATTTAAACTGGACTTTTATAATAAATAGAAAAGAATATCATTTGTAATATGTAAAAATAAACAAATAGAAAATTCAATAGCCATACAGTAATGCCCTAAGTAATCGACCCTTAACCACAGCAGAATTATAGGTAACTTTTCAGGATTTAGTCGAAAATATGGCTTGTTGCCATTCATCGGAAAGCTCTCCTCGAGAGCTTTCCGATGAATGGCAACAAGCCATATTTTCGACTAAATCCTGAAAAGTTACCCATAATTCTGCTGTGTTTAAGGAGATGGTTACTTAGGGCATTACTGTATATAGGGTCTTTCACGTGGCACTTCACAATCCAATTGTGTTACTCTACTAAAAGCAAAACATAATTTGTAAAAATTAGCCTGTGATTCTGACTATATCCTTAATTGTCATAAGCATCAATTAAATTGGTTCTATGTGATAACACATCACAGGATGAATCTATTGTTTATTCAAATGTAACCATCAGCAGGTCTGGCAAATTCTGAATTCAACTATTATAGTTATAAATATTATAAATACTCATGAAAATGATTCCTTCAACACATCTGTCTTTTCTCTCATCTGTCGTCTAATTTTATAACCTGAACATCCCTCCAAATGAATAATGGACTATTCCCATGCATACTTTTATAACTGAATGGGAGAATCCATTTAGTATAGAATGGGTTTACAGATATTCAACTACAATAGTATGAATATTATATTGCATGTTAGTGAAATCAATATAAAATCATATTACACAAAAGCGATTCAAAAACAGTGTCGCATGTGAATCTGTACCATGTTATTGTTGGATTAAATATGACTTGATCCACGCGAATGTTTGATCATTGTGGCACATAAGGAAACCAATTAACATTCAGTTTAATAGTGTCGCCCCGTTAATATTATTTAGAAAGACAATTATGCCATTAATAGTGTTAAAAACAAATTTGTGCCAGCTTATTTTATTTAATAACGGTACAAGTACAGTAATGCCCTAATTAATCGACTTCTTAACTACAGGATAATTATGGGTAACTTTTCAGGATTTAGTCGGAAATATGTCTTGTTGCCATTCATCGGAAAGCTCTCACTCAGAGAGAGCTTTCCGTTGAATGGCAACAAGCCATATTTCCGACTAAATCCTGAAAAGTTACCCATAATTCTGCTGTGGTTAAGGAGTCGATTATTTAGGGCATTATGTAGTTGAATTTAGAATGTGCCAGACCTGATACATGAGTGCAGCCGTTTGTATAAATCAGCTTGTGCTAAATAGGTTTTAAAAATGACTAGCTGAAATAGGTTTCTTGCTGTGACATGATATCTTGTTCTGCATTTGATTTCTCAGCTTTTTCAACCTGTTGATGACCATGATAGTTGATGACCATGATAGTTGATGACCATGATAGTTGAATTATTTCCATGCCTGCTTCTGATTCTATTTGCTGCCTGTGGTACATTTACCTGTGCTGTGCTTATTTAATATCGACAGGTGTCTTATTTTGTTTATTTGTTGATCGGGCAACCTTTGTTTTAGCATGGGCTCGACGTCCTTATCTTGTAATTGTAAGCTTGCTCAAGATTAAATTATTTCATATTTGTAGACAATGAATAAACAAAGTATAAAAATTTATATTATGTCTGTTGTTATTCCATAATTTAACTGCAACTTCCCCAATTATCTCTTAACGTTCTGTCAGAGCAATATAGAAATGAAGTATGCCTGTGCTACTGCATTTTGGGACCCTCAATTCTGTAATCAATTCCTTCAGTTTCAAATGTAGACAATACTGATATATTGAAATTTCCAACACGTATAGCTTATCAGCTCCTGACGGGATGGAACTAATTCTGTGTTTTCAATGACTTAAGGGGCAAACGCACATTTTGCATAAATCGAGCCAAAAATTGCAAGAAATTAAAAAAAAAGAATTTCTCTGGATCTATTTGGTGAAAAATGGTGAATTTCACATATCATCATCTCCATTGTATATATAATCTGAGAAATTATTAACCCTTCCATGACTGGAGCTTGCTGAAATTTTGCGAGAATGCACTTACACACAATCTTTAATGCTGCACCAGCACAGCTCCCCATCATTAGATGGTTAAGAGACGATAAAAGCAATGGATACATTTGAGAGGTTGAAAATATATTATCTTTTTTGTCACTTTCGTACCAAGAACTGCTAGAATAATTAATAATTTCACACAACAATCCAATCGCCAAATAGCTTATTGTCTTGGGCCCTATGAAAGGAGACTTCATTTGTATCATAGAGTTGAATTTGAATTGCATAATACAACATCATTCTCCCATACATTGTAATGAAGAATAAAAGGTCACCAGACCACAGTGTACCCCGAAAACGTGGCAAGTCGATGCCGCTTTGTTGAAGAAATTAAAAAACAATGTTGAAATTTTCTAAGTTGAAAAGGGTTAATAACTCCGTCAAAAAATAATTTTTTCCATCTTCAATATATGGGCAACAATATTCTGAAGTTACAAATCTCTAGGATGAAAACTGTAGGAGGAGTTGATTACACCATGAAGGTACCCTCATACAGAAAATTATAAAAAATGTTGAGATATTCTAAGTCGAAAAGGGTTAATAACTCCGTCAAAAAATAATTTTCCCGTCATCTATATACATGTTGCACATCTTCAATATATGGGCAACAATATTCTGAAGTTTCTATCTCTGGGATGAAATCTGTAGGAGGAAATGATTACACCATGAAGGTACTCAAAAGTGTGATGGACGGACAGAGCCCATTTCTATAGTCTCCCAAAAATAAATTTTTCGGGGGACAATAAAGAAGGAATTACAGTTTGATCTTCGACAGCATCATGTGTGCATGGGTTACCAGGAAGTTGTTAACAAGCGTTGGTTTGTTGCCACTTACCTTATTACTGCGTGCCATTGTTTTGATACTGACCAAATGCCATTCTGGGAATTAAGTGGCATGATTTCTGAAACACACCCTATCTGATCAACTATTCACTCGAAAGGAGACATGCCCCTATATGACGGACAATGCAAGGACTATCACCATAGATCAAACTTGTGTCCAATTTTCAAGAAAATGTGTTCGAATTTTCAATATGATTGGGGTGATATGGGTATAAAATGTTGGGGGGGGGGGGGGGGGACTTATTCTCTTTGAGGTGTTTATATTTGAGTATTGAAGATTTCAAGAGCTCCATTAGAATTAGTTTGAGCACTCGCATAAAACAAAGATTGCCTGATCCTAACAAGAGCACTGTCGTGTGGCTACATGCGATCATTTGTTGGCTGCTAAAAGTGTTATCAAATCAGATGAATTTTATGTCGGAAAATGGCTTTTAACTCATGCATAAATTATTTAGCCAAATCCACATCCAATCTTGACTTATACCAACTTTAATTCTGGGCAAATAACGCAATCTAGAGTTATCGGTCAGAAACCAAAACCAAAAGTCGAAAAAGGCCGTAACTCATATAAACATCTTTGAACTGAACCCATATTCAAATTTATGGTTTAGGAACATATATATATATACCAACATAATAGTTACATTTTTTAACCCAAAAACTCATAAATCAACCATTTTTCATCTGCTCGGAACCAAATTTAGTATATGAGTTTCTCAACTTAAAATACAGATTGAGTCCAAATATGGGTTTGGTCCAATTTTTTATACCAGAGTTATGGCCTTATTCAACTAAGAATTATCCAGATTATAACCCAAGTAACATACAATTAATTAATACCTGCTTCTCTGTGAGAACCACAAGAGACAATGTGGTTTGATGACAAGGTGATTTGGGGGGCTAACCCCGGGATCTTCGAAATGGCCGAATGGCCCTTTCCTTAATAACCCCTCAATCAAGAGTTATTTATAGCCCTCATATGTTAGCTCTTAAGAGAATCTGCCACACAGCACTTTTTGATAAATTGATTTAGCTTTCTTTTTAACGACAATTTAGCCAGGGGAATTTATTTAACTAGACTATTGGAGCTCTAGGTCCTTGGATGCTTGGACTTACATTGGATCAAACAGGGCAGAGATAGGTGATTTAACCCCTTTTACCCATTCCATGTTTTTTAACCTTTTCCATTATTAAATATCTATATTATTTTGATACTCACATGGCAACTTGCAACAACATGAATAGAACTGCTTACACTATGATAGTGTTGACAGGCTCTATATATTAGATGCTATATTAACCCTTCTATTTTGACCCATACATAAAATAAGTTGTGTTATTACTGGTTATTATGTACATTTGTCTATACTACTTTAGATTACAACAGTATACTCTATAATTCAACACCAAAATATTATTCCGATCATAACAATTTACCTTCGCCAAGGGATGGGTTAAACATCTGCCGATCATGATCAGCCTCTCATTATTTGTTCACATGCAGATGTCTCATTTTAAATGGGTTTGCATTACACGCATACATAGCCTGTGTGACTGCTGGTCAGTATATTATATACTTGAATATCAACTAGCAGAAATACCTGAAGTACATGTGTTTGAAAGTGAAATAAAGGCTTAATGATAGCACAGGATAGCATTCATGGTACCTCTGCAATGAAATGATAAATATTTTGTCTACACGTTGGTGACACATACAGTGTTCTTTAGTCACTAATAGAGATATAGCCATACAAAGAAATGATTCAGAAGTACAGTACACAACTAAGTGATATAATTCAAATACAATGATGTTCCCTAATTAATCTTTGATAAATATTTTAATTGGAAAAACATTGCATTACAGGTTTTTTTTTCCGTTCTCAAACTTCCCACCCACCCCCATCCATATGTCTAACTACATGTATTTAGTAACTTTTTTGCAGACCACCACACCCCATGGTCACTATGCAATAATTATTGGACTGAACCCACATTCCAACTTGACCTGTGCTGAGAAAAGCACACAAACCAACTTTGGCTCCTATCATATAACCCAAACTGGAGTTATCGGTCATAACCCAAAATGTTAATGGATGGACAGACAGACGGATAGACAGTGTCAGACTAATAACATAATACAACTGTTTTTTTTTAAATGGGCATTCAAAAAACATACACAAAGTTGAATAAAGTAATTTATTAACCACTAACAAATCAAATAAATTTACACATAAATTAGAATAGGGATAAATTACAAATTTTTAAAAACAAAAAAATAAAAAAGATAGAAAGAATTAACAATTAAGGAAACAAATGTCAACAAAAGATCACAACGAACTCAGTCGCAGACAACATGAAACATTTCAAATTGAAAACACCAATTATTCAAAGAACTTTGGAAAGCAAACAAAAATTAAAGCAAGAAAAATCTGCAGACAAAATGATTATGTCAAGCGAAGATTCCAAATTCAAAACTGTATTTTCAAAGCATTATTGGTTATTTATTGTATTTAAGAAATGAATGTAGTGGGTGTGTGTGTTGTTGGGGGATACGGCACTGCAGTCATTGGGCACATTGTGTGAATCGCAAAGTTGTTCTCATGAAATGTGCCCCCAATGACCACAGCGTCATATTCCCCAATAACACACACCAACTACATTCATTTCTTATATTTATATAGCTTTTTGATGATTTATTCCCATAAAAAGCTGAGTGTATTCTTATTTATTTTCACAAAATCTGCTGAGAATTTGAGACTAGCCCATGAAGCACATTAAGTCAGCCCAAAATAAGATTTCCAAGCACTTAGCAACAATAACATGATCAATATAAATAACTTGCTTCAGATGAAATTTGGCTGAACTTTGAGAAGCACGCCCAATTATTCTGCTGATCATTTTAGTGATAGGTCAACAATTTAATTTGTGACATTGTGTTCGTGTTACGGTCTGTGTGTTATTGGGATCTGTGTGTTTAAATGGTGGCCCAATTGGCAGTTGACCAATCACTGACCACGATACAGTGTAACACAGACGGGCTATGTAAATTATGCTGATATAAATACTGTTCTGCCTGAACATGTAATAGTATTGAAAGTGGAATACAAATGTATATCATTTAACACCCTATAGATCCCGCTTCCTAGAAAAAGTAGCTTCCAGGAAAATTGAGTTTTTGAACAAAATAACACTTGTGTCACTATTCTCGAGAAAACCGTTATTAAAAGATTTTGTTATTCAGTGATTTAGCAAGATATTTGCAAATCCAAATAAAAGAATGGTGACAGATAACAGAAGCCAAAATGTGTGCAGACTTAGATATTTGTTGGCAGTTTTATTTTGTTTCTATTTGAATAACTACTTCAGGGCATATTTTGTCCATTGTGTTGACCGGACAGATCTATTGGAAAATGTCAGTGATAGACTGAGTTCTGTGAAATACTGGTTAACTTTCTAATTGTTTGAGGAATGCCACAACATTGTAATGCTTCCAGTAACGATTGAGGAGCAATGTGCTCCTAACTATTGCACCATAAACAAACTTTTACTCCGAATGCAAAGGTACTGTAGCATATCTTTCAAGAGGTAGGGTGGTTGAGGGCTAAATATGCCCACAACAACTTCATAAAAATCCCATGGAAATGCAAAGTGACCATCTGGGATCCAACTTCCAGTTGATTGCAGGCTAATTAGCTCACCTGTGTGTACATATATGGCAAATTTTGTACCTGTGCATGGTTGGTTATTTGAAAAAGCGAGGCAGTCAAATGTATGCTATAATTATGTGCAATAACTAGGAATAGAGCATTATATTGAAACGCTATGATAACAGACATAAAATGTCAGTGTTCTTGCGTGCGTACTAAGTCTTACACATGTGTGCTCAATTTCCTGGTAGCCTTGTTCCCCCGGAAGTCGGATCTATAGGGTGTTCAATACCTGTTTCTCTCACATGAAATTATATGAATAGTTGCTTGAAGTAGCCTAAAAAACCAGCCAACTCAATAGCTACACAGCTGGGCTACATGCACCGGTATAATATAATCATGAGCTGGTGATGCATGTAGTGTTCAGTAGTCACTAATATGGGCATATCATACTCAGAAATGATGCAACAGGTTAGCACAGTACAATACTAAGTGATATAATTCCTATATCTTAATGTTTCCTAACTAATCTTTGATAAATACGTTGATTGGAAAAAATTTACATCACACCTTTTTTCCGACCTCCTACCACCCACCCACCCCTCCCTTTGTCTGGAATTATTCTGCAGACCCCCCCCCCCCCGCTATGTAGTGAAATAAGACACTCTGTAAACAATGCAGGTGCAGGAGGCATAACTCCTGAAAACTTTAACAGGACCACTTTATGAACTCGTCCAAGAGATTCATCAGGTAGAGTCCATGATTCTAATTTAGTCAAAATAGAATCACGTTTGTTAAATTCCCATTTAATTTTTGAGTCACTGATTATTTTTTTTTATAGTGCCTTGATATACGGTTTTAATAACAATCTATGGCATAAAATATGATTAAAAGACTATAATTCATCACCATTTGGAATGTCTGTGTCTCAGAAGGTGCCCATAGAGCAATAGAAAAAAACTGAAATCATAGATACATTTCCCCCGTTGCAGCTCCCAGAATGCAACATAATTCAAACTATAGTTTATTTTCAATGGATGGGGAATAACTCTATATCTTTTTATAGAGTTATTCCCCTTCCTTTGAAATAATAGACTGTGCAGAAACTTGAGCACAAAACACACGTCGGTATCTCAACAAAAACATGTTCACAGTTTATTACACCGAATAAATTGATAATGTTTTGGAGCATAATATGGCATATATTTTATATAATGTGATCTGGGGGTTCGAAAATTAAGTGGGCCTTTAAAGTCTTTCAAACTGTTATATTTCAGAATTCGCTAGATTGAAAATATCCTAGCAAATTCTGAGGAAAGTGTACATCGTAAATTAAGCAAATTTTTTGTGGTGCAAGCTTTCTAAAATGACGGGAACAGAATAGTGGAAGCTAACAGTCCTATTAAGGCCATTTAATCATGTTTCATCGAATATGTAGCTACATTCCTATTTTATTCCACTTTATGCATTAATTTATTCGTTTAAACCATCAGAAATGCTAAAGTAAAGAGGCGTGATTTTTTGTTGATACGTCACTGAGACAGCAATGTCGTGAAGTGAAAGGTTACTTTGCGCATAGTCCTTTCTTGAAGTATAATACACATACCGGTAAGATATAGCTAAAATTTAATACACAGCATAACATCAAACAGGTATAAGATAAATAGTCTTCTCGGTCCACAACAGTTTGAGACATAATTTGGGATGAGGCTGTTTTGGACCGAGTCACGCCTGTTGTTCATTCAAAATACATGTATGTCCTACAAGTTGAGTCCAGACATTCACATAAACCCCCTGATAATCATCTAACATGTCTTCAAAATGATATATCACATACCATGATAGAAAAAAGGTATAGTGATGATACAATCGTTTAATGTATTGATTACATGCATTTTTTTATAGCGCACCAAATCAAAATTCTCTGGAAAACAAGGCTTGTTTACTTATACAGTAATGCTCTAATTAATCGACCTCTTAACCACAGCAGAATTATGGGTAACTTTTCAGGATTTAGTCGGAAATATGGCTTGTTGCCATTCATCGGAAAGCTTTCGGTGAGAGCTTTCCGATGAATGGCAACAAGCCATATTTCCGACTAAATCCTGAAAAGTTACCCATAATTCTGCTGTGGTTAAGAGGTCAATTAATTAGAGCATTACTGTATATCTCATTAACAGATCTCTGATATATGCATGTTTGATATCATCATGCTTGGGAAAGGCTGCCCTCTATGTTCATATATGCAAAGCTTCCATTTGATCTAATCTGACGGCATACAAGCAAGATAACTACCAACCACGATTCTGAGCGTAAAGTCCGTTATAGAAGAGTAACGGAATGGGACGAGGTCCAAAACAGCATCAACCCAACTGATATCCCAAGCTGTTGTTGACTGAGAAGACTTGGTCTAGCCATTTTACTGTGAATAGCCATAGATAAGAGTTCCTAGTCTGAGGATATGCATGTCTCATTGGCAGAGCTTATATTCAGATGACTGAGATCCATTGAATTATTCCCCATATCACATTCCTCAAAGGTAGTGCATTCTATTTCTAGCAAGTTTTATAAACATTCCGGGGTATAAAATAATAAATATGATTTTGACACCTGTCCAGAAAAGCTTCCATCAATTAATGTTGATTTCATTTAGAACTTTTCTCATATAATACTGGGACAGTAAAAGGATAAAAAGGTATTACACCAGGCAGGTAGCTCCAGAATTCCTGGGGATGTTGATCAAATTGTCAGATAAGATCATATATCACATGTGTAAGCAGCTGCACAGCTGAACTAGAAAATAATATGCTATTATTTTCTTAAATGCTGTCAGTAAAAGAGAGATAACTCTATCAAGAATTTGAGTAGGTATTGTTTTTTGACCAGGGATAGAAGAAGCCGTGAAAAGCAAGGGGGGATTTCAACCTTCAGACGGTAGTTTTTCCCCCAATGCAAATTATGCAGAAGCCACTGCATGCCTCTCTGCTCTGTCACCCCCTGTTTGGGACTTTCAAACAAATCTGGATCCCAGTCACCCAAGGTAAACCTGGGTGAATATAAATCTGATTGGTTCTTGAGAAGACGTTTTAAGGATTACTACAAAAGTAAAGGGTTATGTCCCTTGCTCCTCCCCTAATACACCTGGTGGCCCCATTCAAACAAATCTGAATTCCAGTCGCTTGGGGACATCCACACCAAATATGATCGCATTGGCATTCAGTCATGTGGTTCTGGAGAAGAAGACCTTTTAAGAATAGAGGAAAAAGGTTATGTCCGTGACTCTGCCCCTATTTGCCAGTGACCACATTTGAACAAATCTGAATCCCAGGCACACAAAGACCCTCCATTCCAAATATAAGCTAACTAGGCCTAACGGTTCTTGAGAAGAATTCGTTTTAAGAATTACTATGGAGGGCAAGAATTATGGCACTGGCGTCAAAACTATTTGACCGGGTGACCTCATTTGAACAAATCTGAATCCTAATCATAAAAGGACCCTCCATACCAAATAAAAGCTACATTAAGTTTTAATGGTTCTTGAGAAGAATTTGTTTTAAGAATTACTATGGAAGGAAAGAGCTATGGCCTTGGCTTCCCACCTATTTGACTTAGTAACCTCATTTGAACAATGCTGAATGTTGACAGAAGAGGAGTGATGACTATAGCTCAATCAGAGATATCGTCTCAGGTGAGCTAAAAAGATATTTGTAGTCTCGAAAATGGGTTTTATAAAAAGTATGTTGTTGTTGTAATTTTGGCCTGGAAGAGATACACCATCTTTAAAATTATGGCAGGGAGTTTCAATTGCAAAAATTTCCAAAATGAGACAATATTAGCCAGTGGCATATCCTCAAAAAGGTGACTGCAGATCAGCTTCGTATGAAGAAACATCGTAATCCCTGAACGCACCTCTGGAATGTAGTTTTATTGGGAACAACTTGTAGTCCAGGAGAATTCTGATCTAAATCTTCACAATCATCTGGACCATCACTGATTTTAAAGTAAGAAGTGATGAACGTCCGGCACATGGGGCAACTGTCTAACGATTTCAAACATGACGTACAAACACATGCATGTCTACACGGCAATAACGCACACTGAACTGCACTAGATTGGCAGACGACGCATTCAGTAGCATTGTCATCACATACAGACTCCGAAGGATCTCCAGAATCAGAAAATGCACCCTCCTCTCCAGAACTCGGCAGATTCAGGTCAGGTTTTGGGGATTTTGGGTCACGGCTTGTCTGATTTAGGTCAGAGTTCATTTCAGTGTCTGTTGTAGGTTGAGCATTAATGTAGAGTGACTACAAATAGATGGTAAAATATTAATGGTAACATATAACGATCTCAATTGGAGCTGCATTCTGAAGTCATGTGAAATCATCCGCTAAAGTATTTATATATGGAAGGCAATGATAATTTAGCAGTTGCCCGTTATTACATTTCGCACTCTGTTAATCTTTCACATTTTATTTTTAAAATGAGTTTAAAATATTAATTTTTTGACAAAATGTTAAATTGTTCAGTTACAATCATAATACATAAGACTATGTCAAGATAAGTTTGATTACAAATTTGCAATGCTGAACACCGCAACATCACTGTGTTCACAAATAAAAATTGACAACCACCGGATTTCAGCATTGATAAAAATTTCCTATTCTACGTTTAATTCCATTCATTTCAACATTGAAATAATTATTAGAACTCATACAGTACATAAAATAGCCACATGCAAAATTAAATTTTGATTTCTTGCAATTATTAAAATATGAAAATTATAATTATTGAAGAGGCACTCCTCAGATGAGAGTGGTGCCTGGCAGGGATTGGTCAATTACCGTACTTAACCCAACCATGACTGCTGCTTCCTGAAATTTTCGAAAACCCTGTGCCAATGCATTCTCTTATATATGCGAGTCTCCCATAGGGAGCCTCGCATATATAAGAGAATACATTGGCCTAACAATATTTACATTGACATTGTCAGCCAGTGCATTCTCTTATATATGCGAGGCTCCATATGGGAGACTCGCATATATAAGAGAATGCACTGGCATCGGATCTTTAATGCTGCACCAGCATAGCTCCTGTCATGATATGGTTATTATAATCAGATGGGAATACATGTCAACGACACGCACATACAAAAAATACAAACATTAATCAACTACATCTACTATAATGACCATATAACCTGTGTGGGTGGAGTCATTTTTTATAAGATACCTGTGACCCAAAGTCAATCCTATGACAGTAAATAATACGAAACAAATAACACACACGTGTTGAATACATATAGGTTATCACCACCATGTGTGTTTCCGAGATCCGTATTTAAGTCGAGCTACCTTCTATGGGCTGTATATCATCGAGTCCATCAGAACTAGACAATACGCGGCCCAGAGAAATTAGCAAGACTTGTATACCAATCTCGGGAACACACAAAGTGGTGATTTATAACCAGTTTACTTTACAATTTACACAACAGACTATCGTCAATAAGTTAGTATTTTATGAGAACTATGTCATTGGTGGTATATAGATAATGCACTGCACAGATGACATCATGGTGCATCACAATCAGGACTAACGACATCAACTATTCATTTTTTTAAATTAGTGTTCTCACCATTGTCATCGCAAACGACTCAATTGAATGGATATAATAGATCTTTTAAACCCATATTATGAAAATAATAGGACTAATTGATGCCAATTGGCGGGCTAATCATACTTTGATACTTTGTTTACAAACGAAGCGAGCCTCTCCACATGTCATGTGCAGCCGCTGTTGCCAACCAGGATACGACTTGTTGCCATGCTGGACACAAAATCGGAACTCCTAGACGTTTCACATGTATTTGAGGTAAAATAGCCAAATTGTAAGATAAAGTACCAGATCAGTTGTTGTGATACTGAACGTATATATGTGGAAAGTAATTACGTGTAATTGAAAAAGTAATCAAATTTTATGTCTATTTATCCAAGTAAATAACTACTTTCAATTACTTGTAATTTGAGAAATGACCCAATTACAAATTACTCTCAATTACTTGAGTAAAATTAATTAATTATTGTCAATTACAATTACAAATTACAACTTATCGCTGGTGCCTGAGAACACAGTATTTTTATTAATTTGAACTTAATCTGACATGCCGAACAAACCCACATGCGAAGAGAGAATTTACTATGGCCAGATTTGATTCTACCAACCCTGAGTTTATTGTGCCTGTCATTTGCAGAATGAGGTCCCCAGAGGGTGAATTTAGTGGCGCTATCCCACATAGCGGGCTAGCATAACTAAATTCACCCTCTGGGAACCTCATTCTGCATGGCCTCATCTGCTATGGGAGACATAGACTCAGATTGAAGTTCCCAAATGGTGAATATTGTGATGTACACCCATTGCGAACCTCGATTATGCAATGTGTCATCTGCCAATTTGGGGATATAGAGAAACTAAACTAAAAAAGAAATAGAATCTATGTGAAGAAGTGTCTGTAGAAATTTGATAATAAAGAAACTTTCCAGAGAAGATGAGGCCTATAAAGCAGAATGAGGTCCACAGAGGGTGAATTTAGTGATGCTGGCCCACTATGGATGGATGTTTACATTCTGGGAAGACTATATGTCTTGACGTATGTATAATATTTATGTGCAAAAGATAAGAAAAATATACAAAGTTATATTATGTTTTATAGACCCACTCTAAACCTGCCATAGTAAATGCATGTGGCTCCAGTCAGTCATTATTTATTTGGATATTTCCCAGACCATGATGCAACATTGTTTAACCGTAAAACAGTCTATGTAATATACCTGTAGACTGAAGACTGCCCTATTGTTGAGTTTGAGGTATTGGCTGATTATTTTGGATGTGTCTGTACAGAGTCGGTCACTGAGGTGAATTATAGTGACACTGGCAACCTGAAATATGAGAGGTTTCACAAAACTATAATTACAGTTAAAGGCCCACTTAATTTTCAAACCCTCAGATTACATTATATAAAATATATGCCATATTATATACCATTTGAAAGAGGAAGCTCCAAAACATTGTATTATCAACTTATCCGGTGTAATAAACTGAGTTTCCAACGCATTTTGTCATCTAGATTGCAGTAAAAAGCAGTATTATTTCCAATGCAGGGGGAATAACTCTATATATTAAAGATAGAGATCTTCCCCTTCCATTGAAAAAGTTTGAATTCTGTTGCATTCTGGGATCCAAAGGGTGTGGGAAGTCATTCTGTGAGTTCAGCAGTTTTCTATTTCTCAGTATATCAAGTCACTATAACAAAAATAATAGGCGACTAGAAAATTAAGGGGGCCTTTAAAGGTCCACTTAATTTTATAACCCCCCTCCCAGATCACATTATGTAAAATATATAGTATATACCATTTGAAAAGGGAAGCTCCAAAACATTGTATTATCAACTATTCCAGTGTACTAAACTGAACATGTTGAACATTTTTGTTGAGGTACCAACATGTTTTCTGTGCTTAAGTTTCATCTGGACTGTACTGCAAAGTCTATTATTTTCAATGGAAGGGGAATAACTCTATATCTTAGTTTGGTTCAAACAATATTTATTCCATTCCAAATAAAATATATAATTAATGAGCATGACACATGTATATATGTAGAGACTTGGAGGGAGAAGATGATTTGATAACAAGCTTATATAGAGTCATATCTTAGTTTGAATTCTGTTGCATTCTGCGGGAAATGTTTCTATGATTTCAGCTATTTTCTATTACTTTATGGGCACCTTCTGAGACACAGACGTTCCAAATGGTGATGAATTATACATGTAGTATTTAATCATATTTTATGTCAGATTGTTCTTAATGCACTGTAACAAAAATAATCGGTGACTCAAAAATTCAATGGGCCTTTAACACTTAGAAATACATGTATCTTAAAAGGACATGGCTCGTTCCTACCCAAAATTATCTTAAAACATACATTCGCGGAAGATTTCAGAACAAATTTGATGATATAGCAATAAAAATACGTGATTTATTCTTAGATATTTTGTTAAAATTGACTTAATTGAGATTGTTTCATTTGTGCCGGTTAAATTTTCAATCAGCGGACAAATAAAAATTGCACCTGTGCACCAAGGAAAGATAATCTAGAGAGCTCTATCGTTGCTCTGAAACGGGTATGGTACTACCTAATTTTGATTAATAACTGTATTTGTTCTGGGCATGATTTTTGTGGTCGAAGTTATATTTTTTACACATTGGGTATGCATATTGCTAATGACAATGATTGATGTCAGACAAGATAGCTAATTACGATCAATACCAAGTTAACTAACCATCATTTATATTTCAATGTACTGATCATACATGTAGGTCGCGAATCGCGATATACTAGCCTATAGTTGATAATATCTAAATTCAAGTAACTACATCCAATACCAATACGGCGGTACGCATACATGTATGTCGGATATTGACCAATATACCTGGAATATGTCAGTTGGCAATGCTAAGAACAAAAAGTTATGAGGGCCTAAAAGACTTGGAGCATTTGCACTCAACCCAATCATGGCATGGCTTCTATACAATGATGGAGATAATAAAATACACTACACATTTCCACAATGAACATACAATGTATTATATATTATGTCCACAGTTTAATACAGCTTGCCCGGCAGTAACTTGATGCTTTCTGTAACACAAACCCATATACCAAAGTAAGATTTAACACATTTCCCTCCATTTAAGGTATTTTATAATGATTGGACCTGTCCAGAACGGTCCAGGCAAGAATACCGGACCACTGAGATCTGGACCGGACTGGACTGCCTCTTCACTGGACCAGACCACCACTGGCATCCCTAACCAATTTTCATGTGGGATGATATCACTGTGTGTGCCCAGGGGCTGTTGGTGGCCAAATTGGCCAATGGCCAGATATTTTTGAAATGGCCAAATAATTTCATTTAACCTGATTTCGCCAAACTTTTGGCCAAAAAGTTGCAAATCTAGTATCAGCAATCACCTCTCAAAATATCACGCGATATCACTGAAACCCTTACAGTTAATCAGTAATTGATCACCATGTATGTCTGGATAACAATTTATTAGAAGTGAGACTTTTGCTTACATATCAATACAATGTTGATTAACCATTTCTGTACTAAATACTCACTGATGAGTAGTTATCCCTTAGGAATTGTTCAGTTAATAAGTTCAACTTTATTATCTGAACATTTCCCTCCAATAAATAGGACTCCTTCTGTACTTTTAATTTTCCTGAAAACCTCTCCAGATGAATAATAGATCATTCCAATGTATACTTTTATAACTAACTTGGAGAATCTATCTAGTATAGAAAGGGTTAACTTCACAGGGTCCTTTCTTTCAATCAATCGTTATTAATTTATTGCTTTATGGTTTCAACAATAGACAAATCATTGCACATCTATATTGGTATAAGGTATCAGCTACATGTAGACCTCAGTTTTTTTTCGGCTCTCATCAGTCCACACTTGCAGTATCGGTTTTCTCATATAAGTCCATCTCAAAATTTATCAGTATTTTTTTTAGCACCTTTTGCTTTACTTTTTATCATTATTATTTTTTGTCATTTATGTTTCTTATTAGTTTCGATTCTCTCAATGATGCTACAATTCATTTTTTTTTTAATTGGCCAAATAGTTTGAAAATTTGCCAAACAAATTCAGAAATGGTAAAATAGTTGGCCAAAAGAAAAATTTGGCCAGCATGAACCCTGAGCGGATTTTGCCCAGTCTGGAGGAGGTGTAGCAAGCATAGCCCAGCCATGCCCATTTGTCAAATCCTGCACTCCTGCCTAACAGAACTCTGATCAATCTGATCATGTACCCTGCTGGACAAAACAAGTGTCCACTGCCACCGCGGTGTACTTGCCGTTCGGCCTCGGTGTCACTTTGTGTAACCGCGGTTGAGCACCGCGGCCGAACGGCAAGTACACCGCGGCCGAACGGCAAGTACACCGCGGTCGAACGGCAAGTACACCGCGGCCGAACGGCAAGTACACCGCGGCCGAACGGCAAGTACACCGCGGCCGAATGGCATGTACACCGGGGTTATATTTCTGGTTTGTATCGTCTTTTTTCTCGAGTTTAAAACATGTTTTTTATTAGTAGAAATATACGATGGTTAGTATTTTTAATTAAAGGAAATTTAAATCCGTACATAATATCGGCTTTAAGGTCATTATGACGAATCACATTTATATTTAACCCCACTGTTTCAATGATCTAACGAAGATTTTAATGGAACTTTGTTGTCAAATATAAAAAAAACTTAAAAGTCATGCGTCGATCCCGTGCATGCTATGATTGCTATCACGTCGACATACACCTGTCAATCATCCAGGATTAGTTTGTGAGATTTTATTCTCTGCTTTAATTGGTTGGCTGTGGGAGGAGCTTACCGATATTTTGTTCTAATGTGGTATGCAGACCGTATGCTTTGACACCATTACCGATAATAAGTAAATAAAATTAGTCCCATTTTTTTTATTAGAGTTGCTATTATTTTTTTTAAATATGGTCAAATGAGCATATTGAATAAAAGTGTAATATTCTCAATCCATATATGTGGCAAATCCATTGCCAAGTGAAAATTAACTGCCAGCGTCAGAAACTGGAAATACGCGACATTTTACGCTTTGCTCTATAATTACACGGTATTTGCCACCCGAGGATGGACTGAATAAAGATTACACAAACAATGTGTGTTGAAATTTTTTTTAGAATTGTGATGGGACACGTGTATAAGGTCAAAAGGAATAATGCACACGTTTCCCCGAACGGACACCCCGAAATTAGGGGCGGGCGGTATGCGTTTCAATTCATTTAATTTTTCCGTTTTATTATGCATTAACAAGCTATTGAAAATACACCATTTATTGTATTCTCTACCAACATTCCTACAGATAAGATTTTAGTCATCATATTCAAATAAAAATTGTCATGTTGACAAGTTATGAAAACCACTAGCCCTGATCAGAAAATGCAGATAATTCGGGAAAAACCTTGCGTGCACAAACAACCACGCGGTCAATACATGTACGTCATGCATGCATGCGTCTATTACTGGTATAATTTATGTAGGAATCTGGATTTTAAAAACCAGACAGCTATGACATATATTGACAAACTTATAGTATCTCAACAAACATGCTTACTGTAATTACTTCATTCAAGGGTGAAAGAGAAATAGAGTTTCGTAAATAAATAAACATTGGAATACACATCGGCGCCGTATACGCCAATAAAAAAAACGGAGAACCACGATACTTTTGTTTTCGCAACGGAAGTACATTCTCATATATTCCCGTTTCGTTGAAGTGATGCGCTCTGGTGCCGTGTTTCCCGGAAAGCCGATTAATTTAGCACAATTCCAATCATCCCATGATCTCCCATATCCGATCTATTGCAAATCCACATAAACGAACCACGTGGTCTCTTTTATTCAATGGATGTATAAACCATGCATGCATCATTAAATTTTTATTTTGTTATATATCCATTATAAAGTATTGTTTACGTATATTGCCACAAAAAAAGTGAGTGAAACCCTTGATTGGGAGTTTGATAATCGTCGTTAATTTTGCGCACATCTGTATATCTCAAATGCCAGGTGCACGCGAATTACAATTAGTGAACGTCAGCATTATTCAGAAATTTGGCGCAAGGACTGTAGCAATCGTCATTGTTTGCTACATCGTTTTAAACTGTTTGAGGTTAACATGATTGTGACATGTCACTTTCTCCTCGATATTCCCTTTCAAGTTTTATCAAAGGTCAACTGGCATGCTGCCGCAGTCTTGTATTTAAAGTAACTACGGTGTTGAAAGGATTTGAATATTTAGGTTCATAAAATCTTCGCAGGCGAAAAATACCTTATCACGCACAAACGCTCTTTATTGTTCATTCTGAAGAAAATTCTGGCACAGATTTTTATACATGGACGGCAGTAAATTCCAAAAGGAGGACCACATGGGTGGATGTAGTCAGTATATAATTCAAACCAAATAATAGTTTAAATTAATGTAAAAAAAAAAATATTTGAACAAGAGAAAACAACATCACAATAACAAATATTTTTACATGGGCAAACAAACAGTTCAAATTAGGATGCGACAACAAACCATAATCCTTATTTTATAATCGGTCTTAAATGACAGGATGGTGATTCAATGCTCTAATGATGAGGCTGCCACGTGTGCACGGCATTCCAATGCTTATTTCTCAAAAAGACACGTGCTGCCAAATATAGATGGAGTCTGTTTTCGGCAACATCTGCATCACACTTCCGTGTCGCCTAATAATTAACAGCGGGAGCCTTTTCTAATCAGGGTGGATTATGACACCTTGATTTTATGACAGTTTACTGGTGGGACGTTGACTACTTAAAAGATTATCACACCTTGTCACCAGACAGATTAGCCCTCAAACATATAATAGATCGTCTGGCGGACTGTATTTAGACAATGGCCTCAATCAAGCCTCATTTATGGTGCCCTCTTTGTGTTTTTCAACATCATTCCAAGAACGGCAAGTACACCGCGGCCGAACGGCAAGTACACCGCGGCCGAACTGCAGTCAGCCGGTGGAGCCGCGGTGTAGTTGCAGTTCGGCCGCGGTGGCAACGCAAACCACACCGCGGTTAAGTGGACACTTGTTTTGTCCAGCGGGGTATGCAAACTCTGCAAATCCGGTAAAATTGGAGACGAGTTCCACTACCTTCTTGTGTGCGAAAGCTTATCAAAAGCCAGGTGCCCTTTTTATTTAATACTAGAAGGTGACCCGACTTCGTCCGGGCTTTGACCTTGAATTGTCTATTTTGAAGGCCAAGGTCAAGTGGGGTCACTATTTGACCCGTCCAAAACACTGCCCGAACAAAAGTACCTGACAAAAGTACCCGTCTAAATCCATCCGGTTTCACCCGATTTGACCTTGAATTGATCATTTTGAAGGTCAAGGTCAGGTCGGGGTCACGATTTGACCCGTCCAAAACACCCAGTGGACAAAAGTAACCCTACGTATAAAATTTCGTCGAAATACCATCAAAATTGGCGATTTAACCTTGAATTGACCCTATTTCAAGGTCAAGGTCACGTCGCACATGCAAATCAATACGCTTATGAGACTCCCCATACGAAAGTACCCCCACATACCAAGTTTCATCGAAATCTCGTGATATTCGGGCGTTTGACCTTGAAATGACCCGATTTCAAGGCCAAGGTCACGTCGCACGGGTAAATTAATAGGCCCATGTCACTCCCCAGCCGAAAATACCCACACATACCAAGTTTCATCGATATCGGCTCGGCCGTTTTTGAGTCCATCGATTACAGACAGACACACAGACACACACACAGATCTTTCAAAATATATAATAGACTAGCCGATGAGCCCGACGTTGTCCGGGCTATTCAAAAACCAAATTTCAAGTCAATAGCTCTACCCAACCCGAAATTTCAAGTCGATAGCTCTACCCGTTTCCGAGATCTGGTCTGCGCATGCGCGAAGCTGGCGTCGCACGGGCTCGGCGACCCGATAAAATTCGTATCCGGGGCAAGATACATTCACATAGCAAATTTCAAGTCGATAGCTCCACCCGTTTCCGAGATCTCGTCTGCGCATGCGCGAAGCTAGTGTCGCACGGGCTCGGCGACCCGATAAAATTCGTATCCGGGGCAAGATACATTCACATAGCAAATTTCAAGTCGATAGCTCCACCCGTTTCCGAGATCTCGTCTGCGCATGCGCGAAGCGGGCGCCGCACGGGCTCGCCAATACGACAACGTTCACCGCCTGGTCAAACTACACACACGTACCAAGTTTCGTCCCGATCGTAGATTTGTATAAATGACAGACAGACAGACAAACAAACAAACAAACAGAGGTCTTCAAAATATATATGAGACTAGCTGGTGGACCCGACGTTGTCCGGGCTATTTAAGAAAAATTTGTACAAGGCGCAAGATACATTCACATGCCAAATTTCAAGTCGATAGCTCCACCCGTTTCCGAGATCTCGTCTGCGCATGCGCGAAGCTGGCGTCGCACGGGCTCGGCGACCCGATAAAATTTGTACCCGGCGCAAGATACATTCACATGCAAAATTTCAAGTCGATAGCTCCACCCGTTTCCGAGATCTCGTCTGCGCATGCGCTGCACGGGCGTCGCACGGGCTCGCCAATACGATGTTGACCACCGCCTGGTCAAACTACACACACGTACCAAGTTTCGTCCCGATCGGTTGAGAATCGTAGATTTGTATTAAGGACAGACAAACATACAGACAGACAAACAGATTGTATCAAAATATATAGGAGATTAATAACGTTTTCAGACAAACGCCCCAATACAATCAAAATGAGCGAACTACTTAATCAGAAAAATCCAATAAGCCTAAGACGATTATGTGATTTTATTTGAATGATAGCGATTATAATACTCAATACAATATCATAAAGATAACTTGTATATAAGGCATATACATTATTGATAAATTGATATATAACTGTGTGTGTGTATTTGTGCATAAATTTATATGTTTACTTCTAAGCTTATTATTAATATAAATGAATAGTGTTATATATAGCAATGATAGTGCTATTATATTTATTCATAATGTGTTTATTTATACTTATTTATAATAATATGTATATACATGTATATGCACCATGTTATATGTAAATAGTGTACAAATGTTATCTCGATACCTATGTATTATAAAAATAGGTCATGTGGAGCTCCGTGGTCCAGTGGTTAGCGTGTCGGACTTGCATTCGCTGTAAACACATCGATATTTGGGTTCGCAGCGCGCTGCCGGTCATAGAGTCTCCACACACAGCAGTGGCTTGGCCGCTTTGAGCGACGTGCAATTTTCGGATTGCTCGCTGTTTCAAAACCCGCACCAAGTTGTGACTCTTGAGCAAGGTCGCTCGTACTGTGTCGGCTTCGCATCACTCATGCGTTAAATGAGTACGAGTCAGCTTGTCATACTAATGAGTATCAGAGCATGTTCTGATCAAACTAGAGCAGCGCCTGCAATGGCTACAGCCGGTTCATTGGTTGGCTTGTACAAATGACTGCGGTAATATTGTACCAAGCGTGTTAGAGCAAGAAATTGGTTAATCGCTATATAAAACTGGTCATTATTATTATTATTATTATTATTATTATGAGAATAAAGAATTATTGAATGAACGAATGGCCCATGGTCATCTGAGATATGTCTGAGAGAACATGGAGTCTCACCACTGAATTTTCTGTCTCTGTGTGCTCGTGGTCAATCTCTGAGCAGATCATGACCAATGGGTACATCTTCCTTGGTAAACTGCCCAGGGTATCCGACGTCACACTGCTCGGACAATTCAAACTCAACTTTTCTTCTGTACATGCACTGAACCTGAGGACAAATAAAGTGTTACAATTTGCATGGTGGATAGAAAAGTATTAACCCTTTTGTACTAAATGGATTCTCCCACCCAGTTACAAAATTCTACATTGGAATAGTCAATTGTTCATTTAGATGGTTTTCAGGTTAAATTAGCAGACGGCAGTAAGACAAAAAGTTAATACAAGTTCTGAATGATTCATATGAACTATACTGTATCTACCTGAAACTTCATGTGGATTTTCCTGGTAGAGCTCTGATCATTATCAGATAATTGTATTAAAGCGATCACTCCTCAGTAACGGCTGCTATGCAACTACCTGGTATTCAAAGAAACTATGTGACATTGTGGTTATTAATCATAATCAAAATCATGTTTTTGATACAACTACAGTGAAACCTCTCCAATCCGGACCCTCTAGTAGTAGTAGTAGGCCTCTACAATCCGAATCTCTCTCCAATCCGAACGAATTGTTCCGTCCCGAATTTACCCAAGTGCATTGTCACTAATGATTACCTCTGTAATCTGAAACCTCTGTACTCTGAATACCAGACCGCTTTATTAGTCCATAAGTGAACAAATACACTAATGTTTACCTCCAAAATCTGAACGCTGAAAGTGATGGAAGAGACCGAACGCAATCAGTTAAAAGGTAATGATGTGAACGGTTCCGTTTTTGAGTTGACCTGTGTGTGACCCCGATCAGCGAAGCTTTGAAACGAATTAAAACAACAGGTGTCTAATTGGATATGCCTAAACCAGAATTTGTTACTGCACTGCACCACCTTCAGATACACATAGATACATGTTTGCTTATTTCGCAAATTGATTGAACAATGGTGACTTCACAGATAATTAGAGCAGCGACACGTTGTTTTTACATCAGTTATTGCGCTGGAAGGGACTCTTTGTTTGTACAACATTGTCCAAACTAAACACTAATTAGCTAAAAGTACAGGATGATGGTTTATTGTCACCATCACAGTTTTAATCAACTTATCACAATTAATGAGCCGTCAGGAAACGACAGATCAGAGTTGAAATCTACTGTCAACAACATTTTCAAAAACCGCGAATCACCGTAAAATGTATCATTTCCATGTTTCCAGGTTTATCTGTACGTATATTTATGTCTTATTATAACATGTTTATCTATTGCATTTTATTTTTTGTTGTATTTTGTAGTTTATTGAATAAAGTTTAATTAATCAGTACGGAGGTGTTCGGGTTTCGATAACTCTTGCCGACAGCGTCAATATATTCCGATGGGTTTGCGATTTTCAGTAAACCGTACACCTCTCTAAACCGAACAGAAGGGCCGGTCCGAAGGGTGTTCGGTTTAGAGAAGTTTTACTGTATGTGAAACTAGTGTTTCCCATGTCTCCAATGGCAGATGAGGCCATGCAGAAAGAGGTCCACAGAGGGTGAATTTGGTGATGCTAGCCCACTATGTGGGAAATCGTCACTAAATTCACCTTCTGTGGACCTCATTCTGCAAATGACAGGCAAACTAAACTCAGGCATGGTAAATATGATGCATGATAACCCTTTCCGACTGAACCACTAATGTGGTAACTGTTCAAAGCCAGGCATGATATGAGATGCATCTAACTGACAGGGCTTGAAATAGTGTATCTGTCATTTGCAGAATGAGTTCCCCAGAGGGTGAATTTAGTGACGCTATCCCGAACAGTGTGGTAGCATCACCAAATTCACCCTCTGGGAACCTCATTCTGCTTATGCCTCAACTGCTAAATGGCAGACCTAGAATCAAATAGAAGTACTCCAGTTGATGTTGGTGATGTTCACCCATTAGTAACCTCGATTATGCATTTTTTATCTTCACCAAACAAGGAGATATAGAAATTGAACAGAAGGGAAAAGGTATCTAAAAACAATGTTAATTTGAGACTATAGATATTTCCCAGAAAATGAGGTCCCCAGAGGGTGAATTTGGTGATGCTGACCCGCTATTCAGGATAGCATCACTAATTTCACCCTTTGCAGACAGACACACTATATCAAGGCTTACTAACTGACTGAGTCACCATGCTCCTGTATAAGACTCTGTAAATGTAATACTTCAACAAACCTGTGTGACTTGGAATGGATTGCCATCTCATCAAGAACCTCCTGATTTTTAATCTCTTTGATGAAGTCTACAGCCGTATCATGTATTAGTTTATGTATGCCATCGATACTACAGCCCCATAATTGTGTCAGTGTGAAGTCCTTCAGTGATGTGATAAGAACCTCCAAGCCTTCTGAAAATAACAGAATCATTGAGTTAAAGTTGATCATATGTGATACATACTAGTATTGGGGCGACCACAGTAATTCTTTGAGTCACCCATGGACAAAAGCACTTACAATAGTTTGATATTTGCTACTACAAACAATTTACCTGCTATCAATTGCAGAGCTTAAAGACATATTGTGGACTTGTTCGGGTGCGTGAAACTGATAAGATAGTACCCATGCGCTATGCCAACTGTGGGAATGTAGCATTCTACTAACATCGCCGAAAATCTCAAAGAAATCGGCCATACCACTCCATAGATATCACAATCTGAACTACGCTTAAGGCCAAAACAAAAAACTTCTTTGTTTCCGATAACATTGGGAAAATTTTACAGACAGGCAGGCAGGATTTTTTTTTTTAAACCTTTGATAAAAACATGCTGCCCCTTGTTCATTCACTCTGCAATAAGATCTCTAAGTTGAGCTTAATAACCTAGTTATTTTTGCTTTTGGGATTGGGAAAACGATAAATAATCACATTGACACTCTAACAGGTAATAATATAGACTAGCTTCCTGGAGAAAATTGAAAAAAAAATTTGAGGCAGGCAAGAAAATCTCAGGCCAGGCAGGGTATCGGAAACAAAGAGGTTTTTTTTTTTGGCCTAATTGTAAATATTTACATCTCGATTCGGGAAGCAACAATCGGCAATAAACTAACGCAAATGATTTTGCCATCGAGAATCATTTCATTTAATTAATACATAAGAATGACGCTGCGTGTGCTGTAAATTTGGATTAATACATGTATTCATAAAAAATAACTACTTTTAGCAAGATTATTCTGCATTTTTATCTGATCACCCAACCGGAGTGTTTCACATCACTTTAAGCAAGGGTTTGCTGTATTACAAAATAAAATTTGAGTAAGTGTATCTACATATTAATTATTGATCATCCTTATCATAACATGCACTTCACCAAAGTTGAAAGCCACATTGACTTATTTTTTGGCAGCAAGAAGCCACTTTGTCCTGAAAATCAGCCAAAGGCTCATCCCTGCTGATGTAAGAAAACCCACCAACTTCAAGCAACAGCTATACTTAATTGACCACCTCTAATGTGGTGTCACCCCAGTCATACCACGGTAAGTTTACTGCTTATTACCGTTTCACCACTGCGGTTACACCACCATGCATGCGGTCAGGGTTTGCGATACTGGATTGATTATCATTGATTGGCATGTCTAATTTTTCGACCACATTATCTGCCATATATGATTTTATAGCTGTGGAACATTTAACGAGATCCTTATGGACATATTATTTTTTCAACTTCCAGTGTGACGACCGCTAATAGACCGCGATATCATAACCGCACAGTACCGTAGCTTCACCGCAGTGACCGTCTCGATACCGCGGTGGATACCATATACTACAGGTAATACTGCAGTCATTAACGGGGTATCGGCCCATTTTTCAGGTCAATTATTTGAGGATAGCAGTAACTATGATATAGTTCTCATGTACATAATTTACCTGCTATCAGTTGGAGAGTTTAAGCAAGGATTTGTTGTATTATAAAATGACATTTTAGTAAATGTGTCTATATTTTAAATATTGACAATAATCGTTATCATAACATGCACTTCACCACAGACTTTGCCTTGAAAGTCAGCGAAAGGCTTGTCCCTGCTGGTGTAAGAAAACCCACCAACTGCAAGCAATCTATGATAGGCCTATCAGTACAACACATGTATAATGCCCAATCATGTACACAATGTAAAAGTCATGTACATGACAATTATCTTACATGAACCGGAATAGAGAAAATTGTAGATATATCTAAATCCATTCATCTAATGACAGCTCCCATGTTATTTGCCCTTTGCAAACAGAGACATCAGCAGTCTCTATTTGTGGTGGGGGAACCTACCATATAAAGTCGTTGGATCTTCAGTAAGATGAACAATGAATGGATTCTTTAAACAGACCATGGGCTGGTGTGGAACTTTATCCAGATAGACCACAGCAGGTCCACCAAGGATATCACCATTCATTCTACAAAAGAAGAAATGACACAATCAGACACATAAACTTATTATATGATCATAACTTTCTCTAAATGTCCCATACTAAATGATACGGAAAACGAGTTGATAAATTACGATATCTAAAGAATTTTCCTATAAATAGGATGATAGATTAATAACAAGCTCACGTGAAGAGATGAGTTATTAATAGGAAATATTTACATACTAAGTGTAATTATCACTAAATCCAGCATTCCTATTGGTCGGCGCCCACGTGACTAGTTGCAATTATTTCTCGGTGAACGCGCAACAGGTCATAACTGCAGCCCCATAATTACATCGACGCGTCATCGGTTTCGGAAAGAAGAACGCGTAATGTTTTGGGCGCATTTGGACTCGCGCAGGATTGACTTAATAAATCATCATGTTTCAATATAAAGAGCCTCGTTGTTCCTGTTAACTTTGCCAAGGGCACTATGGGATATTTTGGGCTGGTTTTGTCACGATACACTTTTCGATTTAAATACATTTACAAAAGTGGCTTTTTCGCTGAATGTATATACATGTAAATATAAGGATTAACTGTCATGTGGACTGTTTTTATGGAGATGTAACCGAGAGGTGAGGGGTCATAACTTGTATGTAAAACCCTTGACTTCTTGAATCAGATTGTTGTGCATTCGATGGATCCGTGTACATTCTGGGATTCAAAACAGGGGTCATCTTTGTGTGATTTCAGCTGTTTTCTATTTCTCTAAGGGCATCTTTTAGAGACTGACGTTTCAAATGGTGATGAATTATAGTAATTTAATCATATTTTAGGGCATAGATTGTTATTAAAACCGCACATCAAGGCACTATAACAAAAATATTCAGTGACTCGAAAATTAAGTGGGCCTTTAATAGTTATGTTTTATATCCCTCATATTATATTACATATTCATTATTTGGAGGTTCATATGTGCCCTCATTTTCTCATTTATTTACTATATAACATAACATAACATCAAGATACACAGAACGAGTCGAATGACTCTTAGTTCCGGATTATATCAAAAGTTATTTTACTGCATGGCAATCCATCCCTTCTGTATCATATTCGTACCGTATTGGGCGGAAGTGATTGTCCAATAGAGTTTTGAATTCTGCTAGCGTATGCGATTGTACAATATAATCAGGCAGGGCATTCCAGCTGGAAACAATTCGGTTGCAGAAGAAGAACATCCCGATATCCTTCGATGATCTCGAATATGCCAATTTCATAGTGTTACCTCTTGTTCGGCTGTACTCTGCTCGCTTGAACAGTTTACTCTCGTCCACGTTGTATAACTCATTCTGGTATTTGTATGTCTCTATCATATCACCTCTGAATCGGCGATATTTCAAAGACATCAAACCGAGGTTTATCATTCTGTCTCTATAACTTAATTTTCGAAATTTCGGCACCATTTTTGTTGCTCGCCTCTGCACCCGTTCAATGGTTATGCTTCTGTTCTTGTGATGAGGGTTCCAAGCCGTATTACAATATTTCAGTATTGGTCTCACCATAGACCTGTACAAGTAGCTAAATGTATCTGGTTCTAAACTGACGAAAGTTCTCCTGATTAGGCCCAGAGTTCTATATGCGCGACTACACACACTATTAATATGGCAATCAAACTTTAGTTGCGTATCAATAGTCACTAGTCGCTCACTAGTATATGGGATATTCTGAAATCTTACTTCATCCTTGACTGTTCTGTTACAGACTGACGAGGTGTGTTAGACCCCGAAGCCACGACAACTAGTTTTCGCGGCTGGCTCAACCAATTTCGTGGCTGGTTTGCTGGCTAAGCTGGCTCAGTCGCGACGTTCGTGACTGACGAAATATGGTGGCTCAGCCGGCTGAGACATTACCATTCAGTGTAATTTTGTTTCCGAAATGTTCCTAATCCCCGGTTATAGACCCCTTTTGTTTTAGCATTTGTGGTGAACCCTAGAATTACATTTGGGACGTATGTCGACTTCCGACTGCTATCATCACTGGTATCTGGCGATATATGCATGCATCATTGAATGATGAATTCGATAGTAATGATATAATATTTCAAACTATTTTCAATTCTCTTCTACAGGTTACATGTATGTGCATATATATATTGACAAATACCAGCGATGTATGAGAATGAGTCGTGTCGAAATAAACAATTTATATTTTAATCCTTTCAATACTGAATGGATTCTCCCATTATATGGCTGGCGGCGGCTTGTGGCCAATATGGCTGGCGGCGGCGTGCGATGGCGGCTTCGGGCTCTAAGGTGTGTTTAATTACTTTGCATGTATTAATTCCCGTACATCTGATGCCTGATCCCTGGAACCCCACAGTTATTATTAACTTACATCGTACTTGCTATATATATATACAGATTGAACAGTCTATTTACATGTACAGATCATTTTCGAACAGTGTTATCTGTATGAGTGATATTTCATTAGTGTGTGAAGTCTCTTCACACAAAAAACATTGTGGTCTCTACAAAGCATGGCAATGCGCCTGGTGGAAATTGAATTAGACGAAACTTTCTGAGTTGCGTTGAACCGATTAACAGGGCCTTAACACAGTATGTTGATAAGTAGAATATAACTCTGCTAAGGATGATTCCAGTCTGATGATAAAATTGAAAATTAATCTTGTTTTACTACCGGGTATATATAACTCACTATATGTACTTGAAACAGTAATTGGACATCCTGCCACAGTACAATAGACCACAGAAAGGTGTTTCATTCTGTATATCATTTCTTTGCAGGGATGACAACTCTAAATATCGGTTTTTTAAAGTGATTATATTATAAAGTTGAATCTATTCATGTAGGTTAATGTATCTTATCACATTCTGGTGCTTAATACTAGTATTAGAGGATGACAGAAATATATTTAAGGTATACTTTTGATACACGGCGACCCCTCAAAATACGGAAATTTTGTAAACTTAGGCAAAAAATTACACTATAGATATCACTTGGTCAGAAACTCAAACTGTCAACAATCTCAACCTTGTTTCAGACTGAAATATCTAATTAATGTTTATTCAGGGATGGAATGGACCAAAGTTGGGGATAGACCCACCCACCCAAGAACCCCCACAGGGCCCCCAACCATCCCTAACCACTCCTTATAATCTCAATGTGGAAACGTAATCTATTTTTTCATGATTTCCCAACAAAAATGCTTGAAAGTGATAAATCTATAACCAACTGAAATTGAATTAAAAACAGCACAAGGTGGGTTTTCGCTGGTGCGGGTAGTCTGGCAAAAGCCTTTCAATATAAAACAATTAAGATACAATCTGTAGTGGTTCAAAGTTATTTTGGTCAGAGTATTCACAAAATAGAAGTACCGGCCTTGATTGAGGTACGCACTTCGATATTATACATGTGAGTATAATTACTGTGACTGTCCTAATTAATGTACATACTGCACAGGTAATCCTACATATGGCATAACGGAAAATAATACGTTTATTCTCTTATCAAATAGATATTGAGATACAATTAGAAGATATATACAAAAGATTGAGAATGTTGCAGCATATGTACAATAATACCATAATACACTACTAGTAGAAGTTACACATGTGCGGCTGCAAACTTCACAAGAGTTGGTAGAACCTTGAATGTCAGAGAATTAGTGTATATATACATGTACATGTATATAAACGGAGGGCAATACCATACGACCAGGGATGTGGCAGAAGGGGTTAGGTGGGTCTCACCACCCCCCCCCCCCACCAACAGTTGAATATATCATACCTGACACAACATCAGTTGAAAATTTTACACTAACAATATGTTGAAATTGTTCTCGTAGTTTGATTTATCAAAAATTTATTAGTGGGGAATTTGTTGTTTTTAGACCAACATTAGCATATTTTCCTAGTTTTGTGATTAAAGGTTTGAACTGAAATGGCCATAAAAAATTTCCAACCTTACTAGTAGGGGGGTGGGGTGTCAGGTGGATTTTACGCTAAACAAAACTGTTATTTATTTATTTCCATTGCCTTTACTGAGAATTAGGTTAAGTTTGCGTATTTTCTAGTTAGGTTCTTAGTATATAATTTTATCCATTCGCTATTTACTATTATTTTAGGATGTGTGCCATGCTTGTATTGTAAGCGCATTGAAACTAATTTATAGTACAATGCGCTCTAAATGTATCTATAATAATAATAATAATAACTGGAAATTTCCAACAATTGCAATTTTCAATCATGTTCATTTCAAAATTTTGTCACCCCAGGGCCCTGGTCCCACCCTATAGTGACGGCTAATTAATTTAAGAATAATAAATCTGGCTGTTAAAATTGTGAATTCGGCTGGCAATATGCTTAGGCCTATACTCTAGTCCACCAGATGTTAGGATTTAGCAATTTGAAAATTGTCCCACAGCAATGATGTGGCACAAGTTAGATTCCAAGTGTTGTCACGGCATTTCCCGAACCATGGACGGCACAGCACTAGTGGATTATTCCGTTCCTGCTCCTGGCTATACAAAACTACTGATCCATTTAGCCGGATAGGTTAATAAGGCTGAAGGGGTCACTCTCACCAAAAAAAGTGCTGAAGGGTACACAGGGTTTGAAAATGTGCTGAAGGGTACACAGGGTTTGTGATCGGCAGGAACACCATTACATAAATTGTGTTTATGAAAGTATGGCGCCCATTAGCAGTTTGTTTTAAGTACATTTTAATATTCATTGGAACGTAAACAATTATTCTCTGACAGAAATCATGGCAGATAGGAAGACTGAATACAACTTCCTTTATAATGACATTTCAAACCCTGTGTACCCTTCAGCACATTTTGAAAATCATGTGTACCCGTCAGCACTTTTTTTGGTGAGAGTGACCCCTTCAGCGTTAATAAGGCCTTTATGCTTTAGCCCACCCAAGTACGTAGACTTATTAGGAAAGAACATATTTCATATGTTCACATTTATGACTGTTCTTTCTCAGAGCCTTAACTCATTGACAGGACGTTGCACGCCGGCGACTAGATATCTCGTCGTCGCCCAGAATTCCGTTTCCGAATGCTCGGTTTAGGTTACCTGTACCAATATATATCGTCTGCTAATTGAAAATTATTATACAAACGTTCTTCACGATATTATCTATTTCTTATATATTAACCATTCTGATAGTTTTATCACATAATCCACGGTAAGAGGCATGCTGAACGCCGCGTCAGCAACCCGGCCCATGTGTGAAGTGAGAAGACCGCGCCGATTTACGGTTCATCATGAAATTTTTCATGGCTTCGTCAGGGTTTGTCAAGTGACTGAAATGAGATCGTATAAATACGTTGGTTATATAATTGTATTTCTCCAAACCATGATATATGTGAATTTTAATTATTGCTATTAACGATTCAAATAACAACCTGCATGCACATTGTAAATTATAAAATGAATAAATAATATTCAAATAATTCAAATTCAATTCCCATTTATATATATAGGCCTATGTGGTTTGATATCATAATCTCGGGATGTGATATCACTGGCAAGTCAACTGCATGATCATTCGCATCCATGCGTATCACTTGCTTTGGTTACTTGTTCAAGTTGTTGTAGTGAAGACAGTCCAATTGTTTTATATATATGCACCCAGATAAGAAAGTATTGGTGTTAAATATTACATACAATGTGTTAGCGATAATGTAGCAACGAACAATCAAAGTAATCCACCGGGAGGCTGGCGTTCAATCAGTTAAGTTACAGAGGGTACCTAGTGTCAGATCGAGCTAGGACTATGGACATAGTATGGTCGATATTTCATTAAAAATCACCTAAATGCTTTACAAAATATATAACGAGCATATTAAAAAAACTCACACAACAATTGCACAAAAAGCCAATTACCAAATAGAAATAAACCTGTCACTATACGGTAGAACCGTACATAGCAGGGAGCCTATAGACTATAGTATAGTATACATGTAGCTGGGCCTAGCTGCCAGCTGGGGGATGCATGGCGGCACATTCTAAGAAATATACTAGTAAGCCCAAAATGAATTTGACATGGAAGTGGTATATGATATTGCCTAAACAGGGTTTTTGATGTTACCATAACTGAGTTAGTCATCCGGTACATACACTTGGAAGTTGGAACTTTCTATACAAATTCTAAGGCCGGTCTGGACCACTGCCGTGGGTCACAGGGTGGCTCGAAAATAGGAAATATATGATTATGAAGATTATTGAATGTAGAAAAGTCATTAGATGATAATCGCCTACCTTAGAATCAAAATAACCATAATGCTGAAACATATAAAAACCGTCAAAACTGACAGAAAATTCGCATAATTGGCAAACCATAGAAGAGTGATTTCGGCCATTGCTTGTTTACATTGGAAATATTCTGATGTCAAAGGTTGTGAACTTTGCGTGACCTTTCGTAGTGTTCAGAAATGGGTTGGAACGTTGAAAGGTGCGCCTCTTCTGATTGGCTGCAGCAAGCAACATGGGAACTTTATTGACGAAAGGGGCGAAATATTGGAAGTGTGCGCTTTCAACGATTGGTCATGACACTTGTCACAACAAAAGCCAATGAAAAATCGAAGAGTTGTTTGTCCAATCAAGAATGTATATTTACAATTTGATCGATGGGATTTCATGTATTGTTGTGGATGCTATTTCGGAATTTCGTGTGTTAGTGCATGCATGTTTTTGAACTGTTAATTCTTATAAGTAATTGCCAAAAAATTGCGATGGGAACGACGCAGATATGTTCCGATATTTGCTGCTATGTTATGAGAAATATGAACACAATGAGGAGGAGTGGCTTCGTATCATTTCTGTCCTCTCCTGGCGAATTTTGTGATTTCAATCTGGTATCTTCCGATGGTGTAGAGTTCCCAGTTCACAAATCGGTGATGGTTGCTGCATGCAAAGAATTCAAGGCATTCCTTGAACAGTCACCAAACTCTGTGAAAGTAGATATTTCATCCACAATTTTAGATAGAGTTATTGGATGTGTGTATGGTGACTTAGGAATTTGCACAGACTCGATTGATATGCCTCCAGAATTTTGGGGTGCGCTCAAGAAGCTTGGATTGAATGAACTTAGATATGCATTAAATGAAGTCTTCATGAAGTACAAAAATAAGAGAGATGGTTCAGGGGATAAGCCAACATTATCATCAAACATAGAGACAAAAGAGATCAGTGTGCAAACTGAAACGGTTCCCGATTTCAACCGAAATAAAAGTGATAGTGTCACGGTTATGCAATCTTTGAAGTTGCCTGTGTCCGTTGCAGTAAATTCTCAAGATATTGTTCACTGCAGATCGTCAGTTGAACCCAATGATTTTAATCCCACTCAATTAACATCTGACACATGTACATCTACTAGTATGGGTACTCCAACACAAGATATTGGTAATGCCAATCAAGAAACTACCAATATGACCACACATACAGGGAGTGCCGAGCAGTCTGATTCTCGTTCATATTCACCATATGATGACGATATTGAAGAATATGAACTAAAAATTGTTGTCAATGAGGGATCTGTTGAGATAGTGGAACAGAATAGGCATATGACTAGGGACGTTCCCCCTTCAGACAGAATGGCGATGTCTGCACTTTACGAAGATGCAGAGCCTTTTCAGCCAAGCAATTGGAGCATCCCTGATAGTGATATAGGTATACATTTAAAGTATTGTCCAAGTACTCTGGGGCACATCCATTCAGTCAGTGTACATGCATAATTTAAAGTATTAATATTATGAAACACTCCACTGGTGTGATCAAATAATTTATGCTAATTTAAATATCTGAAGTAAGTTATAGGTCATATTCATATAGTCAATAAATTTCATGTTTAATAATGGTCAACGTCAATAAAATAATTAGTAATGAATATATAATCACAGCATTTCGCATTTAATTCTCAGATTCAAGGAAGACGCACTAAAGCAGAAAATTAATTAACCATGGCCTTATTTTCTTAAATAATAAAAATTTTGTATCCAAAATGCAGCATGTAACATATGCAGCCCTCATAATTGGCTACGGCAATCGGCAATGCTGAAGCAAACTGGGCCATGATAAAGGGTTGCCGTAGCAGATTGCCGAAGCCAAACAATCTGAATTAAAAGGGCTGCATATGTTATTCGTATTCAATGTACCGGTATATGAATTATATTTAGTGTGGACATGCACTCATTGGCAGAATCGTTGCAAGCGCTTGTTTATTGGTAACAAATTTGTCCCAAAGTTACCGGTATATGGAATAAATATTTAATAGATAGATTTGTGCATATGGTTCAGACCTGTTTTGCGGAACCATTAATTAAATGCAAGTACCAGTTATAAATATGATTAAATCCTTTTGTGCACCCTACAGACCACATCCCTCGTCCGATCATTACCAAACTTTATACCGGTATGGATCTTCGGGATGACCTCTAGATGGGAGCCTCCTATTGTCACTAAACTTCACATGGATCTTCGGGATAACCACAAGATGGGAGCAATTAATGTAATATTCCTGAATTTTGTAGCCATTTTGGATTTTACTCTTTGCATGACTAAATCATTTAGCACACTTACTGACCACATCCCTCATCTGATTGTCACCAAACTTCATATTGATCTTCGGGGGAGATCAGTGCAGATCACTAGATGGGAGCTATCAAATGTTTTGAATTTCCTTGGAAAACATGGCCGCCAGCTGCGTTGATATCTAGACTTGATTCTAGTATTACTTAGACATTTCAACTTTGCATTCCTAATTGCTCCAGATGAGCTACAGTGTCATTGACACTTTTATTTAGAATTTCATTGGAAACATGCCCACCAGTGGCCATCTTGGATTTTACTTTATATACATGTATATCTCTTCACATTGACATCTACAGTAGTATTACTTAGATATTTTAACTTTCCGCATTCATAATCGCTCTATTGAGTGTAACACACGAAAATTTATCCCCCCGTATATGTACAAGAGAATGCACTGGCTTACAAGTTCAGGGAAAATATTGTTAATTAAAATTCCTTGAATTAAAAATACTTACCTGCATATATAAAATACTTGTTTTCAACTAAACTTCTGTCATCTATGTATATACATGATGTATGTCATATGTGATGGTATTGGAAGAAATAAATACTGTTTATACTAGTACTAACTTGAAAAAGGTACTTTCATAATTAATAATCAATTTAAAATTATTTCAGTGGGACAGCTACCAGTAAAGGGCACACCGCAATTACAAAGACGAGGACGAGGGCGACCACGAAAGAATGATACCAGTAGGAGAGTTGTTGTTAGAGACCAGCTGAAATGTAATCCAATTTGAGTATTGCTGTATATCATGTCATGTGTATCTAAGGCTATGATGTTCTATATTATATACACGGTACATGTACCATTGGATTCGATTGGAACGAGGAAGCACCAAAATATAGATAATATGCCAAAGCTACATATTCATGTATTTGTATCTGGTAAATTTTAACCCTTTCTATACTGAATGCCAATGGATTCTCCCATTCTGTTATAAAATTATGGTCTACTATTCAATTAGAGAGATGTTCAGGTAATAAAAGCAGACAACAGACAGATGAACATATAATGCAAAAGAATTGATATTCATTTGTGAGAAATGTTGAGATAATATGTCCAACAATCAGCCATGTGCATGACAATATAGAATTATCTCTCCTGCAGTTTCTCACAGTGTGGTAGAATGAAAGTTATGACAAAAATATAGAGTTACTTCTCCTGCAGTGTCTCGCAATCAGGGCTCGAAATCTCAACTTGTCATGGGGGGGGGGGGGGGGGGGGGGGCAGTAGAAATTAATAGAATTGTTACCTAAGAATTGTTCATGTGCATGCCCTTACATGTATATGTGGGATCATGGCATGTCTTTCATGTGCATGCCCTTACATGTATATGTGGGATCATGGCATGTCTTTGATGACGTAGACAGATTAAACATTTTCATTCTTTATGAACACTTTGATAACACAACCAATATAAATGTTTTGATTTGAAATTTCTAGATTATCCACCAAAACGGGGAATTTAATAATCTTACCCAATTACAATGTAATTCTATCTCATTTAGAATTTTAGAGATACTAGTGGACAGTCTAGCTACAGTAAATAAGTCTGGCTCAGACTAAGAGATGTCTCTATTCAACATACAGTAATGCTCTAAGTAATCGACTTCTTAACGACAGCAGAATTATGGGTAACTTTTCAGGATTTAGTCGGAAATATGGCTTGTTGCCATTCATCGGAAAGCTCTCGGGGAGAGCTTTCCGATGAATGGCAACAAGCCATATTTCCGACTAAATCCTGAAAAGTTACCCATAATTCTGCTGTCATTAAGAGGTCGATTACTTAGAGCATTACTGTACTATTAGATATTGTTTTATAGTCAAACAAAGTCTGTAGATTAAAGGCCCACTTAATTTTTGAGTCACTGATTATTTTTTTTATAGTGACTTGATATATGATTTTAATAACAATCTATGCCATAAAATATGATTAAAATACTATAATTCATCACTATTTAAAACATCTGTGTCTCAGAAGATGCCCATAGAAAAATAGAAAACAGTTGAAATCAGATTGATTACCCCCGTTTTGTCTCCCAGAATGCAACAGAATTCAAACCCTTACTTGTATAGCAAACCCTTACTCGTATTTAAATTCGCAGTACTATTTTTCGAGTGAATATAAAACTGAGCGAAAAATAATACGACTCCTGAGTTTATACCAATCTACCGGGAAACAAAAAGGCCGTATATGTTGATGAGTTACGTAATACTTGTATACACATTACGGAAGGTTGGTCCGAATATTAGGCTTGTATGGCATTTTTATAATTTACATGCGGGCAACCAACATCAAAACATTACTGATATGTATTACATAATTACATAGCAACAAATCATGGCAACATCATTGATGTTGAAATACTTGTAAGAAGTACACATATTGCAGACTGAAGATTTACGAAAGCACGTCACCCATTCACAGCGCTGGCATGACACCGTGACCAGACAGTCTGAGTTAGTTATGTCAACACAACCCACAGCCAACTTTTGATTTTTTTTTATGTAAGTTTTCTATACGTGGTTGTGTTTTATATCTTTCGAGTTCATTTCAATTATGTTCATAACTATTTCAGTATCAGAATAATTATTTGGAGCATACAAACACCCGTCTTCACAACACATTCATGATGCAGTTATGTTAAATTATACACAATGTAAAGCCACCGTGATGGTGTTTAATATGCACACGTATCTTCATTAACGACTAAGATCTGAAACTGTTATCAAATCGAAGCATTGTACTAACATATTTTTGTCAGTTTTAAATTCGCGCAGTACTGCGCGAAATTAAATACGAGTAAAGCTGCTTTCACATACATGCGTTTAACGCATGCGTTTTACGCATCCATATGCACATCGTTTCGATCTCCAATGTTATCGCTGGGGCTTTCACATACCATCCGCTAAACGCGCGTGCGGGCGCGCATAACTTTTCGCTCCCAGACCGAAAAGCTGTCCGTTTTACGCATAAGCGGACAGGGGTATTCGGTGCGATGTCGTTAATCATGGGATATACCGTATATATTTTGTGGTGTTTACGAATGAGAATGGTATACAAATTATGTGGGGGCGTATGCCAGCTGCTGGCACCATGCTATCTAATCTTGGGTCAAATGGCTAACCTCTGTTTTGGGCACAGTGGCTCTCGGCTCTTTCGTATTTTCTGTATATCGTCGCCGATGAAATGCAATATTAACGAAAACTGTTCGCGAGACACCCTGAAATAACCAATGAACTTGTCTTCATCCGAATACAAATTTTTGACAATTAGATTAGCATATGGCCCTTGTTCTCTTCTTTTCTTAACTATTTCGTGCTCCCAAAAGCGTCTTGGTCTCTTCCGTCGTCTTTCGTTATATATACACAAAGCAATCATTAGAACGTCCTCGTCGTCGGAGGAATCCATGGCGAAAGGACAATATGTAAACACAAATAATTATTCACGCATCCGTTAACGGACGCGTACGCGCAGAGGTAAACGGATGTATGTGAAAGCTCTAAGCGCACGTCCGCCAAACGCATGCGTAAAACGCAAGTATATGAAAGCAGCTTAAGGTAAAGATGAATTTTCAATGGAAGGGGAATAACTCTATCTTTAAGATATAGAGTTATTCCCCCCCTTACATTGAAAATAATACACTTTTTACTATAATCTAGATGACAAAAACATGTTGGTAACTCAACAAAGACATTCAGTGGAACAGCTATCAGTAAGAGACAGACTACAATTACCAAGACGAGGACGACCACGAAAAAAAGATAATGGTCAAAGAATTGGAATACTCAGTAACTATGCTATACTAGTGACATGGTTTGCGCTGCCGGCGCCAAATTAGCCTAGCTATGTCCATTTGATGAACTTATTTTCTGAATCTTTCCAAAGGAAGCTGCTAGTACTCATCAATGAGTATTTTAATTGTATTGAAAGGTTAACTTAATATGAACATCTATGTACCAATGTTAGTTTTGAAAATTTGAAATTTGAACTATTTGAGTTATTGCCGAGGGTTGGTGGTGTCCATCAACAATTTCCTTTGTCTCTCCCTACAGGCCGCATCCTTCATCCAATTATCACCAAACTTCATATGGATCTTTGATGTCACCTCCAGATGGGAGCCATCAATTTTTTTCTGAAATTGTTTAAAAACATGGCCGCCAGCAGCCATTATGGATTAAAAATTTGAATCCATCACAAGGGGACAAAATTAATTTAATTTTGCAAGAATGCTGATTCAAGTTAGTCATAAAGCACTGAAAATGGAAAAGTTTCGCGAGAATCATTACGAGAATTGATTCGGTGATTCTCGTCGAGTCTTAAGACCTGCATCGGCACGCACTGCGATAAAAAAAAAAAGGTCGCCTGCAGCCATCTTGAATTTTGCTCTTTGCATGACTAAATCCTCGGGCACACCCTACAGACCACATCCCTCTTCTAATCGCCACCAAACTTCATATGGATATTTGGGGTGACCTCTAGATGGGAGCCATCGATTATTTCCAAAATTCTTTTTAAAACATGGCCGTCAGCAGCCATCTTGGATTTGAATCCATCCGCACACCCTGCAGCCCACATATATCTAAGAAATGTTTTTGTAAATTTACAGGCATGATTAGGATTACCTCTAGATGAGAGTTGTCAAATTTTAACGATTTTTGATGAAAAACATGGCCGCTGGCAGCCATCTTGTATTTTACTCTTTGCATGGCTAAATTCTTTGGCACACCCTGCATACCACATCCCTTGTCCGATCATCACCGAACTTTATATATATGCATCTTCAGGGTGACCTCTAGATGGGAGCTATTGATTTTTTCTGAAATTTATTGAAAAACATGGCTGCCAGTGGCCAACTTGGATTTTGCTCTTTGCATGACTAAATACTTCGGCACAACCTACAGGCCACATCCCGAATCCGATCGTCGCCAAACTTCACAAGGATCTTCGGGTGACCTCTTGATGGGAGCCAACGATGTTTTCCAAAATTTATTGAAAAACATGGCTGTCAGCAGCCATCTTGGATTTTACTCTTTGCATGACTAAAATCCTTTGCAGACCCTACATGCCACATCCCTCATCCAAACTTCATATGGTTCTTTGTGACCTCTAGATGGAAGCTGTCCAATTCTTCGTAAATTTGTTAAAAAACATTGGGCACCTGCCACCTGGAGCCATCTTGAATTTCACATTTGAATCCATCGGCACACCCTGCAGCCCACATTTAGTGGAGAAATGTTTGAAATAAAATTAATTTCATTTACATGTACATAATACAATCCATTTACTGAAACATTTTTAGCTCAACTTTACTTTGTAAAGTTTGAGCTATTGCCATGGCTTGGTATCCGTCGTACGTGTATGTGTGTGCGTGATTCGTCAACAATTTCCTTTAGCACGGGCTACAGTTCGTACCTTTGGTCCGATTATTATGTAATTTGTCATGGATGTTGACATTGACATGTAGATGGGAACGAGTCATTTTGGGGTCATTCGGGAAAAAAACATGGCCGCCAGTGGCCATCTTGGATTTCAAAATTCAATCCATTAGCACGGGCTACAGGCCGTACTGTTCGTCTTATTGTCATGAAATTTCTCATGGATGTTAATATTGACATGTAGATGGGAACGAGTTCATTTCAATTATGTTCATAACTATTTCAGTATCAGAATAATTATTTGGAGCGTACAAACACCCGTCTTCACAACACATTCATGATGCAGTTATGTTAAATTATACACGATGTAAAGCCACCGTGATGGTGTTTAATATGCACACGTATCTTCATTAACGACTAAGATCTGAAACTGTTATCAAATCGAAGCATTGTACTAACATATTTTTGTCAGTTTTAAATTCGCACGAATTCAAAGTGCGCGAATTCAAAACTGAGCGAAAAATAGTACTGCGCGAAATTAAATACGAGTAAAGCTGCTTTCACATACATGCGTTTTACACATCCATATGCGCATCGTTTCGATCTCCAATGTTATCGCTGGGGCTTTCACATACCATCCGCTAAACGCGCGTGCGTGCATAACTTTTCACTCCCAGACCAAAAAAAACATGGCCGTCAGTGGCCATCTTGGATTTCAAAATTCAATCCATTAGCACGGGCTACAGGCCGTACTGTTCGTCTTATTGTCATGAAATTTGTCATGGATGTTAATATTGACATGTAGATGGGAACGAGTAATTTTGGAGTCATTCGGCCAAAAAACATGGCCGCCGGCAGCCATCTTAGATTTTACTCTTTGCATGACTAAATTCTTTGACACGGGCTACAGGTCGTACCTTTGGTCGGATCATCATAAAATTTGTCATGGCTGTTGAAATTGGAATGTAGATGGGAACGAGTCATTTTGGGGTCATTAGGACAAAAAACATGGCCGCCAGTGGCCATCTTTGATTTTACTCTTTGTATGACTAAATCCTTTAGCACGGGCTACAGGTCGTACCTTTAGTCTGATCATCATAAAATTTGTCATGGCTGTTGAAATTGGAATGTAAATGGGAACGAGTCATTTTGGGGTCATTCGGACAAAAAACATGGCCGCCAGCAGCCATCTTGGATTTCAAAATTTAATCCATTAGCACGGGCCACAGGTCGTACTGTTCGTCTGATCATCATGAAATTTGTCATGAATGATAATATTGACATGTAGATGGGAACGAGTAATTTTGGGATCATTCGGCCAAAAAACATGGCCACCAGCAGCCATCTTTGATTTTACTCTTTGTATGACTAAATCATTTAGCACGGGCTACAGGTCGGACCTTTAGTCTGATCATCATAAAATTTGTCATGAATGTTAATAATGACATGTAGATGGGAACGAGTCATTTTGGGGTCATTCGGCCAAAAAACATGGCCGCCAGCAGCCATCTTGGATTTTACTCTTTGCATGACTAAATCCTTTCCCGCGGGCTACAGGTCGTAGCTTTGATTGGAACTTCATGAAATTTGTCATGGATGTTAACAATGACATGCAGATGGGAGCGAGTCATTTTGAGTTTGTTCAGCCAAAAAACATGGCCACCAGCAGCCATCTTGGATTTGACTCTTTGCATGACTAAATCCTTTGGCGCGGGCTACAGGTCTTTAGTCTGATCATCATGAAATTTGTCATGGATGTTAATATTGACATGTAGATGGGAACGAGTGATTTTGGGGTCGTTCAGCTGAAAAACATGGCCACCAGCAGCCATCTTGGATTTTACTATTTGCATGACTAAATCCTTTCCCTCGGGCTACAGGTCGTAGCTTTGGTCGGAATTACATGAAATTTGTCACGGATGTTAACAATGACATGTAGATGGGAACGAGTCATTTTGGGGTCGGTCGGCCAAAAAACATGGCCACCAGCAGCCATCTTGGATTTTACTCTTTGCATGACTATATCCTTTGGTGCGGGCTGCAGGTCATACCTTTGGTAGGATATTCATGAAATTTGTCATGGCTGTTGACATTGACATGTAGATGGGAACGGGTCATTTTGGGGTCATTCGACCAAAAAACATGGCCAATGGTGGCCCATCTTTGATTTCAAAATTAAATCCATTGGCGCGGGCGGGCTACATGTCGTACTATTCGTCTGATAATCATGAAATTTGTCATGTATGTTAATATTGACATGTAGATCGAGTCATTTTGGGGTCGTTCGGCCAAACAACTCTTTGCATGACTAAATCCTTTGGCACAGGTAAGACATTTCAATCAGCATCTTTCCTATTTCTCCATTTACTGTAAACCATTAAATTATTCCCCTACCTAAGTTGAGCTACAGTGTCATTGACACTTTCATTATATGGATCAGTCATATCAAGATACAGGTTGAGTTCGAATTTGAGTTTGATCCGATGATTTTTCTAGATATTTGAAACTTCAGAGTATTGTTACCCACATATTGGACATGTGCAACATGTATATAGATGACGGAAAAAATATTTCTTTACGGAATTATTAACCCTTTCGACTTAGAACATTTCAACATTTTTTTAATTTCTTTAACAAAGCGGCGTCGACTTGCCATGTTTTCGGGGGACTCTTTGGTCGGCTGACCTTTTATTGAATTTATTATCGAAACATTTCCTAATGGAATCCTTCAGAACTTGTATTATCTGTTTGTATAACTGCCATCTTATATTTCCTAAACATCGCTCTAGGTGGATAATAGACCAATCCAAGTTATACTGATTTAGCTGAATGGAAGAATCCTATCAGAAAAAAAAGAGCGGGTTAAACTACATGTAATTAAACATGTATCTTGTAAATCGTGTGCTAAGTGAACGGTAATGTCAAATTAGACCCTATGAAAATGTTTTTTTGTAGTAACTGGCAGTTTGAAACAATGTTATTCCAGTAAAACATTTGTGCACAGTAATACAGTATGAGAGTATGAGTATCCAAGTATTTAGTAATAGTAATAAAAATGTAATCATGATTACAATGTACATTTGAAAGTAATTGATTAATAAAAAATGTCATGATTACTGATTACAGGCAATTATTCATAAGTCTAATGGATTACTTTGATTACAATTAATGATTACGATTACCCCAGATCATGTCACGATTCTCTAATCTGATTAACGCTTGTCGAGATCATATTTCACCAGTACAAAACCTTGGAACTGTTTTGACAGGGAACCTTATAAAGTTGAAAAAATAATGCAGGGAATATATTTCTTAGTTGTTACCTCTTGCTTAATAATGTATGTCACTGTAGGTGAACTTGTGAAGGTCCAAGCTCACAAAGTCAAGATTTCGTTTGCATCGCTTACAATTGTGGAATTTCTCCTGGGTAATTAATTCAATGTTTATTGTGATATCGGCTCACAAAAGTCACAGAAAAGCATGCAATCTCAAGCTGGGACCACTCCCTAATGTGAAGTAGATTATTGAGGAACAAGTATTAACAAAGAAATACATTCCCTGCTTTGTTTGTTATAATGTTCCCTGTCAGAACCGGTCAGCACATTAACAAGTTCCCAAGTTTTGTACAGTCAATTTCAGTTAATTGCATATCGTTTAAATGCATATTTCGGCTATTTGCATAAAATATGCATGCACCAAACCATTTTCTCATAAAAAAGACTATTTTTTAATCGTTTATTTGCATAAGGGTCAGACTCTATTCCGTTTTTATGCATACAAAAATCGCCAAAAATGTTGATGAGAAGGGGTAAAAAGTCACCTCATGGTGCCGAAATTATAGCAATTTGTAAAAAATATTTACTTTGAAAAACGTATTTTATGTTCCCAAGTTTTGTACATGTACTGGTGAAATATGATCTCTACGGGTGTTAGCCAGAGTAGAGATTCATGGCATTATCTATAATACTCCACCAGTTCAAAACCTGGGAACTTTTTGATGTTCTGACCAGTGGGGTGTCCCAAAAAAATCATGGCATGATCTATGATTACCCCAACCCTGAAACTGAATACATCTTTAATTTCAGGTCCAACTACTAATGACAGAAATCAATCAGGACAGCATAATGAGATAGTGAATTTGGATGATGATCAATCAAGCAATAAAAGCACTATTGACAAGGTGGTGGAACTGGTATCTATGATACCTGCACCTATAACTCAGAGAGTACAAACATCAAGTCCCATGATGAAGCCTTCATTTTTTCCTAAAGTGCATGAAATATCGCCTCCCAAGTTGCATCCTAACACAGCGGTCCGCTTCCCAGTGAAGATGACACATTTACCAAATTCAAAAGGAATGTACTTTTTGGAGAATGTTCATGATAAAACAGCTTATTGTGCGAGCGGCGAGAGTACAAACGTGAAAAAAACACAATGTGCAAATGTTGAGCAGTCTAAATTTAAATCTAAGGACTCTAATGCGTCATTTGTATCAGCTAAACAGGCTGCAAGTGCTGTCAAACCAACTCAGCTTGTGACACCTTTGAACATTCCAAATCCTACCAGACCTTCTGTCACTCAAACGTCAGATCAGCATAATTTAATGCCAGTTAGTGATCAGGCCGTACAAAACCAACCGACCGAGAATCAATCACCTATTATAGAGAGAAGTTGGTCTATGTCAGAATCATCTACCAGTAATAACACTCATGTCAGTACTGCATCTTCATCGGCGTCGTCTACTCCTGTATCTACGTGTCAAGCCACCGTCCTTCATGGGACTCAACCATTGAATGTTGTCGCAACAAGCACAAGTTCTGTTTCCACAGTAGCATCATCGCCATCTCAATCTAGTGAAGACCCTGACCTTGAAATAACAGATGTATCATTTTCACAAGCCAACATGAACTATGTCTGCCAGGAGAGTATCACGCAGTCTGCTGTGATGTCACCAAGCAGTTCTACTCAAGCGAAAGTCGACGGAACAGTGACTGCACCAACCATTACTAGCACAGCTCTGTCGACCCAGATGTCACCGAATCCTATTCCATCAAATGAGCTTATTGGGGCCCCGCAAGTTGCTAGATGTTTGAATCAGCCACTCGGGTCATCAACTGTTATGCCAATGCAGCCTCCACCTGCTGTCCCTGCAAGTCAACTTGTTCAGACCCTGCCCGGTGTGTCAGCAAACCAGAACGTCCGAGTATCGCCTCTCGTTTTACCTGTGGACCAGTCAGTGCCTAATCTACCAGTGCCTTTTCCCTTAGCTACCAATTCTGCGGCACCTATTTTCGTCAATTCTAGCATGCCAAACCTTGGTAACAGACTTCAGGGGAAAGCATCTGGACCAATTCTGATTCAGGGAAATCAAACTGTTGTTTTACAAGGTAACCAGACTCAGTCGACGAGCATGGAGAATAATCAACCTCAACCAATTATTCTGTCAAACAATCAGACTCAACTTGCTGGACTGGGAGGCATTCAGTCTCAACCGTTTATTCTACAAAACAATCCGAACCAACCAACAGGTCTGGCAAATAATCAGACACCGCCCATCTTTCTATCAAACAACCAGGCTCAACCTGCAGGACTGGCAAGTCAAACCAATCAGTCTCAACCGTTTATTCTACAAAATAATCAGAATCTACCAACAGGTCTGGCTAATAATCAGACTCCGCCCATATTTCTATCAAACAACCAGACTCAACCTGCAGGACTGGCAAGTCAAACCAATCAGTCTCAACCGTTTATTCTACAAAATAATCAGAATCTACCAACAGGTCTGGCTAATAATCAGACTCAGCCCATATTTCTATCAAACAACCAGACTCAACCTGCAAGACTGGCAAATCAAACCAATCAGTCTCAACCGTTTATTCTACAAAATAATCAGAATCAACCAACAGGTCTGGCAAATCAGGCAGCACCAATATTTTTGTCAAACAGCCAGTCTCAACCAGCAGGAATACCAACCAATCAGAACCAGCCAATTGTGCTGCCAACCAATCAGAATCAGCCAATACCTGTAGTTCTTCAAGGCAATCAGAATCAATCCTTTATCCTACCAGGCAACCAGACTCAACCCATAGTTCTACCAGCTAATCAAGCTCAACAACCAGGCCTCTCAGGCAATCAGAACATGCCTGTTATCATCCAAGGAACCCAACCATCATCAATTCCCATTCAACCAAACCAATGTCAGCCAGTCATCAACTCACAGATTCCATTTAACGCAAACACAAATACGCCTCAATCTCAGTTCGTCTACATGCCTGCAGCAACCATTAATGGAAAACAGTATCAAAACATCCTGGTTCCAATGTCACCCAACCAAACCGCTCCACAGACAAATCAATGTGTTCAGATGCCATTGGCCTCTGTTCCGGCACAAAAATGTATTCAGCCAAGGGGTCCTCCACCATTAAAAATGAAGGGCGTTCCTGCGTCCCCGACCGTTTCGGTATATAGCTCTACACTGCAAGCTGTTGGTCCTATTTCTCCCGCCATATATAGCACTATGATGCAGCCAGCTGGCCCTGTTCATCCTGTGATATGTAGTTCTGTGTTGCCTCAGGATGGTTCTGTTGCTCCTGTCATATTTGGCCCTCCATCGCAGCCTGTCACTGCACCTCTTGTAAGCAACACAGTTGCTACAACAGAGTCAACAACAACCGATGTTACAAACAAAGAAAAATGTTTGTCGACTGTACATAAAATGAGTAAACGTTCACTGAATGATAATGACGAGTGGGAGTGTCCCGCAGAGGACAATCGGTTTCGACGCACAAGGTCATCGGTACGGGGAACCTCTCCTTCTCCGAAAAGAAACTGCGAGAGGAGGTCAAAGCAACTGGCGCATAGAAAGATTCAGGAGGCGTTAGAATTCGAGGACTTTGATCTTGATGAAGAGGCAGGAGATGATAATTTCATTTTAATGGAAACAGATGAAAGCCAACAGAGTTCTGTTCAGTGTTCAGAATCTGAAGATGTGAATGCAGGTCATGGCCAAGAGAGTAGGGGCAGCTGTGTGGATCAAGGACAAGGGAGTGATAAGGAAATCGGTTTCCAAGAACCACAAACAGTTGTGCCATGTTCGGCTTCTGAAATAGTGCGGTCATAGTGAACAGTGATAAAATATATAGGATATATCGAGGTTTTGAGTAGAACCGAAAATCATCTCATTATTGGACGAGACAAATGTTTATTATTGCCAACAGCTTGCCGCAAGCAGTAAACAATTATCTCGGTCATCACTATATTTTATTTCTATTACAGTAATGCCCTAATTAATCGACTCTTTATCCACAGCAGAATTATGGGTAACTTTTCATGATTTAGTCGGAAATATGGCTTGTTGCCATTCATCGGAAAGCTCTCGGGGAGAGCTTTCCAATGAATGGCAACAAGCCATATTTCCGACTAAATCATGAAAAGTTACCCATAATTCTGCTGTGATTAAGGATTCGATTAATTAGAGAATTACTGTATCTCGGTCATCACTATATTTTATTTCTATTATTTGCATGCTCAAAGAAATCCCATCATTTTAAATGATGAATTTACACACATTGACATTTAGTTAATATAAGAAAGCTAACCAGAGTTATTTAATTGGTGACCACTGCCTAGTTATAGTTCCCTTATATGTGTTAATTTACTTCCATTTGCGACTGCTGCACACAGAAAATTGGTCCTTATCCCAACTTTCTTACCACACTTGTGGTCCTTATTATACCCCCCGCAACGAAGTATAGGGGGGGATATACTGGAGTCAGCTTGTCCGTCCGTCCGTGGACACAAATTTGTCCAGAGTTTTTCTCAGTCGTTTTGCTGATCAATTAATTTTCGCAACATGTATACTTTTGTCCGAGCTTTTATTCCTACATTTTTAGGTCAATTTTTTAAAAACGTGGCACAGATATTTAGTACCATGGGAACTTGTGCACCTGCGATTATGACGTCTGTCCGACATTTTTTGGTGGAGTTATCCCCCTTTTTCGACTTAGAATTTTTTTTGCAACATGCATAATTTTGTCTGAGCTTTTATTCCTACATTTTTCGGTCAATGTTTTTTAATCTTGGCACTGATATTTAGTACCATGGGAACCTGTGCACCTGCGATTATGACGTCTGTCCGACATTTTTTGTGTGGAGTTATTCCCCTTTTTCGACTTAGAAACTTTTTCGCAACATGCATAATTTTGTCCCAGCTTTTATTCCTACATTTTTTGGTCAATAGGTTTAAGATTAGGGTTATGGTTGTACACCTGCAATGGGAACTGTTATTTTATTATTTTAACTAAATGTTTACTGACATGTGAAACAGGGGGGTATCTGTAGTCCCATTGAGACAGTCACACCTCGAGTTCTTTTTATAGCAATTGTATGGCCGTTGGCACAATAACTTGAACAAACATTAACAGTTTTTTGTAATATTTAGACCAACTTCGAAAACCAGGTTTGTCTGTTTTCTCTGAGTCAGACAAACCTTAGTTTGGCCCTTAGTTTGTCTATTATTAGACATTTTAAGACCGTTAGTGTGATAAATTTAACAAATAATATGATCATACGTAAAGGTAATTTGCACCCACTTGTTACTGTTCATGGGATTATCGGATGAAGTTTAATCTTTAGAAAGATTTGATGATATACCCTAACGTGACACAAGAAAATAATATATACAATGTATGTAAATAATCACATATAACATAAATGTGGATGTTTAGCCTGTCTGGCCATCGACACAGTCCTGTCTGGAATTTTGCACGCCGATGTTGGTTGTGACGTCATGATGTACATGTACGTCTTGATGTCATGTCACAAGAAGCAATCTTAAGGACTCTACGATCTTTCAATCGGAACATATAGTTTCCGTTGTCGGCCTTGAACTTTGAGAATATTTTTTAGGCGGAAATACTGTTAGAAAATGGAAGATCAAAGCTAAACGGCCAGTAAAGCCTGGTAAAGCCCCTAGAATCCTTTTTGGGGGCAAATATATTTTATAATTTTATAAAATATGTAAACAAAACTTTTTCATGCAATTTCAGTTTTTGTTAACCAGGGCTTTGGTTTAATTTACATTCAATTTTTTAAATAGGAGCATGATGTTCCTACATATGATGAAGTATAGCTAACATTTACCGGAACAAAGTTTTTTATTTTTTGCCCTGGAGCATTTTGCTCAATTACACATTTCGAGGTGGTATTAATCAATACAAAATGGCGGCCATCGCCAACAATAATTTTTTGGACTCGGCTGACCCTTGAGTTATGAATAAATTATTTTATTTTAGGTAAGTTCAATCTATTTTTAGATTGGACTGAAAAAGTCGATTTGTATATCTCATATCCGCATACGTATACCCTAGGTCGCTTCGCTTCCATGGCTTCACCGCGGGAGAGCGGGCGCTAGTATGATCATAAGTAAACCTAATATGCGCCCGTTTGTTACTGTTCATGGGATTATCAGATTAAATTAAATAATCTTTAGAAGGATTTGATGATAAACTATAAAACAAGAAAATCATATATATGTAAATAATCACATATAACGTAAATGTTTGACAGTTGTGTCGTTTAGCCTGCCAGTGTAACAAGAGTCTCAGCTATCTGGCCATCGACACAGTCATGTCGGGAGTTTTACGCGCTGATGTAGGTTGTGACGTCATTATGTACGTCTTGATGTCATGACGCCTTTACTGGTATTCCAAGAAGTTATCCTAAAAGGCCTCTGCGATCTATCAATCGGAACTTATAGTTTCCGTTTGTCGGCCTTGAACTTTGAGAATAAATCATCAATCTTTTGGGGTGGAAATACCGTTAGAAAATGGAAGATAATATCTAAACGGCCAGTAAGGCCCCTATATTCCTCTTTCGGCTGCTTTCGGGGCAATTATTTTTATTAATTTTACAAAGTATGTAAAGAAAACTTTTTCATACAATTTCACTCTTTGTTAATCAGAGCTTTGGTTTAATTTACATTCAATTTTTTAAATATCTTTGGCTTTAGGAGCATGCTGTTCCTACATATGATTAAGTATAGCTAACATTTGCGGGAACAAAGTTTTTTTATTTTTGCCCTGGAGCATTTTGCCTGATTACACATTTCGAGGTGATCAATACAAAATGGCGGCCGTCGCCAACAATAATTTTTTGGACTCCGCTGACCCTTGAGTTATGAATAAATTATTATATTTTAGGTAAGTTCAATCTATTTTTAGAGTGGGCTGAAAAAGTTAATTAGTATATCTCATATTCGCATGTATGTGTACCCTAGCTTCCGCGGCCGCTATGAACTGATGGATCTATCGCAACTGTCGAGATTGAGATAACAAAATGAGGTTTTTCCAATTATTAGTTCAACTTGACAAAGTCAGGTTTGAGTTAGTGCCATGGTTTCGTGTCCATCTGTGTGTAAGTCTGTCCATCAACATTTTCTGTTAGCACACTCTACAGGTCACATCTCTCAACTGATCATCACCAAACTTCATATGGATCTTCGGGGTCACCTCTAGATGGGAGTCATCAATTACATTTTCATGTCACATTATAATTTACTGGTGGTCCTCGATAAATAGAGAATACCTATAGTTTTTTAATGAATACCATAATTATTTCCACTGCTAGTCACAAATGAAATAATAAGGGATTCATTCTATTTATTATATGCTTTAAAGACATATTATGTACTTGTTCGGGTGTATGAAACTGATAAGTTAGTACTCAGGTGCTATGCCAACTGGAGGAATGTAGCATTCTACTAACATCGCCGAAAATCTCAAGCAAATCTACCGTACCACTCCAAAGAAAACATCGTCTGAACTATGCTCAATTGTAAATATTTACTACTCGATTCGGGACGCATCTATCGGCAATAAACTAACGAAAATGAATTCGCCATCGAGTCACTGCATTTAATTGTCCACCGAAAATTTTCGGTTCGTCCGGAGTTATATATAACTCCAGTAATGATCATCCGATTTGATTGAAACTTGGTATGTAGGTGTCTCAACCAAGAACACAGGTGCTCTGCAATTCTGGGTTTTATCAGATGTTCTTTTATGGAGTTATTTCCCTTTTTTTCAACTTTTGTTTTACTTAGAAAATTTCTCACTTTTTCGGTTTCCGGATGATATCTCAAGTTTGGATCCTTTAATTGCAAATTTATGTGGATCAGTCATATCAAGATACAGGTTGAGTTCGAATTTGAGTTTGATCCGATGATTTTTCCTAGAGTTATGGACTTTTTTCGACTTTGAAAATTTTCTGTATGAGGGTACGTTCATGGTGTAATCAACTCCTCCTACAGTTTTGATCGTAGATATTTGAAACTTCAGAGTATTGTTACCCACATATTGGAGATGTGCAACATGTATATAGATGACGGAACAATTATTTCTTTACGGAATTATTAACCCTTTCGACTTAAAAAATTTCAACATTTTTTTTTATTTCTTTAACAAAGCGGCGTCGACTTGCTACGTTTTCGGGGGACACTGTGGTCAGCTGACCTTTTATTAATATATAAGAATGACAGTGTTTGTTGACAATTTACATATAATATTTGTAATACAACTACTTTGAACAAGATTATTCTCCATTTCTATTTGATCACGCTACCGGAGTGTTTCACATCACTTTAACCATGTCAATAATTAATATTTTTAATGCTTAGAGTTACTAACTTTGCAGCATTTGCACTTATAATAGCACTACAAAATAAACAATACACGAACCAATCAGCTGATACATGTAGATAGCAAACCACTTTCAAGTGATGACGTCTTTCGGCAAGCTACAGTTCAGCTGATTTTACCGGAAGTAAGCTACAGTGAAGTTATCATTTTTGAATAACAAAATGATATCTCTACTGTCAGTCTAGACACTAAATACAATATTTATGTTGCATCAATGTCCCACTATTTAATGGGGAAGCATATGATAAATTGTATTTTAACCTTTTCATGATGGGAGCTGGTGCTGCATTAAGTATCCTGTGCCAGTGAATTCTCTTATACTGCGAGGCTCCCATAGGGAACCTCTCATCTATAGGGGAATGCACTTGGTCAAGGAAAATATTGTTAGGCCAATGTATTCTGTTATATATTCGAGGTGCCATATGGAAGACTCGCATATATAAGAGAATGCATTGGCATAGGAATATTTAAAATTTTCAGGAAGCTCCAGTCATGGAAGGGTTAATAGCATTTAGTGCTAATTGCTGTATGTTTTATATTTAATATTTTTATGTTGCATCTGCATCAACTTATTGTGTCTTTACTAATATAACACTTTTGTGTCATAAACTGCTTAAAATTGTTTTTCTACGGTTTCTTTATTTCTTTATTTCTGTTTGATCATAGCCATTTACTCTGACTGGAAGGGTCATTCTCACAGGGAACCAATCACATTCGCTTTTAACCCTTTCAGTGCCAAGTCCGATTTTTGTATCAACCCATATTTCCTTGATCATTTTTCAAATTTATTGATTATAATAATGTGATACATTGATGGAAAGAGCTCTTAGAGCTCTTAGAGCTCTTTCCATCAATGTATCACATTATTATAATCAATAAATTTGAAAAATGATCAAGGAAATATGGGTTGATACAAAAATCGGACTTGGCACTGAAAGGGTTAAAGATTTTTCATCATGTGCTAGATAAGACTTCCAGAAGGCATATGACACACGTGAATTGTGCAAATCATGCGATTCAAGCTGGAATGGTGAACTTTGCATCTTCGTGAACTTCTGCTGATTTCTATGAAATTACATTTTATTTTTCTGGTCATCTATTGTGTATATATGAGTCACAATTCTATACAAAATTTATTAACCAAGTGCACTAAATTTGATTCAAGCCGAACTTTGAATTTAGTGGACGAGGTTAATAAATTTTGTATAGAAATGCGACAAATTTGAGATCCATTTTAGCAAGGATCAAGAGCTATGCTGGGCATGGCAAAATACGCCCAGTGTGCTTTAATGACCTGTTCACAAACAATGGCAGTGACACTAAATTGTAGTAACCTCAAATATTGAAAATTCTAATTCGAAAAGAGCCGTAAGTCAGTAAAAAATATTTGGACCAAACCTATAATCGAACTTGACATGTAGTTTGGTCTGGAAAGCTCATATACCGAATTTGGCTCCAATAAAATAAACCAAACTAAAGTTATCATCCGGAAACCTCAAATATTGAAAATTCTAAGTCGAAAAGAGCCATAAGTCAGTAAAAATTATTTGGATCAAACCCATAATCGAACTTGACCTGTATTTTGGTTTGGTCTGAAAAACTCACATACCAAATTTGGTTCTGATAAAATAACCAAACTAAAGTTATCATCTGGAAACCCCAAATATTTAAAATTCTAAGTCGAAAAGAGCAATAAGTCAGTTAAAAATAATCGGAACGAACCCAAATTTGAACTTGACTTGTAATTTCGTCTGAAAAACTCACATACCAAATTTAGTTACGATAATATAACCCAAACTAAAGTTTTCATCCGGAAACAAAAACTGCTAACGGACGGACGGACAGACAGCTAGACCAATCACATAATATGGCCGATTTTTCAAAGGGCACATAAAAATGATCTTGAAACGGCCTGGGTCAAACAAATAATATTTATTTCCTTATCACAACCAAAGAGGAACTAAAGACACCTTCAAAGAAAAAATACAGTTTCATTTTAAATGTCTTTTCATGTGGACAAAATTTTTCAACCACCCAACCACCATTATCACCCATGTTTATCTCACATTCAACCAAGCCTTGAAATAGTGTGTCTGTCATTTGCAGAATGAGGTCCCCAGAGGGTGAATTTGGTGATGCTACCCCGCATAGCGGGGTAGCATCACTAAATTCACCCTCTGGGGGCCTCATTCTGCAAATGACAGACACACTATTTCAAGGCTCACATTCAACACTCAACACTCAACACAACTTGAATATCATAATTATTTTCTAATTAACATAATAATAAAGTTTCGGCATTGGCATTGATATCATTGCATTAAAGCTCTTACATCATGGCATGTGCTGATAATACACGTGTGGCTTACTAAAATCATATGAGGCCATTTTTAATGGCTAATTATGTGATAAAATCTCATAGTTACTCTTTGACTTCTGCATTTAAAGGTACTCAATCCGATCAGAGGGTCCTATATTACTATTTCTTATTTGATTCGAGTCGAGGAACCCACCCATCAAAGCTCAGAGTTATTAGATATTGATTTTTGAAATTTGTAATTTTCTCGAGATGTGTACTAATAATTTCCACAGAAGCCCTTATTCAAACAGACGAAGATGGATAACTCTAAAATCAAGTGTATTAATAACGCAATTTTGACTGAGGCCATCCTTTTGACGGTGTGTTTCTGGGCCAGAAAAAATAGAAATAACAAAACTTCAAAAATTGATATCTGATCACTCTTGAGCGTTTATAGGTAGGTTCCTCGATTCGAATCAATTATTTTTTATCCCCTAAGCCAAAGAAATAGTAATTTATGAGGGCCTGATCGGATTGAGTACCTTTAATGTTTCTTTAGTTGAATGAAGTCACTTGGATATCTTCTTGCGAAACTTCATTCAGTTCTTTAATCTACCCTATTCAGTTATAAAAGTATACACTGGAATGGTCTATTATTAATTTGGAGGAGTGTACAGGATACATAAGCAGACGACAGACAAAAACAGATAATAAAAGTGCAGAAGAATTCTATTTCATTGGTGGGAAACGTTTAGATAAAAAGTTCAATATACGCAGTCGTTTATTAAACCTATTATCTGAACATTTCCTAAGGGAACTACTCGTCAATGAGTATTTAGTATAGAAGTGGTTAAATTAAAAGCATGGTATTTAAGTGTACAGTTTTGGAAACCTAGAACAGGTATCTAATCTGACAATATGCATAATTCACACAAGCCTGAGTTTAATGTGCCTGTCATTTGCAGAATAAGGTCCCCAGAGGGTGAATTTAATGAAGCTATCCTGCATAGTGGGCTGGCATCACCAAATTCACCCTCTGGGGACCTCATCTGCATGGCCTCATCTACTATGGGAGACATAGACTCAGATTGAAGTTCCCAAATGGTGAATAATGTGATGTATACCCATTGGTAACCTCGATTATGCAATGTGTCGTCTGCCAATTTGGTGATATGGAGAAACTAAACTAAAAAAGAAATATAATCTATGGGAAGAAGTTTATATAGAAATTGGTAATAAACAAACTTTCCAGAGAAGATGAGGCCTAAGCAGAATGAGGTCCCCAGAGAGTGAATTTAGTGATGCCAGCCCAGTCTGGGGGATAGCATTACTAAGTTCACCCTCTGGGGACCTCATTCTGCAAATAAAAGGCCCACTAAACTCAAGCCTGTTCAGGGTTGTTGCCAGGGTATTTTTGTTGTTGCCATTTCTGATGTTTTTGGCCATTATTCAGAAAATTTGGCCCAATTTAAAAACCAAAATATGGGATCATCATGAGAACAGAAACTAAAACAAAAATATAAAGGAAAATGAACACAAAGAACTGAACAATTTCAAGTTTGACACCAGAGGTGTTGACCTTTTATGTAGCATAAACCACTACCAGCAAAAAACTTACAGTAATGCCCTAAGTAATCGACCCCTTAACCACAGCAGAATTATGGGTAACTTTTCAGGATTTAGTCGGAAATATGGCTTGTTGCCATTCATCAGAAAGCTCTCGGAGAGAGCTTTCCTATGAATGGCAACAAGCCATATTTCCGACTAAATCCTGAAAAGTTACTGCTGTGGTAAAGGAGTCGATTATTTAGGGCATTACTGTAATTTTGACTTCATTAACCCTTCCATGACTGGATCTTCTTGAAATTTTGCGAAAACCCTGTGCCAATGCATTCTCTTATATATAAGAGATCTTATATATAAGAGAATACATTGGCTGAACAGTATTTACCTTGACTTTGTAAGTCAGTGCATTCTCTTATATATGCGAGGCTTCCTATGGGCGACTCGCATATATAAGAAAATGCAAGGGCACAGGGTCTTTAATGCTGCACCACCGCGGCTCCCGCCATTAAGGGGTTATGGTGTACATATACAAGTCACTTTCAGTGTATATTTGGTATGGCAATTATGAGAAAGAAAATTGCATCTCAGTTATCTGAATCATCAAGTTTTGTCTGGTTACAATGTGGGCTTAAATAGCCATTGTCGATGCATTAAGAGTCAATTTTCCATAAACCCCTTAATTTGGTTACAGCAACAATTTCTAAGAGAATTGGCAAAAAAAAAATCATTTGGCAAAGAAAAATTTGGCGGCGTTCAGCACAGACTCTGCAGATGCTCTTATCTCTAAAATAAATTCTCCAAACATTAACCCTTTCTATACTAAACACTGATTGACAAGTAGTTCCCTTATGTTCTCATTTGACCAGAGGTCGTTTGTTGAACTTGTTATCTGAACTTTCCCCAGGAATGAATACGATTCCAGCAAGCGGTGCACGTGTATTATCTTTTTTGTTTGCTTTTTATTTTAACGAACACCCCTCCAAATGAATAACAGATCATTCCAATACGCACTTTTATAACTGAATGGGAGAATCCATTCAGTAACGAAAGGGTTAATATATATTCAAGACAGACCTGAAATACTTTCTATTTATGAATGCATGGAAAAGTTGAGAAACAACAACATTCTGGAGAAATCATGTTATTTCCCAATAAAAAAAACTTTGCATTGAACATAGATGCTCGATAGCAGTCTACATAATACGTTTCTTATCAAGCTAAGGTCACTCTGAGCGATATATTCTCCTTCACGATAAAGTCAAATTTATTCTGCCATGACTTGTATGGATCTGATGGCTTTGTGGCCAAAATGGCCCATTTAGTTTTATTCACCGAAGTTCCTTCTTTATCCATCCCCCTCAAAACTGGAGTAAGGTTCTTCGACCGGTTCCCAGCCAGTCTTGGCGGTGTGGTTTTATATTCATCACTCGGGTTTGTAACATCCCACTTCAATCCCACAGTATTATTTTTAGCCAGCGGATTTCGAAATTCCGCCTTCTTGAATGCGTACACAAAAGAATCGCTTTTAGTGCTCCTTTGGCTTTTGACAGAGAATGGTGTTGGTGCAGCCTCACTACGTGTGTCTATATCTGCCATCACCACTTCTTCTGGCTCACCAAAAGTAACATGACGACCTTTATTTTTACGAGAACCAATCTTCATTTCGTCAAACCTCATTTTAATTGTTTCGTAATCAATTTTTTGCTCCACTTTTGCATCTGGATGTTTTCTGGTGTTTTTTCTTAGAGAGTCACTACTGAATCTATTTTTAGGTACGAAAACTCCTCCTACTTTATCAACAATAACAGGTACATCTTTATCATCCTCAATACGGAACGGACTAACCAGGGGTCTTCGTGGTGTACTATTAATGATGCTACTGTCTGTCGCTGGATTATTTTTTGACAAATTGATGCCAGAAAAAAATGAATCGCAAGTCATAAGAGAAGTTTTTGTATCCATCCTGTCTAGAGATTTTGGTAGGCTTTCCGATATTTGGGTTTGAACATGTGAATATCTTTCAAACACATCCTGACTTTTTTGAGTTTTTGGTTTGAAATTTTTTTCTTGAGAAGGTTTAGTTTCTGGGTAAGTTCTGTGGGTTTTCATGTTAGATTTTGTTGACCTGGCCATGGAGTCTTTTGTAGTTTCCCTTGATGTCCGTAGTTTTACAGCAAGATTATTTGCCAACAGATTGATGTTGTGAACAGGCACACCCATATTGCTGCCTACACTTGGCACACTACCTCTGTTCGCACCGAAAGATAAGTTGCTATTAGTCCTCATTTTCAAGCTATCCTGAAACATAAATAATCTAATTAGGGCACTTGACTAATTAGAGGCGCAATCCATGGTATTGACTTTGGTTAACCCTTCCATGACTGGAGCGTCCTGAATTTTTTGTGGAAACCCTGTGCCAATGCATTCGCTTTAATATATATGCGCGTCTCCCATAGGGAGCCTTACATATATAAGAGAATGCCCAACAATATTTACCTTGACCTTGTAGGCAGTGCATTCTCTTATATTCGCAAGGCTCCCTATGGGAGACTCGCATACACATGTATATAAGAGAATGCTCTAGCACATGATCTTTAATGCTGCGCCAGTGCAGCTCCCGTCATGACCCTCAAGAAAAGGTTAAGTTGACATTGATCGTTTTGGACAAATTTTCAGAAGTGATTTGAAACACTGCTGTGACTCACAGCGAGTAAACTTTATTAACGCAGGCATTCGATATGTCAAAATCTTTCTTGTTTGTTTATCAGCGATTTGTTCGGGAATGTTTGTTGAATGACAGTTTGTTTGTTTACATTTTTGCACAGTTCAAACGTTGTTATGAAAGGGCAGAGCCGATGTTGTTTAATATTTTTCAAATATCAGTTGTGAAGAAAGCACATAATATGTCATAGGGAGCCTCGGACATGTAAGAGAATGCACTGGCGTACAAGGTCAATATAAATATTGTTAGGCTAATGTATTCTCTTATATATGTGAGGCTCCCTATTCTATTATATGTGAGACTCCCTATAAATATTGTAAGGCCAATGTATTCTCTTATATATGTGAGGCTCCCTATAAATATTGTAAGGCCAATGTATTCTCTTATATATGTGAGGCACAGGGTTTTTGCAAAAATTCAGGAAGCTCCAGTCATGGAAGGGTTCAGATCAGACCAATTTCATATACCATTAGTTTCAAGATAGTTCTTTTTCCATTGTCGCGTCCAATATTTGACCCACCCTTTATCTTCGTTTCAGAATAGGAATACACCCTTGTGTGCAGAAGACAAATAAATGAAAGTGCCCCGTCCTATTGACTAAATTTATGCTGTCATTAATAAAGAGTATCCTCACAATCTAAATAGATGCAAATTGTTCTCCTGTGTGTCATACACATACGGACCAATGAATTTTTAAAGTCATAGAATGGACTTGTTCGGGGCATTGAGTCGATAAGTTAGTACTCAGGCTATGCCAACCTGGAAAATGTAGCATTCTACTAACATTGCCAAACATTTTAAAGAAATCGACCATACCACTTCATAGAAAACATCGTCTGAACTATGTTCAATTGTAAATATATATTTACATATCGATTCGGGATGCAACTATTGGCAATGCACTAACACAAATGATTTTGCCATCGAGAGTCATTGCATTTATTTAATATATAAGAATGACGGTGTGTGTTATGAATTTTGATTAATATTCCTAACAGATAACTATACTTTCAGCAAGATTATTCTCAATTTCTATTTCATTACCCTACCGGTGTGTTTCACATCACTTTAATTAATGCCCCTCTTATATTATAATTTCACTTATTTTTTTTCTAAATCATATCTTCAGTTGCTGCCTCTTTATAAGAACATATTTTCTTCTTTTACCAATTTTCCAAGAAAGAGACTTTTTTTTTTCGGATGCTTTGAAAGGGGAACATGTATCTCTTGTAAGGTCTAGCTATTAGAGTTCCCCAATCTGGAAAATGCTATCACATAACTACCAATATATCTCATACTGTTTTCTTATTCTATAATCAGAAGACTACATGATCTCTCACAGTTTTCATAGAAGTCTCCCAAAATATGTGAAACTTTTAAATTAAGTCTTTAACTCCCAAATATCGAAACACATTGAAATTTACAAAATATACTCTGCTGTTTCCAACTCACCAGACTGTGTATCCGTTTAACATTGGAACAATCCACTCAACTATGAAGTACTATAAATCTGCCATTACATCATGATCATGAACAGCCATGGTCTGTGGTCTTAACATCACAGGCACATAACCCAGTCAAGAGCAAAAAAACATCCATGTTAGGTCATGGTAGCTTGTCTGTTGTCTCCAAATTTGTTATGTTTTGAGATAATCCAAGGAGAACAAATTATCTGTTCGCAGTACGGGTCATAAATAAAAAAACGCAGCCAAACAATCTTCTTTTCAAAAGCCAATGTTTATTTCTCCAGGTAGACCTATTGAATGGGCCAGCAGTGTGTATAAATATACATACCCAGCTTAGGGGATTATATTGAATGACTACCACACTGTAATCATAAACTGTGTTTTACAATGTGTTCGGAACCATGACCAAATCTTTGGAGTCCTCTGTCTTTCATGGAAGTTTGTTTAGCTCTATGCTCCATGTAATTTATAGCTCGAGTTCACAGAATACACACTGGAATACATACAAAAAAACTTCCAACAGAACCAGAAGGGATTTTCTATTGAGTTTCATGAAATGCCAATGATGGGATTAACCCTCTCAAGATGGGGGCTGCACTGGTGCAGCATTAAAGACCCTGTGCCAGTGCATTCTATTATATATATGAGCCTCCCATAGGGAGCCTCGCATATGTAATAGAATGCACTGGCTTACAAGGTCAATGTAAATATTGTTTGGCCAATGTATTCTTTTATATATGCGAGGCTCCCATGGGAGACTTGCATATATAAGAGAATGTATTGGCACAGGGTTTTAGGCAAAATTTCAGGAACCTCCAGTTATGGCATTAAAAATGGTGTATGTTATATCACTGCACTTTCTGTTTTGGTTCAGAGATGTAGTATAATAATTTCCAATCAGAGAGACCATGCAGTCAACAGAACCTTCTCTCACCAGGAAATATCTTTCACTTTTCCCCCCCCACAAACTGGAACAGAAAATGTTACTATTTTAGAACACTACACTATACAGCTGTGATTGAATGTTTTTTAGCTCACCTTAGACGAAGTCTCCGGTGGAGCTTTTGTCATCACTCCTCACCCGGCGTCCGTCCGTCCACCAAGAATCGTCTTCTCCAGAACCGTAAGACCGAATGGGTTCATATTTGGTGTGGATGTTCCCTAGGTGACTCACATTCAGATTTGTTCAAATGATGTCACAAGGTCAATTAGTTTCGAAACCAGGGCCATAACTCTATTTCCTCCATAGTAATTCTTAGAATATTTTCTTCTTATGAACCATTGGGCCGATTTAGCTTATATTTGGTACGGAGGGTCCTTGGGTGACTCGGGTTCAGATTTGTTCAAATGGGTCACTGGGTCAAATAGGGGCAGAGCCAGGGACATAACTCTTTTTTTTTTTTAAATAATAATTTAAATCCTTGCTTAATTTAAAAACAAAAATGAAAAAAAAGAGGAAGAAATTAATTTCAAAATGAAAAAAAATCTTTGATTTTTTTTAGACACACCATCAACCCCCCTCCACCACCACCTGTCCCTGCCACCCACAACAGATCCCTGCCTAGTTCATCCCATTAAAAGCCTTCTTTTGACCTACAGTGGTAGCTATTTGACATGCCATGAACTGGGCTTTCTTCCTACAGCTGTCATTATAAAGTAATTAACTTTTATTTCAATATCCACATTTCTCCTGGCTGAGAGTGATCTGCATGAATTAAATTTAATCCTATGTAATTTTTAGCTCACCTGAGACGAAGCTATAGTCACCACTCCTCGTCCGTAGCCTGTTCATTTGTCAGTCCATCCATCCATCTGTCAACAATTCTTTGAACATCTCTAGATCCATAGGACCGAATGGGTTCATATTTGGTGTGGATGTTCCCTAGGTGACTCAAATTCAAATGAGGTCACTTGGTCAAATAGTTGTGAAGCCAGGGCCATAACTCTTTCCCTCCATAGTAATTCTTAAAACAACTTCTTCTCATGCACCATTGGGTCGATTGGGTTCATATTTGGTATGAAGGGTCCTTGGGTGACTAGGGTTCAGATTTATTCAAATGAGGTCACTGTGTCAATTGTGGGCTGAGCCAGGGACATAATTCTAAAACAGAATTTTTTTTCAGATTTAATTCCTTGCTCAATTTAACGAAGAAAAAAAACATTCTTTTTAACATTTTTGTTTTTCATGAAAAATTTAATTTTTTATTTTTAAATTTAATTTTGAAAAACTTTTAACCACATTATAACATCCGCCACGGTGCATCGAGTCATCTCACAAAATTTAGTTGAAATCGGTCTAGAGATCTGGGAGAAAAATCATCAACAGACAGATTGTTACCCTTGCCAATTGAGGGTTCGAAGTAAGTATGTGTACCCCTGTTACAAATGCTGTTCTTTCACATTCTGATGCCACAATATTATTTGAGAAGTCATCTCTTTCACTAACAATATAAAGCTTGTCTGCATGCCATTCTCTCTAATGTCTCCTGTGTATGAAATGAGATCTTGTCTTATCTGACAGCCTTTGATAAACAAATCACATATAATTTTAATTTGTGTGGTACATTTCAATTTAAATTACATTAATTACCATGTGCTGTGTTCTATGCAGTTGTACAAGCAAGTGTTATATTATGTTTATATATTCTATTGACTTATTTTCATCTATGCTAATGATGTGTCTGTATTATGCTGATGATTTCAAGGAACAAATATCAGAGGTGCCATGTTGATAACCCTTCCCTTAAATTTGTAACTTATTTTAATGAAAATGAACTCACTTCAACTTCTATAGTATACCATTTGAGATTAATATATCAATGGATCTCCTAGATTGGGATTTACATTTGGTTCAACTAGGCGCAGAAATAGGAGATTTAACACTCCCGCACTCACCCTGTCTATGCTATGAATTCATGTTTGGTACTGGTATGTAGATTCCTGTATTACATGTAACAATTTTGATATATATACTGGTATTATCAGTAAGGTTTTGATAAATTTCCAACAGTTGGAGATCTTGAAGTACCAGTTGTAATTTAGTTTGGTCCAGTTGGGCGGTAATGGGCACTGATCTATTGGGGGAAGGGGGTGGATGTACAGTTAGAAATTTCAAGGTGGACACCACTATATCCCCTCCCACCATTCAACAAAGACCCTCTACCTGTGCCCCAGTTTAGAACTACTTGTTGGAAAGTGATTTGACAATTACTGACTATGGTAGTCTTCAGAGTCCCAGTCTTCTCCGTCTTAACGGTCCGGTGAGCGACCCACAGTCATTGACTGTCTTGTTATAATTAATTTCTATCTTTTAACCCTTCCATAACTGGAGCTTCCTGAAATTTTGTGAAAACACTGTGCCATTGCATTCTATTATTTCTGCGAGGCTCCCTGTGGGAGACTTGCATATATAAGAGAATACACTGGCACAGGATCTTTAATGCTACACCAGCTCAGCTCCCATCATGAAATGGTTAAAAACACTTTTAACCCTTTCTATACTACATAAGAGTGTCCCATTCAATAATAAGAATACATATTGGAATGGTCTATTTATTATTCATTTGGAGGGTGTTAGGTAAGGCCCATTTTATATGTTGTGGCAGACATGGGTCGTGATGTGCCAGCCTAATTGGTGTGAAAATTATGGGAGACCAAATTCACTTTTAATAATTATTTGCGCTTATGGCAAATATTTTGCCTGCTTAAACACAATTATTTATGCTTAAGTGTAAAAACATTGCAATTATGTACATTTCATTCTTCATCAATATAGATCTTCCCTCAAAAATAAAATAGGCTTCCCCATGTTTGAACTTACATGTCCCACGATATATGATGTGTGGTGGACTCTGCCAATGTCAACAGTGTGTGTTAGGTAATGGTTTTAATTTCCGCTTTATTGTACTTAAGCACAAATAGCTTATTTGTGCTTAACGTAATTATATTGCTTAAGCAGAAATAATTGCGCAAATAATTATTAAAAGTGAATTTGGCCTCCCATAGAAAAAATGACATAGTCCAAGACTGGAGCACGACATAGAACTGGCTCATCAGAATTTCTTTAGTACGACCCAACTCAATTTTATATTTGGTGAGAACGCTGTTCCCAAAATTCCCTTCTAAAACTATGATTAAAGTAATTTTTTGGACATTTTTAGCTCAACTACTTTGTAAAGTTTGAACTATTTCCATGGGTTGGTGTCTGTCATCCGTCCGTGTGTCTGCCTGTCAACAATTTCCTTTGGCTCACCTCACAGGCCGCATCTCACAACCGATCATCACCAAACTTCATATGGTCCTTTTGGGTCCTCCAGATGGGAGCCATCGATTTTTTCCGAAATTCATTAAAAACATGGCTGCCAGCTGCCATTTTGGATTTCAAATTTGAATCCATCAGCACACCCTGCAGCCCGCATTTATTGGAGAAATGTTTTGAAAATTTACAGGCATGTTTAGGAGCACCTCTAGATAGGAGTTAGCAATTTTCGATAAAATATGGTTGGCAGCAACCATCTTGGATTTTACTCTTTGTATGACTTAATCCTTCGGCACACCCTAGAGAACACATCCCTCATCCGATCCTCACAAAACTTCATATGGATCTTTGTGTGACCACTAAATGGGAGCCATCAAATATTTCCGAATTTTGAAAAACATGGCCGCCAGCAGCTATATTTGATTTTAATCTTTGTTTGACTAAATCATTTGGCACACCCTACAGGTCACAATTCTCATCCGATCATCACAATCTTCAGATTGGTCTTTAGGGTGACCTCAAAAAACACCACCAGCAGCCATCTTGGATTTCAAATTTGAATCCATCGGCACACCCTGCCGCCCGCATTTATTGGAGAAATGTTTTGAAAATTTACAGGCATGTTTAGGAGCACCTCCAAATGGGAGTTAGCAATTTTCGATAAAATATGGTTGGCAGCAACCATCTTTGATTTTACTCTGTTTGACTAAATCCTTTGGCACACCTTACAGACCACATCCCTCATCTGATCCTCACAAAACTTCATATGGATCTTTGTGTGACCACTAGATGGGAGCCATCAAATTTTTCCGAATTTCGTTGAAAAACATGGCCGCCAGCAACTATCTTTGATTTTAATATTTGTTTGACTAAATTATTTGGCACACCCTACATGTCACAATTCTCATCCGATCATCACAATCTTCAGATTGGACTTTAGGGTGACCTCAAAAAATACCACCATGCAGCAGCCATCTTGGATTTCAAATTTGAATCAATCGGCACAGCCTGCATTTATTGGTGGACTGTTTTGAAAATTTTCAGGCATGTTTAGGATCACCTCTAGATGTGAGCCATCAAATTTTACTCTTTCCACGACTAAATCCTTTGGCACACCCTACAGACCACATCCCTCATCCGATCATCACCAAACTTAATATGGATCTTCATGGTGATTTCTAGATGGGAGCTATAAATTTTTCCGAAACCCACAAAAAAACATGGCTGCAAGCAGCCGTCTTCCATTTTACAATTTGCATGACTAAATCCTTCAGCACACCCTTCAGGCAACATCCTTCATCCAAATGAATCTTCGGTGTGACCTCTAGATTGGAGCAATCGATTATTGTCGATATTTGTTATAAAACATAGCTGCCAGCAGTCATCTTGGATTTCAAATTTGAATCCATCTGCACACTCTGCAGCCCACATTTATTGGTGAAATGTTTGAAATGAAAATAATTTAATCTACAAAATACAAGACCTTTACTGTAACTTTTTGGCTTTCCTTCTCTTTATTATTCTATTCATTGCTCAGCTAAAAATAAACTTCTTCCCAAGTTGAGCTAGAGTGTCATTGACACTTTCGTTATTGTTATATAATATGATTGATGTGGTCTTCAGATAGTATGAATTTCTTTATATGGTCTACTGGCTTAACAATTAAGTAGTTTTCTGTGTAGATCCATCCTGACATAGCTCAAGCATGGAAACCCTTAATAAAATCACAGATAAATTTTGTATCCCAATATGTTGTAAAATTTAAAATCGATTTAGTTGATATTACCTCCGTGGAATACGCCGTTAATTATATATAGATTCATAATTTTCCCTTAAGCTGTTGTAAAGTGTAGATTCTTTAATAAATTTTCATTTTCAAATCTTGTTCACATTAGGGACAAAAACGTTCATCATGATCTTTTATTAGCTTATAAATATCTTCCAATCTTGCCCATAAGAGGATGTGCACTTTATAAAACATTGAAACACATATATATTGTAAAATATTTAAAGGTACTCAATTCGATTCGATGTTCCCATATCATTACAATCCAACAACATTTTTTCAAATGCCACAACAGTTATCAGAATCGATTGATTGCCCAAAAATATTGCTAACCAAAGTCAACTATAGTATAAAATTGCCTAAAACGTGTTATTCATCAACATTTTGTTTGACAAAATTTGGCGTGATTTGTCAAATATGTAACACCCAAAGCCACTTTTAGAGTTATCCATCTTCATCTACAATTTGGTCCGAAACTGTGGGCTTAACGACTTTTTGCCAGCCTGCCAAAAAGTACATATCTCGGGAAATAACAAATTTCAAAAATTGATATCTCATCACTCTGAGCTTTAATGTGTGGGTTCCTCAACTCAAATCAAATATTTTTTACCAACAAAGCCAAAGAAATAGTAATTTGGTAACGTTAATTCAGATTATGCAACTTTAAATAATGACACTTCTGGTTGCTGTAAAATGACCATATAATCACAATGGCTATCCCTGAACAGTAGTGGTGATTAAAATATTTTTAATCCTACCATGACTGGAGCCAATGCATTATCTTATACATGCGAGTCTCCATGAATGGAGCTTCCTGAAATTTTGCGAAAACCCTGTGCCAACGGATTCTCTTATTTGGATTACGGATTTCCCATAGGGAGCCTCGCATATATAAGAGAATTCATTGGCCTAACAATATTTACCTTGACCTGGCAAGTGCATTCTCTTATATATGCGAGGCTCACATAGCAGCTCAATGATAGCAGTGACATCAAAAGACAGTGAGTACCACCTCTATCTTTTGATCCCGCCAACTTCGGAGAATGCCCTAATCAGCACATGCTTGAGTTTATAGTGACTATGCATCAGATAAATATGCACACGTAATTATTTTCAATCAGGATGATGTCACATGTTCAATGACATATGAGTGTTGGTAGATGCCAGATGTATCTAGATACCGGTCATTTGTTTAAAATACAGCATAACTAGTTGTTAATGTTGAAAATAAAATGTGATGGAGCTTCAACATGGATCGCAAATCGCGATATAACTAGCCTATAGTTGGCAATATCTAAGTAGCTCCAAGTAACTACATCCAACACCCGCGGTAAGCATAACTGCATGTCGGAATTCTAAGTCACTGCCGAACATGTACTTGTTCTAAGTGGCCCTTTGGGACTTGTATAACTTTGAAGAACTCACATAACTGTAGTATATGTGCATCCTTATATTTCATAATACTGAGATATAAATAAACTCAGGCATCGATACATTACTTGCAAGAAATTGATGTAACAATGGATGGATATGCGAGTATACTGCTAGTTATTTTCTCTATAGTCGGACTTTAAGAATGATTATTCAGGTTATACATATTATTATGGTAGTGAAACATGATCTGTCACAAGATTGAAGGATATGTCAAATAACGATTAATTCACATAACCACACCGACCATTCGAAAACGAGCATCTGTTGGAGCATTATAGCATCTCTGAAGATTGCAGAGTACGCATTGAAACTACTATTGACTACCCCAAATTTCTAAAATATTCCTTTATCATTATGACCGTTATCATAAATGATGCATATGTGTTAATTCAATATTCTTAGTTTATATCAATTGAGCTCCATTGGTGATTCAGTCACATCCTTCCACACTCATTAAACTGAATTTATATTGTTCATGAATTAAAGTAATATAGTTTTATTGCTTATAAGCATATCTGCAACATATTATGCACACCATGTACAACCACCCTAGCTTCCCAACCTACATCTCCCACCCCCCCCCCCCCCCAACTGCTCTTGCACCCACATGTAGTTTATAATTATTGTATTATTATAGGGCTCTGACCTATAAACCAGGGCTTCCACAGAGCCCCAATACCATATTGTAATATATACATTGATCACCAAATAAAATCACTTGAGTTTGAGAACATCTTGGTATAATTTCAATGTGAAGATCCTATAATGTATCTATATCGTAAATTTATTTTCGTGTCAAAATCTGCCCTGCGAAAATTTGAGATTACACCTCACTAATATGCACGTCATTCACTCAAGATTGGTTTTCAGGGCCACAGATCGACGAACGTGAGGATGAGGTTAATAAAATAACATTGTTTTCAAAAGAGGTTGAGGAATGGTTGATGTTTTATATTAGACATTTTTTTAAACGACAATTTAGTGAACCAAAAATTTTGATATACAACATGAGGAGACAACTTACAGAAATTTTAGTATGATTATATTTTACAGGTGTCAAAAAGCAATACATGTATATGGTAGATTTTTTCCGAAAAAAAATGTTTAAAAAAAAAGGATATTTGGTTTGTTCAAGTTGAGATAGATAATTCCAGACTGATGTTTCCAATGCACGTTTTTCATATTCTTAATAACATAATTTAGCCGAAGAATCAGGAAGAATGATGATTTTTTTTTATTTAGTGAAATTTATCATTTTGTCATCACAATTTTTTATTTTTACATTTGGCACGAGTTCCGGCACCATTCAAGTATTATTTTCCTGTGGCCCATTGAACACACGATTGACACAGAAAGTTTCAACTTCACAAGTTGTTCTACTGCTGGATAGAAAACTCAAGGACTAATTTTATCAAATTTGCACTCTACTTCCATGGAAGACAACAGCATCAACATACCTTTCTTAAATAATTCACTCAAGTCAAAGTGTCATCACCAAGACATATCTTTTGAGAAGTGACAATTGTTTTAAGACATGTATGTATACACGGAGTTCAAAATTAGCTCATAGAAGGGACATATATTGGCGATATATAGAGACCTGGGTATTAAAATATAAGATTTTTTGATTATAATAAGACAAGAAGAGCTGACTCCTAAAATTTTATTGTGAAATATTCATAAAAATATCACAGATTCTCAGTATTATAAATAACAGTAACATTTATATGTCAACAATATACATGGGTTTTAAAGGTTAGTCTTTTGATGATAACAACACAATTGCGAAATTTATGGGTATATATACTAATTATTACCAATAGCTCAAAATTTCCATCAGGTTAGTCATGATCGATTCTGGTTAATATATAATATCTGGTGATTTCTTTTGTAGCCTTTTAATGTTCAGAGAATGTAGTATCAAAGAAATCAGCCTGCAGTCAGACGAAAAAATATGACATATTTTGTCCGATTCCTTCTCCATTGAAATGTTCCATCCGATCATATTAGTGCGACATAGGAACATGCACCAATGAAAATAGAGTATTGGGGATCCCTGGAAATTCCTGTTTCATTAGTCAGTTTTCAATTACACTTTCATCTTCAAATAAAATTAAAAATCAACGTATGTTCTAATTGGCTCGAGGGGCACAGACTGAGACAACAGCTGATCGCTGCCTGTTCACTTCACTATCCACAAAATAGAGAAACGTAGCTATGGTTCCCGTATTCTTCCATTCATTTCCCCCCATAAGTTGTTTCAAATTTAACATAAAACAGATTTTTATTACAACTCTAACAATAACTGATTCGCCGCAAATATTTTGAAATATCCTGGAAGAACATGCAAGTGAATCAGTCGCACACGTGAACTAGTGTATGTGAAAGTGAAAACATCTATATCCCCTGCTGGGAGATATTAAACTTTATTGAACCGCGATATTTTCGATAAATCATCTTTGAGCGAATAATAAATAGACAATAGTTAACTGTTCTGCACCCATTGTTACAGCACGTTTCAAAACCTAAATAGTTTAGTGTCAATGATTTTGTATGTGCAAGTAATCAGACAATCAAACGTGTTCTAATCGCTTGAGGGACACAGACTGCAAATAAATAAGTATAAATTGATATTCAAATAGTTTTAAATGGTGTAAAATTGCCATCTCTGGAACAGATTTAAGAATGCATAAAAATAAACCAGATTTCAACCAATAACATGAAAAGCTAAGCTTGATACAATGATGCGCAAATTGACTGAAAATATAAAAAGTCTTAAATTTATTTTAATTTATTTCTTTACGAGTCAGATGATTATAATAGAGAACACATCATCATATGATAACCCATTCCAATCAGTTCACTTCAGGAGTTATTGGATGAGATTTCCCATCACTAGTTTCATATTTTTGGCATAGACAGACATATCACAATGTGCATCTTAATCAAGAATCTTTTATGAGTTGCAGCTAGAACAAGAATATATGTTTTAAACTGCACCATCCGCAACAAGATTTAGTGCAGATTACAGATTCGAGATTATGATGCAAGTTGTGTTTTGTATTTATTCTACACCATTGTGTCAGATAAGTTGATCCATGACTGTGACTTTCCTTAATATTATAGATACCATTATTGTGATTTAAGCCTGCATGATGCACAACCAGTAATGATTGTGGCATCACCCAGTGCATAGTTGACATAATGTATATCATCAAAGAGTAAAATCTGGCTTGTACTCCAGTAGTAGTATACAACAATATGTATTCAATTGCTGGGATTCCATTGAATACATGTGCCTCAAGCCAGTGCTGAATAAAAATATCTAACCTATGTCTCTCCTAGCTCATACATAGTTTATGCCTACCTCACGCATACTCGACAATAAGTAATATATTCCATTATAATACTGTGGAAATACCCATGCTACAAGTGGAAACAATGAACATCTATTCATAGATAATTCGAGTAGAGTGTGCTATAAATGTAGGAGAGGCACAAAACGCAGCATCACTTTCGCCAGCATCTACCTTGAAAAATCACTTCTTTGAGAGACGAACGAAGCTTGTTTGATATTGTATTATAACATGTGATATATAGAGGCTCTACAACTGTACCAGTTTATAGCAAAATTTACTGGACCAGTTTTTGTAAATTTAGCTATAAACTGGGGATGATTTGTAGTTCTATCTATTACTTGATCCAAAACCTCCATAAAACATACATAGATCAATAAATGGGACATATAACTAACAGCAGCCTGTGAAGACATTTCACGTAACTATGCATTGTTTGCCCATGTAAAGAAATAGTCGCAAATAAATAAGACTCTTTGATGTATTTAGTTTATGAAATAATTTTCAAACTATATCAATATCAGTAATATATTATACTAGCCATTGTTTTTTTTGAGACATAGCATACGGACGACAAACCGGAAGTCAAAGGTCATGTTTGCGCAACAATAATACATTTGGGTACACCTGCCACTATTTCATGTTATACAATGACTGTATATCATTATTATAGAATGGGTTTAATGAATGAAATAAGGGTCGGTTCATGTAATAAATAATTTGTTTAATTCACATGTGATAATGTTTTATATATAATCTTATAAATTGACCCTGTTATACGGACGGTATACTTACCGGTAAGAGAACATGACTAAACTTAGTAAGCAGGGGCTTCTATAACAGCCTTACAAATTAATAAGTCAAGTAACTACTCATCAATGAGTATTCAGTTATCAATGGATACATTGGATCTATCAAAGAATAAAAGAAATCTGTTCAACAGCCAAAATAACGAAGTAGCATAGGACATGGAATTGAAGTTGAATTGAATACTAGAAATTGAATTGATACTAGACTGCCTATCAGACAATGGTGACATCACATATATGAAGTTAATGTAACTAGTTGTATTTCTGGCTGCTAATGCATACATGTTTCACATGAATAATGATTGTTTTATGATTGATCAACACTCCACTAATTAAACTATCCTGCGATAACATTAAACTCAAAATCAACATGCACAACCCTGGAAATACAGTAATGCCCTAAATAATCGACTCCTTAACCACAGCAAAAATATGGGTAACTTTTCAGGATTTAGTCGGAAATATAGCTTGTTGCCATTCATCAGAAAGCTCTCAGTGAGAGCTTTCCGATGAATGGCAACAAGCCATATTTCCGACTAAATCCTGAAAAGTTACCCATACTTCTGCTGTGGTTAAGGAGTCGTTTATTTAGGGAATTACTGTAAGCGTTACGACACTGTCAATGACCGACAATGCCCAATTGACAGACACATGTTGTTTGTTTGTGTCTGTCATTATGACCACGGTCCCGATTTATCTATCCATGCCTCGATAACACACATATTTATTCAAGTTTTTCAAGATCTTTAATTACAAATTCAATGAACAGTATGTATTTAGCCATAAATATATTTAACACTTTCTATAGACCGTTCCAATGTATAGGCCTACTTTTATAACTGAGTGGGATAATCCACTTAGTATAGAAATGGTTAAGACCACCTATGGCAAATCAAGCACAGTCAGATGCAAGGCCCTGCAGGAACCACATGAGTGACGCTATTCTGCTTTATTAGGCCTCATCTTCTCTGGAAAGTATCTTTTTTTTTTATCAAATTAACAAGTTTTTTAGTTTTCTTTGGAAACATCTTCACAAAGATTCTTTTTTAGTTTAGTTTGCATTCCACAGAAGCTGAGGCCAAAGCAGAATGAGGTCCTCAGGGGTGAATTTAGTGATGCTAGCCAGCTGGGGACCTCATTCTCAGTCCTGGTCGCCAGTTTAAACTCAGAACTCATCATTCATTGGGGCATAGTCCATAATCCTGCCGTCATCATAGACAACGTCGCTGTACAGCTGCAATTCCAGCAATAAAGAGTTGTACAGATGTTTGTTCTCGCGGATTATCTTCTCCCGTTTCCGCTGTCGTTCTTTAAGTTTTTTCTGGTATACGTTGGGTTCCATGAAAATCAGTACATTTCTTGGCCTTGCAGGTGGAGCTGATCGGGAGTATAGGAAGTTCCTCGGAATGCCTGAAATGGTAATAAAAATGTAGAAACAAATATGACTCAGACTGAAATTGTTATACAGTAATGCCCTAAACAATCGACTCCTTAACAACAGCAGAATTATGGGTAATTTTTCAGGATTTACAGAAATATGGCTTGTTGACATTCATCGGAAAGCTCTCAGCTTCCGATTAAATCCTGAAAAATTGCCCATAATTCTGCTGTTGTTAAGGAGTCGATTATTTAGGGCATTACTGTAATCATTATGTCATTATGTTACAGTAAAAATCCCATCATTGCATTGCATGATACTCTCTCATTTTTAGCATCAAAGCAGAGATGAACATTATTCCTTACAATTACACCTACGTGAAATATAGTGACCTGAAAATGCATTTGAAAATATCTTCAAAGTATTGCTAAAAATGAGCTGGTGGTAATTTGCTTTATATTGACATATTCACTGTTGCATGAATGAAGTTGTGTGCTGGGCCTTTGATGTTTCCAGTGGAAAAATGTAACTGGAATCTCCCAAAAAAATGACTCTGTTAAATTCACAATCCTAGAACATCATACACGGTTTCAAATGTTGAGATACAATGGTACCGATGCACTAATTTCTTAGTTCTACTCAGCTAGCCCACTTAACTGGGTTGGTACTCAGTACGGACATATATAGCAGCCATGTGGTTAATATACCAATATTATGGAAGCATCCAAACTGTTTATTTAAATTTTACCAAATGTAATTAGTCCAATGAACAGTTGACATAAATTTCGACTCAGTATATCATATAAATTCATCTGAGTCGAACAGGACTGGCCGGAAAGCTATTTCCAGACTTGGGGATATACCAAGAAATTCCTTGTTTTGATTGGAAGCGGTACCAGAAACCGCTAACCCCGATTGGCTAACCGATAACAGCTGTGCGTGTCCCGTAAAAATAGCTCAGGTGTCATCTGTATACGGCGAACACAATAGTCGTTTTAATAACTCGGTCATGTGGCACTGATTTAAAGTTAGTTTTAATAGTCGTATTGATTTTGACCAGCTGCTTTATTAAAGAAAAACACTTTTGACAAATGGCATGATTCTGATCGGCGGCGAAATAACCGATGCCGATATTCAGCGTTCTGTAAATCTCTGCCTCTCGTAACATTCCAATACAACCGCATAAATTATTCCTTATTTAGAATGTCTGTGACATCAGTATGACGTCACGATATTGGGGGAAGCCCATTGTTCTGGAAATTGGTTTTTACATGAATTTGTGTCGACGTAATATTATAATTATTACGGAGATGTTTACGTCGACTGTCCAATGAACTGATGAGTGAAATTAATCCAATGAACGTTGGCTTACAATTAGAGGGCCATATATATGTGAATTTACATGTATATTGATATAGATAAGATAAATTGTTTAACCCTTTCTATACTAAATGGATTCTCCTATTCATTGGAAAGATCTATTTTTCATTTGGAGGGGTGTTCAGGTAATAAAAGCAGACAATGGAGAGAGAAAAACATATTGATACAAGAACTGAATAATTCATATTAATTGGTGGAAAATGTTCATATAATAAGTTAAACAAACGACCTATGGCTGTTTGTTGAACTTATTTTCTGAACGTTTCATCAGGGAACTACTTGAAATGAGTATTTTGTATAGAAAAAGTTAAAATGGGAAGTATATTCATGGATTATTAAATCAGATTGAATCATGTGACCTCTTTATATGCAGTAACTACTGCCCAGATATACATGTACTTGCAAATCTGCATATCATTCTCTAAAAGATATAAGAAATAAGACTAAAGGGAGGAGTTCTACAACAAAGTAAATACAGTAATTCCCTAAATAATCGACTCCTTAACCACAGCAGAATTATGGGTAATATTTTTCAGGATTTAGTCGGAAATATGGCTTGTAAAAAAGCCATATTTCCATAATTCTGCTGTCGTTAAGGAGTCGATTATTTAAGGCATTACTGTAATTAGGTATTCATTCACCCAAGCTTAATTCAAGAAAGAGAGCCTACAAGAAACCCATTCACAGAAATAAGTAGAAAAGAGTTAAGCATAATTTAACCAGCTGTTATTATAATATTGGTGGGTCATATTTAGTTTGCTATGACGTTTGTAGAACAAAGCGACTTTGTTCATGAACACTATCATGACTGTTTCTCTTCCGGGATACAATTACAACATAAATATTATAAAACCAAATTTCAAGACTACAAATAGCTGTTTGGTGAATAAAATACAAATAAAACTGAAGATTGAGTATATTATTTGTATATTAACCCTTTGAGTGCCAGGGGCCGATCTCATCGGCCCTAAATCTACAAAATAAGTCTGTTAAAGAATATAAGAATAAATTATTAAAATGGTAAAAAATTGTAAAAAATAAAAAAAACAATTGTTAGGCCAATGCATTCTCTTATATATGTGAGGCGACCTATGGTCGACTCGCATATATAAGAGAATGCATTGGCACAGGGTATATGGGTTGATACAAAAATCGACCTGGCACTCAAAGGGTTAAGGCATGATAAAGTGGTTTTCACTGATGCAGCTGAGTGTAATTTGCTGTAAAATCTCTCAGGTGAAATGACATTAGCCTTGATTGAGCATGCTAACAAAATAGAGTTCTCCCTGTTAGTACATGTATGCTCAGAATGTTTCCACGAGATTTCTGTTCCAAAATATATGCCCTTTTCCTGTCCCACTAGAAGGTTGTTTTATGTGATAAAAATTCTAAATAAAATTGATATCAGTTGATAAAAGCTGTTCCGGACAGGTGTCCTTGATTCATATCTATAATAATTTTATCACCCCCCCCCCCCCCAGGAAGCTATATACAACTTTCTAGAAATAGATACACTATATCTTTAAGAAAAAGTACTGCTATTATTTTTCAATAGAGAAGAGAATGTAGGGATGCTGTGTTTTATTGAAGATTGGTGCTGCATTTAGGAGATAAACCTACTTTTTCATTAAATATTTGGGGATTCGATCATGAAAGTAGTTTGCGAATGAGTCGGCTTGCTGTTTTCATGCTCGAATCCATGAATAGGGTACGGTTATCTCCATTGTAATTCAAACCACCAAAAAAATTGAACGAAATGCACTTTTTATTGGCATTACATGCCATGAAGTGAGATATAATTTTTCGGTGATCAAATCTAGTTCCATGGGTTTACTCTGAAGGGTGTCTGAACAACTTCCTGTCAACAGTATCTATTGTAAACATCTGTGATCGGTTGATTAAGTGACTTCTGGCTGCGTTGTAACTTATTTTACACTCGTTGTCATGATGCGGTGCTCCATTCAAAATTTTTTAACCGATCAGAGGCCGATGCTGATGAGTCTAAAACTAAAGTTAACGACTGTCGTCCAATCAGAATGCGTGTTTCAGCAACCAAATATTCAACTGGAATCACAATGAAGAACACACCGCTGTTGTGGTTCATATAATGTCCCCAACAGCTACAGCACCATATTCCACAATAAAACAGAGCACCTGAGAATATTTATTTTATTTTACTCAGAATTATTATTATTTTTTTTTAATTGGATTGATTTCTGGTTGTGAATTATTGATCCACTTCTGTGTCTTGGTCAAACTATTCAATTTATGGTGGTCATTATCTTTTTGGGTATCAACATATTTTATTGATGAGATTGAGTCGACCAACCCGGCAGTGAACGGGAGAGTTTTAAATACACATGCTTTGTAAATATATTGACAAAATTGGCGGTCATCATTAAATCCAAGCGAGAATAAATGTAAAGTACCCAGACCAAGAATTAATGAAATAGAAAGATGAAGTATTCTATAATGACAAGGAGTACTTTCTAGAATTAAGTATTCTAGATTAAATAAACTACAAAGGTCAGGGTATAATTAGAGCTGCAAACCCCTCACTAATAGTAAAAGAGAGGCTATGTTTTATAAAACACAATTTTCCAGAACTGTTACAGTTAACTATTCCCAATACCAGCAATTAACCGTTTCATGACGGGAGCTGCGCTGGTGCAGCATTAAATACCCTGTGCCAATGCATTCTCTTATATATGGGAGTCGGGAGCCTCATATATATATATAAGAGAATGTACTGACTTACAAGGTCAAGGTAAATATTGTTAGGCCAATGTATTCTCTTATATATGCGAGGCTCCCTACAGGAGACTCACATATATAATATATAAGAGAATGCATTGGCAGTGTTTTTGCTAAATTTCAGAAACTCCAGTCATGAAAGGGTTAAACATAAGATATAAGACAGGACACAATTTACAACTTATATAAATCGAGAATCTTTAACTGATTTAATTGTAGACAGCTAGTGAAAGGATATATTTTATGAGAGCCAAAGGCTCGAGTGAAATATTACCACTTCATCTGCAACAAGTACAATAAAAGATTTGAGATTCTGATGCAAGCTGTGTTCTGTATTTTTTCCACACCCATGTAATCACATAAGCCTAACCCTTGACTCTGACTAACATTTATACCATTATCACCATAATTGTGATTTAAGTCCGCTGAAAACTCCATCAATTTCTGATACATCAAAGTAAAGAGATAGTTGACTTAACTCATGTCATCGCTCTTCAAGATGAAGTAGTTCCATCTTTTTCCACTCCAAAAAAATTAATTTACTCACCCCTATTTTGATTTCCAAATAGTACCTCAAACTACTGAAAATTTCCAACCTAGCATCCCCCTATGGTCGGAGATTTTGAAAGTGTGTCAGACAAGAAATTACCAAGTGTTGCAGCTGAGTGTTGAACATTTTATTTTCATGGCTCATCTGTTGATTCCCAGCTGGCACTACAACTGATATATTACAAGGGAACCACTACTTTTGAACGGAACTTTACTGGTTGAATACTGAGATATTAGCATTATATATATAATAGATATCAGACCCATCACCTGTTTAATGGAATAAAATATATATTTTCGTTACAAATAGAAAGTTTAGATGAATAAGTGAGGATTATTGAGAAAGAAAAAAAAACAATAAGAAAATATAATAATTACCATCTACTGTCTGTCATCTGCAATACATACAAAAATGCAATTGTAGGGTACGATTATAATTATACAGAGCATGCACGTCCGCATTGAGGAAAAGTGCCATGTAACAGCATTTAACATCAGATACAAGATCTTCGTCCCTTGCTGCTCTCGTGACCTGTTGCCAAGGTCTTGAATATATTCTATCATTTTTGTGAATGTTGGATATAATCATTATAAGAAGAAGGAATAACTGTAATTTCCACTTCCAACCAATTTACATCCCAAAGATTCTGTTTGATACAAAAGCAAGTACATGTAAGCTTGTATACTGTTATACTCTTTATTTGTGTTGGAATAAAGTATATTTAACCCTTCCTGAAATTTTTTGAAAACCCTGTGCCAATGCATTCTCTTGCATATGTGAGTCTCCCATAGGGACAATTCTGTCCCCCCATCATTTTAGCTAGGCCAATTTATAATACCAGCACCAGTTCCAACTCTTATCTCTTTTTAAAAATCTTTTTAACCCCGTCACACTAATAGTTGATAATTAAGTTTTAAAAGTGGCACAATAGGAAGTCAACTGTGAACATGATGACACATGATGACATATAGTTCCTATCAAACTATATTCCATTATATGCCCATTAAACCTTAAAAGGAGAATTGGAATAGCATAGAACAAGAGGTGTGCACTCGAGTGCTAGCATACCCCCACCGTGGCAAACTCAACCCGCATTATCCGTAAACCCAACAGAAAAGATTTTTAACTTTAAAGAAAAATTCGGACAAATAATATCGATATGGTACGAAACACATCATGCGGAGAGGCAGTCCTAAGGAGATTGCATACAAAAAATTATTGAAATCGGTTCATAGTTGTTCGAGTTATGAGGTCGGACGGACGGACGGACACACGGAGGGAGAAAGCGTGACGGACGGACAGACACAGTCAATCCAGTATACCCCCCATTTTCTTCGAAAGTGGGGGTATAAATATGGAAGTATGCAGGTAATCTGAGTATATGGGTAGACAGGCCTGAAAATATGGTGCTGGACATTTGCAGAATGAGGTCCCCAGAGGGTGAATTTAGTGACGCTAACTGCCTAGTGGGCTAGCATCAACAACCTCATTCCGCATGGCCTCATCTGCTATGCATGACCTAGACTCAGATTTAAGTTCCCAAATGGTGAAGATGGTGATGTGCACACATTGGACAATATGTCGTCTGCCAATTTGGGGATATTGAGAAATTAACTAAAAAGTAAAAAATACTTTCTGAATAAGTTTCTAAAGAAACTAAAAATCTGGTTAATTTGATAATAAAGATACTTTCCAGAAAAGATGAGGCCTAAGCAGAATGAGGCTAACAGAGGATGAATTTAGTGATGCTATCCCACTGTGTGTGGTAGCATCCCTAAATTCACCCTCTGGGGACCTCATTCTGCAAATACCTGGCACCATATTTTCAGGCCTGTGGGTATAGAGTTTTGGGACATATTATGTTCGGACTGAAGCTTTTCTATTATCAGATATGGCAACATGCTTTAACAGTGGTTATATTTAAGCAATGTTCAGGGATCTGAAATTATGCATCACAATATTTATATGGTGACACAGTACAAATCAAGCTCCAATAGATTCGGACAAGCTCCTTAAAACATACCATGAATAATTATTTGAAGATTTCTTAGCTATTCATTGACAAAAGAAATGATAAAATAGGACCAAAATATCAAAATTTATTATCAATGTGCGCTATTCAGAAAGTCGTACACAGATAACACTCTGGAGGGTTGAGTGAATCAATTTTCACAACAAATATTTATGAAAGATTCTCTAATGAATATTCATATTAACCCTTTCAGTGCCAATTTTAAGTCCGATTTTTGAATCAACCCATATATCCTTGATCATTTTTCAAGTTTATTGATTATAATAATGTGATACATTGATGGAAAGAGCTCTAAGAGCTCTTTCAATCAATGTATCACATTATTATAATCAATAAATTTGAAAAATGATCAAGGAAATATGGGTTGATACAAAAATCGGACTTGGCACTGAAAGGGTTGAAGGTCCCTACAGACATTTGGTGAGTATTTCAATTGGCATGTCTTCTGTCGATACCAAAAGCATCATGTATATTGTTGTTTATGTCAAACTATGGGACTCGATCGTGTTTTGTTTGTTATTATTCTGTAAATTTGCAGAGCATTTAGTGTGATAATCAATCTTTTTAATCAGAAGAGACTTTGAAGCAATGATTACTGGAACAGCCTCGACAGGATCGATCCATTCACGGTCTGTAATGCAGTTGACTATAAAGGATGCAAAATGCAGATTTGAGTGCACTGCACGATGTCAAATTATTACCCTGTGCTATGCTTCCACATGATGCTCGCAGCGCATGCAACGTGAAAGCCTCAACGATTTTACTTGGTTATAATTAAGCTGAGATGCAGAAATCAGAAATGATGTGAAGCTGACTGTAAGAACCGTAACCCTTTGACAGGTTGGTGGGTGAAACAAAATTTATACTGTGTACGGTAGTACCATGGTAATATGACCCTGGATAGGTAATGTCGTAAAATTGTCTCCAAAAGGGATTTAAACAAAAATATTATGCAGATGGATATTATACTGTTCTAATTTAAACCTTCCATGACTGGAGCTTCCTGAAATTTTGCGAAAACCATGTGCCATTGCATTCTGTTATATATGCGAGTCTCCCATAGGGAGCCTTGCATATATAAGAGAATACATTGGCCTAACAATATTTGCCATGACCATGATGTAAGCCAGAGCATTCTCTTATTAATGCAAGGCTCCCTAAGGGAGACCTGTATATATAAGAGAATGCACTGGCACAGGATATTTAATGCTGCACCAGCACAGCTCCTGTCATGAAAGGGTTAAGAAATGTTGATTTTGATCTCAATTTAATGAGACAACTCGCAGACATTTAAAGAAAATAGCCAGCGATTAGGCCTATCGATAGGGTTTACGTTTGATCAAAGGCTATCATATTGGGTCTCACTCCATTCGGTGTATGGATAAGGGTGTAGACCTAAATAAATGTCAATTCTGAGACCACCGTCATATAGAAAATAACTACTCTGAAATTATCAATTGTATTATTTTAATTGACTCCTGCTTGATACTGTTTTTGTGCAAGTATAATACTCAGTTTATTTTCAAAATATTTTTATCCCCAGATATTGTGGCATATATGACGTACTCACACATCTGTAAGGGCCTTAACACATGAGTAACAATGCATACAATAGAGAGGTTTAGATAGTAAAACTTCAATCGTGAGTTGCTATATAAATATTCTTGGTGCTTTTGTACTGTACCTCACTTTATATTTGCGGGAACACTTGTCGAGTCGAAGGACTGAATGACAACAAAAGCATTTCCAGAGAGCGGCAAAATATACTTGTTTCAACAATGGGCCATAACTCAGGTGAAAATTGGCAAGTGGAACCCAAATTAGAATTTGACATGTATTTTGTGCTAGTAAACTCACATACCAAATTTCATTCCATTCAATTCAGATATACTCAAGTTGTCATCCGGAAACAAAAATTAAGTGCAAATTCCAACAAAAAGGGCTGAAACTCGGGTAAAAATTGGTGGGCGGAACCAAAATTTGAACATGACCTGTATTTTGTGATAGTAAACCCAATTACCAAATTTAAGTCCATTCAGTTCAGACTTACTGGTGGGGGGTTTTAACAGGATGTGTTCTACAAAAGGTATAGTGTTGGTCAGCAGATGACCTTGACCTTGAATGCAGGCCATTAAACTGTTTCTCCATCTAAGCTCTTCAAAGTTATTTTTATATAACATGCATCTATCTCACATTAGCTGTATAAAATTTTAGATTTTTAGGTATATTTATAAAATAAAATAAACACAAATAGAAGCTGATAAAATTACATAATCTTCATCATGAATAAAAAGATGAGTATCAATTAAATTTTTTTTTAACATGCCACTCATTAGCATATTTGGGCATACATCCTTTAACCCTTTGAGTGCCAGGTCGATTGTTGTATCAACCCATATACCCTGTGCCAATGCATTCTCTTATATATGCGAGTCGACCATAGGTCGCCTCGGATATATAAGAGAATGCATTGGCCTAACAATTTTTTTTATTTATTTTTTTTACAATTTTTTACAATTTTAATAATTTATTCTTATATTCTTTAACAGACTTATTTTGTAGGTTAACAATCACCCTGTATGGCCATTTTCAAAACTTAACAGGTCTGGTTATCATGACTGTTACAAGTCAGAAGTTATCACATGCATCTGAATTACCTAAATCAGTTTCGAAGCATGAACAGGAATGTCTGGCAATCACACATATCATCTGACATTCGGTAGCTATTAGTGACCCAAGTTTGAAGTTTTACAATCTAAATCTCTCTACTAACATGGATCACAGCAAGTTGAATATGGATAAGAAAATATAGCACACAGTAGTATAGAAGCAGCATTGTCAGGAAAGTGAAGAGTCGAGATATAAATTAAACAAAGAAGGAATAAGCTGGTAACATCGACACTCAAGTTCAAACATTTCATCAGGTTTTATACCTTCAGAACTCCCAGTCCTTCTGTTTAGCCTTCTCTGTAAAGTCAAATACAAACTTATGGAAGGGTAAACATATAGGGATACAGCTAATTATATCTAAATATTCTATATCATGCATAGCTACAATATTAGTCAGCTCATGCAAACATATTTTGTTTAAATATTTGACAGCTATCGGTGCCATATTTTATTTAACTCGGACATTCTTATACATGTATATAAAGCATACAATTCCAAGACAATCATGCAGGGTTTTCGCATCAAGAAAACATGAAAGAATGTATAATGATATTTTACGTTTAAAGTGGTACTATATAATAATTCCGGCCATTTATAGGACCATCTCCTTTTATACTCAACAGAAAATATGCAACAAATGAATGAATTTGAGCCACGGATTAGTGCAAAATACACTTGTGTGCTCTATGGGACGATACAAACAACATGGTAATTATAATGAAAATGAGTTTACGACTCGAGTCATAAACTCATTTACATTATAATTACCATATTGTTTGCACCGTTCATAGAGCACACGAGTGTATATTGCACTGATCCAATGAGTATAAAAGGAGATGGTCCCATAAGATAACTACTGTTAGCAATTTTATTAAGCAGGCATCACCATTATAGAATCCAATTGATGTAATAAAGAATGAAGAATCATTTAATAGAGCATAATCCCATTTTTAAAATATGAACATCCTACATGTATTTGCTTTAAAGGGGTACTGTACACCAATTTCAATAAATTCCCGGTGGCAATAGCGATCTAATATGAATATTATATTATAAAATAACTAATTTGAGTCGACGATGTCTACTCAAAACAGGCTATCGTAAAAGTAAAATTGAATTATTTAATATAAATTCATTTATGGCTGGAGTCATAAAATGGCGAATTATGCCATTACGAGTTACCGTTCTTGAAATCGCATTTGCTGCGTGTCTTTTATTGACGACCGTTCGCGAACATTATTGAGTTGAAAACAAAACATGTTACCTGCAAAAGGAAGGCCCGTTATAAAAAGGAGAAAGAAACAAGAGTCATAAAGCGTCAAGTACTTTTATAGGGAGTGAGATTGTTCGATGGAAGAGATTGAATGCATCAATCGAAGCTGTGAGCAATGAACTTCCGGTTCTTCCTGAGACATGCGTCTTCTCCGGTGAAGGTCAAAAACATGGCGCATAGTTTGATATCGTAATATTTTTCTTTCCAAGATCAATATTTTCTTCGCTAAATTAGGTTTATACGAAACTCATATAACACGAACACAATCTAACTTGAAAGTTATTTCAATGGGAATAAAAAAAATGCCTATCTCTGTGTACAGTACCCCTTTAAGAACTTTTAAGATATTGCTAACTGTTTAAGCCAAAATAATCATATGTTTCACAAACAGTACCTTGGTTATAGCTACAATTCACTGCCTATATATGATTAGAGAATACAAAATGGTTCTGTGCAATCAAGCTAAGAAGCTTGATTCCTGTGAGGTAGCCTCTCTTGTAACACACTTTACTGAAATATGTGCACAATGTTGGTGTAAACTGGGCATTTCTGTAGATCACAGTATATGAATAATCAAAAAGATATGGCTCAAGATAATCGGCATTCAACATATGATTCAAGAAATAAGTAATTCTATGCATATCCAATTTGTTGTTTACAAAACATTTTTGATAGCAATATATTCCGAAAATCAGAGGAAAATAAACAAATTTATAGTTAAGGACGTTCCTAAACACTTTTTATATAGTTTCTGGGGTATAAAATAATAGATATGAGTTGAAGACACGTCGGAGACACTATTAATTATTATTGATTATGTATCAACATTTTTTTATATACTAGTAATGCAATAATAAAGTGTGACATTTGTTCGTTGCCATTTTCAGAATTTTTTGATAGTGTTATCCCACATGGTACACTCCGAACGAATGCGCGCCGTAAAATGTCCCAAATTAATATTATACCAGAACATTCAATATTAATTCATAGTGTTTCCAGATAGGGGTCTTCGATTCATATTTATTATTTTATACCCCGGAAACTATATAAAACTTATTATAGGAAGAGATAGACCATCTATAAAATGTATGATACTGGCATTCACATGATGTTGAAATATACACATGTTTTTAACCCTTTCATGATGGGAACTGCGCTTGTGCAGCATTAAAGACCCTGCGCCAATGCATTCATTCTCTTATAAATGGAGCCTTGCATATCTAAGAGAATGCACTGGCTTACAATGTCAAGGCAAATTTTGTTAGGCCAATACATTCTCTTATATATGCGACTAGCATATATAAGAAAATGCATTGACACAGGGTTTTCGCAAAATTTCAGGAAGCTCCCGCCATGAAAGGGATAACATGATTGAGTTCCATAAATACTGCCTTTTACAACCACATTATCATCACAGAGGCTATATCAATATCATTGTTAATTTTATATGAATTCATAACATACAGGCAACATAACTTCCCACCCATTGATAAGGATGTAAAGTGTGTTATAGGAGAGGTACAACATGATGAAACTTCGTATTTGCCACATTTTATTTTTCATTGATGAGGACAACGCTACTTTAATCTAAGGCCATTAAAAATAAATACATGTCTTCTCAGGCAATTACATATGGGAAATTGGATTTTATTTTTTCAATAATTCTAGAAATGAATGGATGTATGGGTAAATGTTATGGTAAAAAATCCTATAATTTTGAAAACAATGTATAGAACCTATCCTCAAATGCCTTTTAACCATTAATTCTTCAATAGAAACCTGTCTAAAATTAAAATTGTGGATAAATTGGAGAATGATTTTTTAAATCCTTGAAAATTCTGAATAAAATTGCAAATAAAATGTTTTGACGAGGCCTCTTTTTGGTTATGAGGGAGGTGCCTGAGAACACAGCATTTTTACAGTAATGCCCTAAATAATGGACTCCTTAACCCCAGCAGAATTATGGGTAATTATGGGTAATTTTTCAGGGTTATGGATCCTGAAAAATTACCCATAATTCTGCTGTGATTAAGGAGTCGATTATTTAGGACATTACTGCATTTATTTGGCCTAAGCATTCTCGTGCAATATCAGACATGGTACGGTGTGGGCGAGATTAATACTGTGATGTTACAGATCTCACAGCACAAAGACATTACTCATGAACATAATCATGCAACCTTTGAACACTCACGGCCGATTACTTACTTTGTGATCTCGTCGGAACCTTACGAAATCCATATGGCGTTATATTGACTGACAATTCCCTCACTTTCTTATTGTATTGTGCAGGTGACACTGCTTGACCATCTGCCGACTGTCCTTGTTCGTCTGATGATGGCCGAGTTTGTGCTCGCACCTTAGCACTCTTTGTTGACCTGGATTGCTGATTTGCACCTCCGCGTGAGTTGGGAGCAGCAGTGTGCGGCCTTGGCCTCTCATTTCCAGGATGTGCTGACCTTGAACCTGATTTACTTCTTCCTCCTGTACATGTATACAGATGAAACAATGACACCCCTAGACAAGTGGTCCTGCTAATTTGCTATGGTGTTGGCGGGGCAAAATGATGTTTTTAGTGAAAAAGTACAATTATTATTCTCAAACTTTTCCAAAACACATAGATATAGGGTGAGTAGTTTTTTTAGCTATTTTGGTCACCAGAACGAGATAAAAAAAACAAGATTTTATCTGAACACTGAAGATTGAGTCGCTTTAACCCATTCATGATGGGAGCTCTACTGGTGCAGCATTAAAGATCCTGTGCTACAGCATTCTCTTATATATGTGAGTCTCACATAGAGAGCCTCGCATATATAAGAGAATACACTGGCTTAAAAGGTCAAGGTAAATATTGCCAGGACAATGCATTCTCTTATATCTGCGAGGATCCCTATGGGATCGAGACTCGCATATATAAGAAAATGCATTGGCACAGGGTTTTCTCAAAATTTCAGGTCCAGTCATGGAAGGGTTAAAGTGGGTAGATGTATTAGAAATGATAAGAAGTGTGTCTAGATCGACTTCTCGCTTGTTGAAACTTCTGCTATGCAAACGTTACTGTACTGTTACAGTGATATGTCAGGGAACATTATTAGCCACCCCCCCCCCCCCCCCCCACAGGGAAATCTGCAATGGTCGGCCTGGTAGCACCGGGGATCCTTTAGACAGATATTTACAGACATTCGTATCTTTTCGCAAGTACCTATTGTGAAGGCATTTTGTACCTTTAATCAAAATTGTTGAACACATGCATAGTTTACAAAAATATATCTAAAATTGAATTATACAGAAGTACAATGCTGAACATAGTTTTACAAAAATAATGCATTATGTGAAATTGAATTACATATAAGTAAACCATTTATACTTAAGCACAATCAATTGCTTAGGTGCAATGTATTGTACTTATATGTAAATTTAAATTGATTCAAGTCCAATATTAATAACAGTGAATATGGCGTCCCATAGCAGAGTGAGTACGCACCTTGTTTGATATCAGGACAACGTTCCTGATCTCGAGGAGTACCTACCTGATGGTTTGTATGCATCGTGTAATCTCTTTTCAAGCTCCTCGTCACGTTTTTTCTGCCACTCTTTATGTCTCTCTCGACGTTGTTTCTCATCATCCTCATTTGCATCTCCGTTTCTGAAAGAAAAAAAGGCAACTAGAGGTTTGATTGTCCCGACGATACTAAGGATACACCCCGCGGTACACATGGGCTATAAAAAAAATGTAGCCATATTAAAAGGAGATGGCTCTTTCGATCCTCATGTATTATGTATGTATACATAATTTGGTAGCAACTTGAAATCACATATCGAAAAGGCAATGCATTCAGACAGACAGACAGACAAGCTGATCTTCCCCACCCACAACTTGAAATTGCAGATAAAAATGGTAAACAAAAACGACTATTAAAAAAGGGTGATATGTCGCCATGATGGTAAGTAACTGCTGTAACGAATGACAAAATTGCATATTGTTATTCATCGAAAATCATTCAAATTTGACAGCTCCCATCTAGAGGGGATTCTAAGCATGCCCGTAATTTCAAAACAGTCCTTCAATGAATACGGGCTGCAGGTTGGACCAATGAATTCAAATTTGAACTGGCAGACATGTTTTTTAATGAATTTCTGAATAAATCAATGGCTACCATCTATTGGGTGAACATCCATTTGAATTTTGGTGACGATTGGATGAGGGATGTGGCCAGTAGGGTGTGCTAAAGGAAATTGTTCATGGACGACAACCCATGGCAAGAGCTGAAACTTGACTTTGTCAAGTTGAGCTAAAAAGTAGGATGGACCTCATAATCGCAGGTGCACATGCAGGGCTGGCATTCTCAAAAATCCAGGCGGACTAAGAACAGCCCTCCTCAATCAGCCGAGGTGGGCTATAGCCCTCCCCAGTTAATGATGTCATGTTTTTGTTCAGTTATATTGTGCTTTAGCAATGAAAGTATGATTTAATTAAGCTATTAATAACAGTAGATCAGAAAAGTCCATGTTGCCATCATTGTATTTATGGTATATAACTTTTACATTTGATATTGACAAATAGCAAACCAAGTTATCTGATACTTGGGCAATTCTAGGAGGGCTGCTAATAGCCCTCCTCAAATAATTTTGCGCGGGCTGTAGGCGGGCAGCCCAACAACCCTCCTTGAGAATGCCAGCCCTGCACATGCAGGTTCCTATGGTTCTAAACATCTGTGTCCGATACATTCTTTGCTTTATATGGTCAACGTTACATAAGATAATGTTTGTTTGAGTTATCACTCTTATATTGAAAATTGGACATCCTGAAAATTATCAAAGACGTATAAATCCTGAAATGAAATTTGGCAAGCCCAAAAATGTTACCCTACTCCCAGTGATGACGGACTATTTATCCAACGCTCATGAGCACATTCTGTGGTAAGTTATTAAATTGAAATCAATGAATGAAATGGCATCATTTTTCCTTATATGGGGGTAGTGTAATTATGCATCATTTTAATGGAAACAATAGATGCAGTTTAGCGAGAGTTTCCACTAGGGGTTGGGGAATGGGGAGAGCTTTCCGATGAATGGCAACAAGCCATATTTCCGACTAATTCCTGAAAAGTTACCCATAATTCTGCTGTGATTAAGGAGTCGATTAATTAGAACATTACTGTATACTCGCTGGGGAAGATCGCAGTCCATGTAACCAATTGCAATGATCTAATATTAGTATATCAGCCCCATAACACGAGCCTCATTTCTTAACATATACAATAACAGAAGTAGATTTCAATGAATTGCAATTGTGTTTTTAATTTTGACAAACTGAAAGGTTTAAGGATCAGTGACTCAGTAAAATAGGGATAGCATCATAGCAACACACTTTATATGGCGATGTAATTGCGACGTAACCAAGCAGAATAAAAAACGTGGCTTCTAGCGATGACCACTTCAATATTTTGCAGAATATGGCAATAACTATCGATGTGTGTCTACCTGAAAAGTATGGTTCACTAGGGGGTCAACATTGGCAAATAGATTTACTTAAGTTCATCATTCCCTGTTGGTTTTATTCAGTGTGAGATACACAGTAGATGTAGTCATTTATCTGTGGATCGGGTTAGGGTTCAGGTGGTATTTCAATATATTGATTATAGTCGATTTGGAAATGAAAAACCATATTGAAAGCGTGCGTAAAATAAAAGTTCAATATATCGCAACCATGATTTTATCATCTCATTTATAAGATGGTAACAGTCAATAGTTGAATAGAATAGAATAGAGTTTATTTACTAATAAAGGCCCTCAGTGGGTAAGTTACAAAGTGTTATAAGTATAACAAACATATAGTATAGGGTGTAACAGCTAGATATAATCAGATACAAACATATAAAGTGACCATGACTGCATAACTAGTGAGAACTTTTATGCCCTTGCTTTGAAGTAAGATAATGGTTGTTAGCAAGTAATGTGAATAAAACAAAAATGTTGTTTTTTTTTACTTCAGCTGACCACTGATTGAAAGTAGCCTTTCTCGGTAGCTCCGATTTCTTCTCACACCATTCTCTTATCTTATTGTTACCAATGATGACAGACACATTGACAGCGACGGTTGTATTTTGGGCTGAATTTAGACAAATAAACTCACGAACTGCAACATGGACCCTTGTACCTATATGCATTATGTAAATATTTATGGGCACAGCCAAGAACTCCAAGAAGACATTCTATTTGCAGATTTAACACTATGGGTGATTGTTGAATGACTGTTCGTGGTCAATAATGTTCAACGATTATTTATGATTCTTTTGTTCGAGTGTTCAATAGCTCATTAAAAATGTTCCGTAATTGTTTGTATGCGTGTGCTGATGTACACGCGCTGGGGTCTCCATAAGTAAACAAGGAAGTAATCAGGATACTGTAAGCCTGTAATTCGATCAAACTCTGGAAGGCAGGAACTGATTAGAATGGACACATGCCAATGATGCCATTCCAAGAATAGTTTACTCATTTACTGCCTGGTTATAACGAAAACCCAGAGTGTTATATCTCTCATTTAAAATGTAAATTCACTTTGTATTTTTTCAAAAGAAAAAATAATATTCAATAATAATATTCGCGATATTATTTTGGAAAAATCTCAGTTTTTAAAAACGTTAATACCGGCCAGCCCTTGATGGGGTAGGGGAACGTGTCAGAGAGGAAATATGGGCTTGGGGAAGGGGACTCACGGCCCCTCTATCGTGAACCCTCATTCATAGCCATCAACTTACTGATGGTGATCACGAGATGTTTTTGATGTTTTAGGTCGCTGGTTCTGATCTCCTCTCATGTTGTTTCTAGCACTGGCATTAGCTGATTTAACATCCCTAAGCTTCTCACTGGCCCGGTGGTTTACATTATTATATATCTCCTCCGTTTGTCGAATCATTCTCTCCAGCTTTTCGTCTTTCTTACTCAGTGATCTACGATTCTATAAAGAGAAATTTTGGTTGACATTTTATAACTGGGAATATATATACTTGGATTACAGCCATTAAATTTTGCAAAAACATCATGCCAATGCATTTTCTTATAAATGCGAGTTTTCCATACCTCACATATATAAGCGAATACATTGGCCAAACTGTATTTACCTGGTAAGACAGTGCATTCTGTTATATATGCGAGGCTCTATGGGAGATTCTCATTTATAAGAATGCTCTGGCTCCGTCATTAAAGGGTTAAAGGGGTATTTGATGCTTTATATGTGATGCTTTATTGCACTGTTGGTGGCCAATTTTCTTCAAAAAATGGCCAACGAAAATTCATTCGGCCAATCTGTTTGGCCAACAACTTTCAAGGCTACAGATGATTAGCCAATACAAATGTGTCCTTTCTTTAACCCTTTCAGTGCCAAGTTCGATTTTTGTATCAAACCATATTTCCTTGATCATTTTTCAAATTTATTGATTATAATAATGTGATACATTGTATCACATTATTATAATCAATAATTTGAAAAATGATCAAGGAAATAAGGGTTGATACAAAAATCAGACTTGGCACTGAAAGGGTTAAGTGACAATACTTAAAAATAAGAAAGTGTCGGTTAATCAATGTTCATTTATGTAGATATACGTACGTTACCAACTTGACTTGTTTCGTTTTCACGGTTCCCATCTGTTCACATTTCCATTGTCACTTTTACTACTCGAGTTTTATTAGTTATTATTGTGTGTGTGTTTTATATTTTTATTTTAGTTTCGGTTTTATCAATGACCCTAAATTTTTGTTTTTAAATTGATTCCGTAACATGGGCAAAACAATTCAGAAATGGCCAAAAAAATTGGCAAAATAATGTGAAACCTCCAGTGGTTTTAGTTTGTTCTAATTCGGCGTCAGGTACCAAACCCTTTCATGACAGGAGCTGCACTGGTGCAGCATTAGAGATCCTATGCCAGTGCATTCGCTTATATATGAGAGTCTCCCATAGGGAGTCTTGCATTTATAAGAGAATGCAATGCTTACAAGGTCAAGGTAAATATTGTTAGGCCAATGTATTCTCTTATATATATATATATGAGGTTCCCTATGGGAGACTCGCATATATAAGAGAATGCATTGGCACAGCGTTTTTGGGTGGTTTTCAGGAAGCTACAGTCATGGAGGGGTTAAATCACAGATGATGCATCATGCACTGCTTTCAAATCGCTATCACTGCATATCGTATTTATTCCACACCCCTGGAGATGGATGAGTTTAATACATGACTGTGAACACCATCAATGCTATAACTACCTTTATTGTGATTTGACGTCATGTACATTATCGGTTTTGGCAACAACGTCAATGCAAAGTAGTTCTGGGTTTTATTCCCCTTGTGGGATACAGCAACATGTATTCAATAGCTGGCATTACATCATATACAGTAATGCTCTAAGTATTCGACTTCTTAACCACAGGGGAGAGCTTTCCGATGAATGGCAATAAGCCATATTTCCGACTAAATCCTGAAAAGTTACCCATAATTCTGCTGTGGTTAAGAAGTCGATTACTTGGAGCATTACTGTACAAGTTCCTCATATCAATGGGTGTGGATTAATTTTTCCACCCTCACAGAAATCTAGACATAATTTCTGAACCATAGATAATAATCAATTTCAAAAGGAGATAATTCATAAGTAGACATTTTTACAAGCAAAAAGTAGACAACAAAATGTAGTTGAATCAATTTTCTTTTGAAACCCCTTTCATAACGGGAGCTGCACTGGTGCAGCATTAAAAATCATGTGCCAGTGCATTCTATTACATATGCATGTCTTCCATACAAGGTCAATGTAAATATTGTTAGGCCAAATGCATTCTCTTATATATGCGAGGCTCCCTATGGGAGATTCGCATATATAACAGAATGCATTGGCACAGGGTTTTCCTTAAAATTTCAGGAAACTCCAGTCATGAAAGGGTTAAAAGGTATTTTTCACAACTAAATGATTTGATTTAACAGTCTCTATTCCTAGAAAAAAATCCAGTGCATGCACTAGCTAAGTACTATCTAGCTTTCCGATGAATCTATTTGTTAGAGCATTAGAGCTGAGCGGTACTCAGTATTTACTGTGCAGTATCGGTATGGAGAAAATTACAGATTTACCGTACCGAATCAAAACAAAAAGTATAAAATTTTTGGTAGAGATAGCTAGAACAATCTCCTCTGTAATCTGAAACCTCTCCTCGGCCGGTACAGATTCCAAAGAAAGCCTTTAGTTTTTAGATACGTTGCATGGCCGAGCCCTCGATTAATACTTGTTCCAGTGGATAGAGGGATCATTCTCACATAAGGCTATACATGGTGGAATTTTTCTTCTTCTGAGTTTTCTCCGAGCAAAAAACTGCCTATTCGTGTAAAAGTAATTTTTTTTAAGTATTTCCACTATTATCGTTGGTTGTCACACGAAATCTGTCCAATGTAAATTTACTTGGTATTATTTGAGAGTTATTTGTCAACACTTAACAAATAAGGTTGTTAAAAACCCATACTATTACGAAAAAAAGAACGAAAACATTTATTTATCTCTACCCTGACATGATTTGCACTATAATATCATTGCTTTTAAAGACAAACCGGTGCAAGATTTTGTTAAAATATTCAATTCGTGTCATATGAACATGATAATTATATTCATCTTAATATATTTCTATGATCATCTGAGAATGAATTGAATATTTTTAACAAAATAATGTGATTAAATAAGGATACTATTTGCCATATTACAAGTTTGGCAGTTTGAAATTCACAAATATGGTTTATCAATATTCGTTGTGACAATCGGTTGTCTTTAATACCAGGAAGGTGGACAAATCCTGTAATGCCCTAAATAATCGACTCCTTAAACACAGCAGAATTATTGGTAACTTTTCAGGATTTAGTCTAAAATATAGCTTGTTGCCATTCATCGGAAAGCTCTCACTGAGAGCTTTCCGATGAATGGCAACAAGCCATACTTCCAACTAAATCCTGAAAAGTTACCCATAATTCTGCTGTGGTTAAGGAGTCGATTACTTAGGGCATTACTGTAGATCACTGTCCTGATTAAAACAGTGGGGCAACCAGGAACAAAACAACAGATGAGCCAGCTGATGAGCTGACAAACATGACATAATGTTGTATGGTGTTTGAAAATATACACAATCCCGACTTGTGTTCAACAAACTTGGTATAATTTTTTCAATAATGTCAAGTATGTGTATGTTAGATTTGTATTAGGTAGATAGGGGAAAAGTTATGATGGAAGCATGCTGATCCAGATTCTACAGGATAATATTCATTTAATATAAACATCCCTGTTAATTATATGTATGTCCACATCCTACAAACATCATATGAATATGTAGGCTCCGAATATATGGGAATAGTTGGCAGGATGATATAGTTACAAGCGAAGCAAAGCATGCTGATAAAATGGCTGCATGTTTATTCGAAAGGATAATGTCCCTTTAATAATATTCATGTTTTTAGTATAGAGTTATGTCCACCTTACCAGATATATATTTTGAAGTATAGAGATTCGAGAAATCTGTGAATGAAAACATGGATGAGATACAGTAATGCTCTAAGTAATCAACTCCTTAACCACAGCAGAATTATGGGTAACTTTTCAGGATTTAGTCGGAAATATGGCTTGTTGCCATTCATCTCTCACTGAGAGCTTTCTGATGAATGGCAACAAGCCATATTTCCGACTAAATCCTGAAAGATAACCCATAATTCTGCTGTGGTTAAGGAGTCGATTACTTAGAGCATTACTGTAGTGAAGACAAATCAGATCAGAATTGAGACTTAATCCTTTCACGGCGTGAGCTGCGCTGGTGCAGCATTGAGGATCCTGTGCCAGTGCATTCACTTCAATATGCACTCGGCTTGCACAGTCAAGGTAAATATTGTTAGGCCAATACATTCTTTCTCTTATATATTCGAGGTTCCCTATGGGAGACTCGCATATATAAGAGAATGCATTGGCACAGGGTTTTCACAATGTTTCAGGAAACTCCAATCATGGAAGGGTTAAACAATTTTTACATGAGAAAACAAAAGCATTGCCATGGTGGCATAATTTGCCTGTTGATTTGTTTCAAATTGCATTTCAGAAAGAATCCATACACTGGAGTTTTATCAGCTGAAAATGGTTTCAATCATCAATACCAAATTTCATTTATTCATTCAACATTAAAAGAAGTTATCATCCGGAAAACAAGAAAACCCTAATTTCAAACTTAAAAAAAGGTCCGTAATTCTGGTATAAATGTGCAGACGGACCCAAAAATTGAGATTTGACTTTTATTTTAAGGAAGTGAACATAAATAGCAAATTTCATTCCATCTTTTTCAGTAGAACTAAAGTTATCCTCCAGAAACAAAATATGAACAGAACAAAAACATAATACGTCCCGTTTTGGCAGATAACACTAATTATTATCCATCCCTTAACTAACACTATTTCCGATTGGGCAAAAGCCGCCACGTGATAATCCTGGAAAAAGTCATATTGGACTCCCGAATGTCATATTGGACTCCCAAGTGTGCAAATGACTTTTTTATCGGGACTCCGTGACGTCACGAATTAACTATTGCGAAATGAATCGGTGAAATTGTGATGCGCGCGCAACATTGGTGGATTTAGCGTTTCATTTCCACATTGAGTTTTTTTTTCATTCCCGTGTTTAGCGTTCCAAATCATGCTTTCTGATGATCAAATACAGGCTTTTATAAAGAATTAAGTGCCTACAAATACCAAAAATAACCACAAAAGTTTTATTCGCAAACTTTGGATAAACATACAGATGGATAATAAAAATGTCATCATACAATGATGTGTACAGTATGAGTTTTTCTTGTACTCGTCCAGGTTGTGGTGTAAAGTCACATTGGACTCGACACTGCGTGTCTCGTCCAATATAACTTTTCACCACAACCTGGACTCGTACAAGAAAAACACATACTGTACACAACATTGTATAATATGTAACTATTTTGCTGAGAGACATTAATTGTCGATCAGTGGAACATAGTTTTCATGCGTTAGATCCCAGTCAAATCTATACTAAAGGCATGTCTTTTTGTGGCAATTACAGATCTTTGATTTATTATATTATGAAATATCTTCTTTGTGTCAATATGAGATTTTTTATATTTTATTGGTCTTGCCAATGCGTTGTCCGAGAATCCTTTACATTTTCAGCACACAACATGATTATTTTATTTAACTTATATGTAGTAACTCTCGTTGGTGGAATCATACCTGTTCGTTAACCCTTCCATGACAGGAGCTTCATGGAATTTTGAGAAAACCCTGTGCCAATGCATTCTCTTATATATGCGAGTCTCCCATAGGGAGCCTCACATATATATGAGAATATATTGGCCTAACAATATTTACATTGACCTTGTAAGCCAGTGCATTCTCTTATATATGCGAGACTCCTTATGGGAGACTTGCGTATATAAGAGAATGCACTTGCTCAGGATTTTTAATGCTGCATCAAAGCAGCTCCCATCATGAAAGGGTTAACTTATAGGAAGTAGCTCTCGTTGCTGGAATCATACCTGTTTGTTAATCAGTGATTAATTTGGATAAATTTATACAGACAAATTTTTGTGTAGTTCAAATGTTGTGTTTACACATATGACCAGTGTTGTTGAAGTATTTGGAAATAATAGTGAAATACTGCATTCTGTACATGGATATAGTGACTGAATAGTAAAATATTTTGAGTTTGCAGTAGTATAATAAATACATAACATCTACTACTTACCAATCTAGGTTTACTTTCACTATCACGACTGGAATTGGCAGGACTGGCTTGAGCACTATGCTGAAAAAATCAAATTAATGGGTCAGAATATACTGTTTTGAACAGTAAATAACTCCATTTTTCCATAGTTTGCACATGCAGATAAAATTGAAGATATCTTGATAAATATAAAACAAACTTATGTACGTCTATTTTACAATGAATTTTTTTTGTTAATGCGATATCTAGTCTGCATGATCAATCAACCGACGTTAAGATGTGATTTGATTGATTGCAAACTATTCAAATGTTGTCATCATGATTAATTAACAATTTAAAGATATTTTGTGGCCGTCATATACGCTGATCTTTATCTAATCTTTTTGTCTTTCCAACATTCTTTCTTAAATTAGAGCATAACAGTCTTTTACTGACAATGATCACTGTTTTAGTTTTTCAGTTCATTGAGAAATATTTACAATTTTTAGTAGGGGCGGTTGAGGGCTTGCAACCACCCCCTTGTCCTTGACCTGACCCTTGTAAAAAGGCATGTGTTTATTGGGAAAAGTGCCCTTTTATAAAAGGTTGTGCCCCCGTTGCTCTTCAGTGCTTCGCTTTAACATTTTTCTCAATAAGAGACATGAACTAGCTGACACCAACTATGTAGACTAATAGTTCATGGGGTTAATTATCACAGATTACTTTTAATCATACAGTTAATGTTTTGTCTCGGCCATCCTTCCTCTGTGTTCTATATTTGGTGTCCTCGAGCGAGTTATTGATTTGTACATGATGGCATGATGGTAGTGAGGATATTTATGCAACGAAACATGACAGGTAAGCTACCTTAAGCCTAATTGGGTATCCAGGCAAGATGTGTATTATAATAATGAATGGATGCGATTTGTCTGAGCTGCGATAATGTGCTTCCACTGTGGTCATAAATCATAACATAGAGCCCTTTTTATATAGTCGACAGAACTATCAATTCCGAAAAATAAATTTTAACCAAAATTTGTTTTGTTATTCTGCGATCCATCTAATTTTATAAAGCAAATGTTAAGTTTTTGGGGGTTAATCTTATAATGAAATAAAATTTACCGATTGGAGAATAGAATGACATATATATCTTTCTGGTTTGATTTATGGATGAGTCATTTCGTGTATATATATAACGTCGATAAATCATTTATTATGATTTTTGTATTATATGTATCATGTAATATAAAATATGGTCACATTTGTTAAAAGAAAACACAAAACAATTAAAACAAAGTACTGATAGCACAGTACGTGATTTTTGCAAGAATTGCGTTTACCGTGATGTTGTCAAGTACACAAAAGCAAAGATGGCTTTGGCAGAAAAATCAATCATCTGTTTAATTTAGATGAGGTGTTTGGGGGATGTTGGAAGATTCTGACGACCAGGACAGTGGCAGTGACTTTGATGAGCGAGATCTACAGTTTTCGGATGAAGAATCTGAAGCGCGATCGAGACGATCAAGATGTAAGGAATTCAGCAATAGGATGACCAACGTTGACGGAAGACTCACTGTTTACAAATGCCACATGCAGCATTATATGAGATATTTTCCTGATAAAATTGCTCCAAATGAAAAATAAATAATTAATTTTATTATTTAGTTTAATTTATGCTTGTTAACTGTATTTTTGTTACCATAACTTGTTCTTTATTACATAAACGCATATATATATCCTAGCACATCTCACAAATTAACTCACTCACGACGTAACATAATAGCTTGGAAACGTACTCCCCGAAGGGTCAATTAAGATTTAAAGACAAATTTGTTTTACTAAACAAATATTCAAAACTCAGCTTATTTCCGTTAAAGAAATATAATAACAAGAGAAACCAGTTATCAGTATAATATGTTAACTAGTGTCTTCTCTCTATTTTTTATAACAATACAACATTGTTGATTAAATTGCTATCTTTAAAATACTACTAAACCTTCTGCGGGTGAGTACGTCATATATGACGGCATATCCATGGGTGAATATATTTTTGCAAATAAACGTGAGTAATATTTAAACAATCGCCTATTGTAACAAAGAAATTATACAAAAACACATTATTAAAATATTGAATCCATGTAAATAATAGCAATAATATCCACCCACATTATACCCATGATAAGTTTCCTTTCAGGAAATGATTATTCAAAGTTATGTAAATGGTATTAAAGGTACTACATGTAAATCCAATTTGATGATCCCCATATCATCAGATTCCAACAATACAATTTTTGGAATGCCGCTTCAGTTATAAGAATCGATTAATTGTCCAAAAATAATGCTCAACTGTAGTATAAAATGGCCCAAAACTGGTTGTTTATCAACATTTTGTTCAACAAAATTTTGCTGGTTTGTCACATATCGGACACAAAAAAGCCACTTGATTTTAGAGTTATCCATCTTCATCCATAATTTGGTCCGAGAGCGTCTTCTCGTCGACTTTTTACTGGGCCACCAAAAGTATCGGTGGTGAAAAATAATAGATTTAAAAAATTGATATCTGATCACTCTTGAGCTTCGATGGGTGGGTTCCTCGACTCAAATCAAATATTTTTTACCACCGAAGCCAAGGAAATAGTAATTTGCTAGCGTTAATTCGGATTATGCATCTTTAAACATAATATTACCAGTGTTCGCGCTGTCGGTAGCCAAACTAGCCAATGGCTAATCTTTTTCAAATTTGGCTAATAAAAATTTCATTTGGCTAAACTTTTGGCTAAACTTTTTTTGACCCCAAATGGAGACTGAAAGCATGAATTTTTGGCAAGTGGGTTTTCAATTCTGTGATGTGAACGATCTAGTCCGAAAACATCGTAAGTGGGAATATATCGCCGACTGTACAAAGGGAAACCCGTCACTCTGCACGAAACAGCAAAAAATCATTATTTTACATTTAATCCGATAATCCCCCATTGTCTGTCTGGTCACTCACGGGACTCCTGCACAATGCATGTTTATGATGACATTGTATTTATGATGGTCAATGTTTATGAGCACCAAGTGTAAGACAATAGCTTAATCAGCCAAATGTGAATCACGACAGATATTTTGTGGCTATTTGTCGTCAATACCAATACATTCAAAATAATATGCATGCTTTTATGACAGATTGTAATTTGATAATGGCATAACAATATTAAGTTATTAGTTTCCAGATGTCACTTAAATATTTTCCCAAGGATAATTAATATTTAATGATTTAAAAAAAGATATTGATATAAAACATATTGATATAAAAATATTAATGACATTAAGAAGGACAATCCCGGGTTACCCTTCCCCCCCCCCCCCCCCAAATCACTCTTTCACATAAAGAGTAATAAATTTTTAATAAATGATATATATACAAATATTTCTAGTTCATCAAAATTAGTTAATTTATTTTGTATTTTACCTGTGTCTGTTAGATTTGACGTTTTAGTCATTAATTGTGAACCGACCAGAAAACGATGATTTAATTTGGCCATAGTTTTTTTTAATTTGGCTAAAAACATTTGGCTAAAGTTTTTTTCATTTGGCTAATAAAATTTTCATTTGGCTAAACTTTTGGCTAAAGTTTTTTTCGGTCCAGAGCGAACACTGAATATTACCCTGAATCTACAGTCAACAAAATAAATGTTGTTCCACCCATCAAACATACGGCGACATAAATGTTGTTCTACCCGCACAAGTGTTAAACGGACATGGCTCATTAGAACCCCAAAATTAAGTATACATAACTTGTTAAGAGGTATCTCAAAACATGCCTACCAGGGATATTTCCGAACAAATTTGTTAATACAGCTCTGAAAATATGTATTTTGTTGATTACATTTTTCGATAAATTTTAGATCGTTTCATTTAAGTGTCGCTTCAATTATTTGTCAGCATTCGCGTAAAAATTGCAACTGTAAACCATAAAAAGAAAATTTAAAACTAATATCACTCTGAAATGTTTACAGTGCTACATAATTTTGATGCGTCAAGTTTTCAATAGCTTCTTGTTAAATGTTAAGATAATGCATAAGATAACGACCTTGCCTAAACCTCATTCTGATTGGTCAGTATCCTGTATTCCCATGGCGACACAACCTTCATTTTTTGGTACAATTCTAGATATTATTAATTGTACCACAAAAAATGTGGTATAATCCGTGAAATGCTGCCAATGCCTCAAACTTTCAGAAGTCAAACCACACAGGCATTGGTTAATGTCATGCTATAGACTGAAGAAAGAGACATATAATGACTACCGACTGTACTATACTGAATTTGATTTAAGATAGAACAAATATAAGTCTTAAATATACCTTTTCCGGACATTCCGTTGCTGATAAATACAAATGGTTGTATTAAATTGGGACCCAATCATTGTGCAGAAAGATGTATTTACTATGACATCATTGAGTCTTTGTGAGATATGTAATGCTCACAGAAAGGCAGTTCAGGTGTTTATAGACATTTTTCGATACCGGGAAACATTCAAAAGTTAATATTATTCATTATATTAGGTGTAATTTAGGAGCGCAAACTGCCATGTGGCTTTAAATGAAATATATATGTTATTGGGAACATGTCTTCAAAACAAATTTTATAGACATTGTTATTCAAAGTGTTGCTGGGAAGAGATAGAGCATCTTTAATACCTTCATGACGGGAGCTGTGCTGGTGCAGCATTAAAGATTATGTGCTAGTGCATTCTCTTATATATGTGAATCTCACATAGGGAGCCTTGTATATAAAAGAGAATGCACTGGTTTCAATACCAGGTCAAGGTAAATATTGTTAGGCCAATGCATTCTCTTATATATGCGAGGCTCCCTATGGGAGACACACATATATAAGAGAATTCATTGGCATAGGGTTTTCACATAATTTCAGACAGCTCCATGCAGTCATGGAGGGGTTAACACTAGCTTAATATCATTAAAAGCAAGCAATGGTTTAAGTTCATAAAAACTAACTCTAGAATAAGTCAAACATGCTGCACTTAAGGATTATTCCACCTGTTATTTTGGAATAGGGTCCCGAGCCTCATTCTATTGGGAAAATTTGCTCCAGTGAGGCTTATACAGTAATACCCTAAATAATGGACTCCTTAACCACAGCAGAATTATAGGTAATTATTCAGGATTTAGTCGGAAATATGGCTTGTTGCCATTCATCGGAAAGCTCTTTCCGATGAATGGCAACAAGCCATATTTCCGACTAAATCCTGAAAAATTACCCATAATTCTGCTGTGGTTAAGGAGTCCATTATTTAGGGCATTACTGTAATTGGGAATATATAGAGAATATAGAAATGAGCATTTTCATTGTGAAGATCAGTGTAATCAAACAGTGTAATGTATTTCTTAGATTCTTTATTCCTATTTTTTGGGAATGGAGCAAAAGGACTAACAAATATTAACCCTTCTATAACTGGACCTTCCTGATTTTGCGATAACCCTGTGCCAATGCATTCTCTTATATATGCGAGTCTCCCTATATAAGAGAATGCATTGGCCTAACAATATTTAAATGACCTTGTAAGCCAGTGCATTCTCTTATTTATGCGAGGCTATGGGAGACTCGCATATATAAGAGAATGCACTGGCACAGGGTCTCTAATGCTACACCAGCACAGTTCCTGGCATGAAAGGGTTAATAAAAAGAAGGGAAGTCCTGTCTTTTGTTCACAAATTAAGAGCCTTTCTTTCTGTGAATTGGGAATTTTGGGGTCAGAAATCGGAAAAAACTTGACTATTTCCCATTGAGAACATGGCCCATTTTGGTCCCGGTCATTGCCTAAAACTATCCCTGTACTATAATATATATAGCCTTACCCTTGGACTGCTTGAGCGAGATCGTTGCTTCTTTCTTTGGTCTGTGAATAAAATTGAATAAATAAATAGCTGGTTTTTTCTTATCATAAAAAAAATCAAGATATCTAGAGGGTGTTAGTCAAAGAAAAGCTTATATAAGGCCTGTTTTATGCGTTGCGCCAAACACAGGTCATGCTATCTTCGCTTGGTGCGTCTCTGGTACATGTTATGTGTGTTTGATTTTATGTCTAGCCAGCCAGCATGCCATAATCGTATATTTCGAATAATTTTAGCATCTGCAATAATTATTTTCCAAGGGAAGTTCATGAAAGCATGCCGTGATAGTGTTCTTTGACAATGCACTATGAACTGGCCCTTGTTGTGTCTTTATAATAGGTCTACAGTGTATGAATCTCGGAAACGCTTTCTTTATCAGGATCTTATCATTCATCTCCATTGAACCTTCATATATTTCTCTGCAATATAGTTATTCCCAAATATCGTGAAACGTCCTTTATCATCAATACATGCATGTCCCCATAGTACTGTACCATTGCCTTCAATGTATATTGATAACGGCCAAGAGTCAATACTATTGTCTGTGGCCCAATGCTGTTTTATACGACATTCTAGACCTGTGTCGTGGTGTCATACTAGGACAACAAATGGATGACGTAATGATGCTAAAAACTTCAAATTTGCGCATGCTCTCTGCCAAAGGGAACGTAAATGGGGACAAGCCTTGAAGTAGTGTGCCTGTCATTTGCAGAATGAGGTCCCCAGGGGGTGAATTTAGTTATGCTACCCTGGCAGGCTAGCATCACCAAATTCACCCTCTGGGAACCTCATTCTGCTGAGGTGTAAGCAGAATGAGGTCCCCAGAGGTGAATTTGGTGATGCTAGCCCGCTATGCGCGGTAGCATCACTAAATTCACCCTCTGGGGACCTCATTCTGCAAATGACAGACACTATTTCAAGGCTTGAATGGGGAGAGATTTTCCCTGAATCATCTTAGCATGACCCGTGTCTAGAATGTTGTATAAAATAGCGTCGAGCCACAAACATGTAGCACGTTGGCACCAGGCGTGTAGCATGTCGGGCCGTGCCAGAGAAATTCTGATGAGCCAGTTGGTTTTATATACGTCATGCTCCAGTCACACTATGTTGGACTTTTTCATATTCATACTAATTAGGCTGGCGCGACCCATGTCTGGCTCGACGTATAAAATGGGCCTTATACACGCAATATTTTTCCATATGCAGGATTTTCCGTTGGATGATCTCTGATCTGTTTGATGCGCCGAAATGAAATTGGCAACAACCAAGTGAACTTTCCGAACATAAATACACCTCAATTGCAATTATCTTCAATAAACTATCCATGATTAGGACAATAAATAATAAATTAATTAATAAGGGGGTGGGGTTAAGTTTATGCCAACATAAAAGTAAAAGCTAATTGGATATTAAAATAAAATCAATTGTGTTATATCCAACTACCCACAGGAATTACGTTAAGTTTTACAAAAATATGAATTCATGCAGAAAAAAAATATCTAGATTCTGCACTTAACAATGGGAACAAGTGGTTAAATCTGATGAGACGTTTATTCTGTAATCCTACTCAAACAGTAATGCCCGAAATATATGACCCTTTAACCACAGCAGAATTATGGGAAATTTTTCAGGATTTAGTCAGAAATATGGCTTGTTGCCATTCAGCTTTCCGATGAATGGCAGCAAGCCATATTTCCGACTAAATCCTGAAATTGTTTCCATAATTCTGCTGTGGTTTAGGGGTCGATTGTTTAGGACATTACTGTAATTATAATATTCAGCAGCAAATAAATTGTTCATTGACAATATTTTGAGAAACAAATGTTGTCCCAACTTTGTATGAATTTCATGAGTGCTTTATATGACTCAAGCTATTGTGTTAGTTGTGATTTATTATCTTACCTCTAATATATCGGTCAAACTCAGGACTACTGCTGCGGTTATCCCCCTTCTGACCATCATTCATATTTCTGTACTTCATGATGTCATTGTGCGGGCCGACGTATATCTGTGCACGCTTTATCTGATGAATCTGTCGGAGGATTTTACGTTCGTACTCATATCTCCGCACGCTGTTCCGAATCTCTTCCTGTATAGACATCGGCTCCTTCTTCTGCTTGGCAGACTTTGCTCGTGTATTATTTTGCTGAGGTTTTGATTTTGATGGCTTATTTTCATTGTCTTCTTCCCTAGATTTTTTTATTTTTCTTTCAGGTTTCTTTTCGCTTTCTTTCTTTTGGCGACTCTTCTCTTCTTCTCGCTGCTTTTTATTGACAGCATGGGAAGAATCGGACAGTGAGGAGAGAGAACTGGAAGAAGAAGAACTGCTCGATGATCGATGACGATCCTGCTTTGATTTTTCTTCTGCTTTTTCCTCACCTGTTAATAAAACATAGCCAGTCATAACCATATATTTACTAGCTGGAATCAATCTCCCATCAATTATAAATGTATAGATTGGAATGGTCTATTATTCATTTGAAGGGGATGTTCAGAAAATATGAGCAGACAACAAATATGAAGATAGACAATACAAATGTAGATTATTTCTAATCATTTGTCGGAAATGTTCAAATAATAAGTTCTACAAACAAAAATTTCCCAAGGGAACTTAACCCTTTACCCAACAAAGCGGCCAAAAACGCCCAAATAAAGCTTCAACAGCCTAAAATATCTTCGGTCTGTCTCAATAACACCATACAAATATGGATATCATTGGAACCGGTTCATTGACCACATTGTGATGGTTACAGTTATACCCTGTGCCAATGCATTCTCTTATATATGCGAGTCGACCATAGGTCGCCTCGCATATATAAGAGAATGCATTGGCCTAAAAATATTCTTTTTTAACACTTTTTACCATTTTTTCTTACATTCTTTAACAATTTTATAATTTTTTCTTACATTTTTTAACAATTTTTATAATATTTTTCTACATTCTTCGACAATTTTATCATTTTTTATATGTGTTAAGCCAATGCATTCTCTTATATATGCGAGGCGACCTATGGTCGACTCGCATATATAAGAGAATGCATTGGCACGGGCCGTTGTTGGGTAAAGGGTTAACACATCAATGAGTAGTTAGTAAAGAAAGGATTGACACAACTAAACCCTGCGACAAGGAAACCAGAAATGTGACTGCCTGAATGAGAATATGCTTACAGTAAATTTGCACTAGAATTAGTGTAGTTAATTTAGTTAATAAAACAAGATATACATCATAGATGCTCATGCAGTAGTCAAGTTGAGGCATAAAAAATGTGTATTAATAAAACCAACAAACTGAATTTGGTCAAAATTGTATTACGTTTGTTAGAGCTATTGTGCTCATAAATGGTATGTATCAAAATAAGACACTGAGACTCAGTCAAAAATCCAGGAGGTTTAACTCCTTAAAAAATTCAGGCAGCACTGGTTATCATGCTCATCTAAGAGATTCAGGAGTAGAGGCCATGATTCAAATTTGGTTAAAATTGTATTACTATGTTAGAGCTATTGCGCTTGAGTTATTGTGCTTACGTTATGACACGGACAGACGGACGAATGGCCAAACAGATTGAAGGACACATCCATTCATCAAACTATAGGTCGAGTTTATTTGTACACAACTCGAACAAAAAGTAATTTTGCTAAAGGGAGTCAGACATTAACCTTACAATTGCTTGGGCATAGGTTCCCATGGTGGTTGTATCTGTGCCAATTTTCAAGCAATTGTCTAGAAAATGAGGAGAAAAAAGTTTGAACATATTATATATGTTGCATTGCAAAAAAACTTCCAAAATCAAATTCAAAAAGTCCTATAATTCTACTACTCTACTAAAACAAGTCTCACTCATAATCGCAGGTGTACATGTTTCATTTATGATAAATATTGTGCCAAGTTTAAAAACAATTTACCAGAAAATACAGAAATACACAGGAATACAAGTTCGGACAAAGTCATGTGCATGGACAGACAGATCGGCAATATATCTCTTTAGTTTATTAATGTAGAGGGCAAACCTTAACCCTTTCCAAACTAAATACTTACTAAAGCATCACTGGTAAGTAGTTATCTCTTAGGAAATGTTCAGATAATAATTAGTTCAACAAATGAACATAGTACATTTGTTGAACTTATCTGAACATTTCCCTGCCTCTAATAAATATAACTCTTTCTACACTTTAATTATCTGTTGTCTGCTTATTTTTCCTGAAAACACCTCCCAATGAATAATAGACTGTTCAAATGTATACTATTTATAACCCAATGGGAGAATCCATTTAGCATAGAAAGGGTTAAATCATCTCAGTGGAGCGACAAGTTCTCTTATCTCTTCTCGTTGAGAAACTCTTGATTCCGCAAAAAAAACTCGCTACTGCGACTCATCTGATACAAGCTTTCTCCCTTCTTAATAACAACATGTGATGTGTGGAACCAGATCATTCACTTGATTTTATTTATCAACTTACCTTTTCTGTCGGACGATACTGATCGAGAACGGTCTTTTTTAGACTTGCGCTCTTTATCACTGTCAATTGACGAACTTCTGCTGCTGAGTCCAACAGCATCCTTTATTTTATCTATAGTTCCAGAAGACGAACTTGAACTGCTTTTCCTTCGAGACTTATCCTTGTTCTTCTCATCTGCACTCGATGACTTTGACCTTGATCTATGTCGTCGCTTCTTATCATCTTTGTACCCTGATTTCTCCGATGCAGAACTACTTTTCCTGTGACTTCTCCCTTTGTGTACATCCTCACTTTTCTCCATTTTCTCATTTGGCGATTTGCTCCTCTTTCTCGTCTTTTTCTTCTCACTGGTGTCAGAACGCAGACTCGGTGACCCTCTTTTATCAGATGTTTCTCTCTCTGAACTTGATGAGGCATGCGAGTCTTTATCACCCTTCCTCTGTTTCTTGTCGCGATCTCGTCTGCTTTTTCTCACGATGGCTTTATCGGAAGATCGATCATCTTCTTTTTTGTTATAATCACAACTTGATGAACTCATTGCTCTTTTAATCTTATCAAGTAAATCTGGACTTGAACTTGACCTTGACCGACTTCTTGATTTTGATCTTGACCTGTGTTTCTTGTCAATACGTTCTGGAGATTTTTTCCTTTGTTTTTCTTTCGACTTCTGCGAATCACTTGACGATCTACGCTCCTTGCCTCTCTTTTTGTCATCTCTTTCGCGACTCCTACTTCTTGAATTTTTCCTTTGTTTTTCTTTTGAATCTCGCGAATCACTTGACGATCTACGTTCCTTTGCTCTCTTTTTATCATCTCTTTCGCGACTCCTACTTCGTGACCTACTTCTTGAATTTTTCCTTTGTTTTTCTTTTGAATCTCGCGAATCACTTGACGATCTACGTTCCTTTGCTCTCTTTTTATCATCTCTTTCACGACTCCTACTTCGCGACCTACTTCTAGATTTTTTTCTAAGTTTTTCATCACTTCTGGAACTGCCCTTAGAACTACGTGACCCTCTCCTTTCTACGGCAACAACAACAACACTCTTCTTTTCCTTTTTGTCACCACTCCTATCAGAACTTGAACTTGATCCCCGAACCACCGACTTTGTTTTATCAATTATGCCCTTGTCACTCGATGAAGAAGAATGACTCGACCTGCGATCATCTCGACCTCTTCGTTCAGAGCTATGCGATCGACTTCTTGACCTGCTTCTCTCCCTTGTATCTGCTTTCTTAGAATCAGAGCCATCCACAACAGCAACTTTCTGTCCAGAATCATCCCTTGATTTCTCTGAATGAACTGATTGTTTATCTTCCATATCTCTTTCGCTCTTTTTCGAAGTAACACTGGATTTACTTTCTCGTCTGATGTTTTCCTTCGATGCAGATGACATTGAGCTTTTACTTGGACTTTTATCCTTGTCTTTTTTGTCGGAAACGCTGTCTTTTGATTTCACAGAAACCCTATCTTCTGAAATTTTCTTTTCTTTTGGCTCCTCTTTCACCTCTTTCAATTCAACTTCCCTATCTAGATATTCTTCGACAAAGTTTGTCCGATATTTTGTGATAACACGAACACTATTTTTGAGAACTTTTGACTGACTTGCAGCTCCTTTTGACTTTAGATATGTAGCGGTCTCGTCATGGCCTTTTATAACAGCAGCGTCATATGCAGTATAGTACGTTTCCTGAAAATATATAGGGTTCATTAAGATCTTCAATAACAGGAAATATATCTTCAACTTTTATCATATTGGAGAGAGCTAATGCCACAAAGATCAAATCAAATAAATTTCCTGATTATCAGAGTTATAGACATCATCCTTTGCCAGGCTAAAACCTATGCTCCTATATATTGTTACCCCTTCCGTGTTAACTGGAGCTTCCTGAAATTTTGCTAAAAAGCTCTGTGCCATTGCATTCTCTTATATATGCGAGTCTCCCATAGGGAGCCTCACATATATAAGAGAATACATTGGCCTAACATTATTTACTTTCACCTTGTAAGCCAGTGCTCCATATGGGAGACTCGCATATATAGGAGAATGCATTGGCACAGGATATTTAATGCTGTACCAGCACAACTCCCATCATGAAAGGGTTTTAAGGTACAAATGCAATCACACAAATCTGCCGCCGTCTTTGCCAGCCATGATTTTGGGCTCTAGGGTAACTTGGTTCACAAAATCGGTATTTTGTGCTTAAGTTTTTAGCAATTGGCATTACTAGGAATTATGCCAGCTTCTTCATAGCTGAAAGACTAAAAATGGTATAATAAAATATGCCACTTACCGATGTCCGAGTCCCCCAATTATAGTAGAACATGGCCCCATATTGCCAGAAAATGTCATAGATGGAGATCATACAAGTAAATACTTGGAATTGCCAGGGGTAAACTTTTGTTGTGAAAATTGATATTGGAAGTGATTCGGGAAAGAGATAGAGCATTTCTTTACTAATTAATACTCATCAATGAGTATAGTCCAAGTCTTCTCGTACTAAAACCAGCTAAGAAATTGGTATGGCGAGATGCTGGATTTTAGTCCGAGATCGCGCCCATAGCCTTCTTATGACACGAGTTACGCCCAGGATCTGTGGCGGGAATCTGTGGTGTATTTCACTCGATTTACCTAACAAATCAATACATGATGCTATATACATCGGAAAGAGAGAATCTTATAGAGCTTCACGGTATTTAGTCATATCGCGATATAATTTTTTATATCGTGTAGTCGGTTTCGAAAAAAATGGATAGTCGGTATATCGTCGGTGACGATATTCCAATTATGTAGTCGGTTTTTTTATTTAAAATTGCCAAAAACGTATGAAACTTAGTTGAAATGTCTTCCTATAAGCAAGGAGACCAAGAGGCAGATCAAGGAGACAAAGAGACACATGTTTTGGATCAAGCACTAACAGCATTTTTTACTGCAAATGGTTGTATCAGTAATTGAATAGTGTCAACGCCTTCGTTCATGCGCCCCATCAGAGTGTGTTGTCGGAAGTAGTAAAACAATTTCATTGCGTGTACATGCATCAAAGCCATAATCCAATGTCCTCACAGCGCATTCATTCGCGATCACAGCTCATTGAAGTTTTTACGAGCGCTAACGTTTGTACACATGGTGTCGACACATTGCGCCATTGTTGGTTTACTTACACCCTGGCCAGTGTGAGAAACGATATACGCCGATGGCGATTTAATCGCAATGATGTATATATGGTAGGCCGAGTTAGGCATTCAATAGTCTCAGCTAGAATTTCAATATGGACAAATTAAAAAACGATAAAGACAAATTAGCGCTTCATCCGAAAGCTAACACAACATCGCCTGTCTGGCTTCACTTTATTTGTAATTACTATCATTGTTTAATGTTTTATTTTTGTTTGTTGTGTTCATATAAATTAAGACGAAATTGAAATAATATTAGTATGTTATTTTTTGTAATCGTAAGCGACGCCCAGGCAATTTATGAACATAAGCGACACACCCATTAGTTATCCCATTTCCATGTTGACGCTGACTCTATTAAACTCCGATGCTTTGCTTTGTTTGTGTTGGATGCGAATGAGTTCGTCATAAGTGCGAAATAATTCAGAAGATTTTGACAAATACAAATTTCCCACGGTATTTAGTCATATCGCGATATATTTTTCAATACCGTAGTCGGTATAACTTGAGTCAATATCGTGAAGCTCTAACATCTTATGGTCATAATGGTGTATAATAATCTAACTTTAATGTTAAATTACACATAGAATATTCCGGTTGATTGCCACAAACATCGCTGTTTTTCTGTTTGTTAACGTTTTAACTGTAAGCCGAAGTGATCCGAAGAACTTCGGCATAGTCTGGAGTTTGTTCTGGGTATACTAGTTTCCATTTCTATAAATAGCGCGGGGTTTTCCGAACAAAATGGCGAAAACCAATCGACCCAAAGTCAAATTTCCTATGTGCTTTGAGAACAATTCCAGCACTAAAAACTTAATGACATAATAGAGGATCAGAACGGTAGTTTTGTTGACGGGTTTTTTTGCAAGCAACTCGTCAAAATTGCAGCAAATTAGAACTCTTGTGTCTGACTTGCCATGCGTGTGATTTTCGTCCATGTGCGTTTTGACTTTTGTGTTGATAAAATAATCGGAGAACCGAATCACACCGTTTCGAAATATAGTTCTTCGGTTTTAGTGGGATTTTTCAAACTTAAGGTTCAAAATTTAACACAAATTGTGTTTGATTTTTTGTGTGCTTAACAAGAGCAGTATATTGCTCTGTTCACTTAGTATATATCTTAATTTCGCGGAAGTCCACCAAATGTGGGTGAAATGTAGCGCCATACTTATTCTAATGCTCGTTGTGTTTACACTGTTTTAAACTTTAAGAATGTAATTCCCGTAATTTATTTAATGTATTACATTTATATCTTCAATGTTTACTTAATCTATTTATTTTTTGACACACAAAATTATGATTACAATGGAGAATTCATCGTAATTTGCGTGGTTAGTCGAAAATCTACAGAATATTTTCAACGGAAAATGCCGAACACAGTTCGCGAGGTCAACTGAGTTCACATACTTTTAAAAATTTGTAAACACTGCAGTAAATGTCTCTTTTCACATTAAATTACCGCTTTCAATTCACAACTGATGTGGGTTTCAGATCAAATAGCATGTCTTCTGGGGAAAATATCCGTTTATTGTCGCAATTGTGATATTTTATTTCATATTATTGTGGTTTTATTTGAGCGGGTCATTAACACTTAACTCGTGTCATAAGAAGGCTATGGGCGCGATCTCGGACTAAAATCCAGCATCTCGCCATCCAATATCTTAGCTGGTTTTAGTATGAGAAGACTTGGACTACAATGAGTATAGTTCATGAAACGGCCATAATGAACTTATAATTTGAACATTTCTCACCAATGAATATGAATCCTGCAATTTTATCATCTTTTCGTCTGTCTGTTTTCTGATTATATTACCTGAAAATCCCTCCAAATCTTAGACCCTCCCAATAATAGATAATAGACCCTCCCAATGTATACTTTTATAGCTGAACGGTAGAATCCATTCAGTATAGAAGGGTTAATTGGCAAATAAACTTCAAGTTTCAAATTAAAATTAGTGACTTACTCAATTTGCAGAGTATTTATAGAATGTATAGAAATGTTGCATCTGTTTATTTCATGCTATTTAAACATGCACTCAAGCCTTGAAATAGTGTGCCTGTCATTTTCAGAATGAGGTCCCCAGAGGGTGAATTTAGTGATGCTACTCCCGCATAGCGGGCTGGCATCACCAAATTCACCCTCTGGGGACCTCATTCTTATTACACCTCAGCAGAATGAGGTTCCCAGAGGGTGAATTTAGTGATGCTACCAGAAACGTTTGTATTATCATTCCCCACAAAAAAACACAGGAAAAACTGGTGTTAAACGTAATTCACTTAAAAGTGTTATAAAAGATTGATTTTCATAACACAACGGAACATTATAATGTTCTAAAGATAGTAAAAAATGTTGTCCAAGTTCATTGGCAGGAATATTCTCTTGTTGACAGGTCTCTCCTTTACTCCTTACACAAAATTATTATTTTATACCCCTCTATCAATGCAGAAAGTTCATGGAAGAAATACACCATCATAAAAGGTAAACATTACTATAATGCCCTAAATAATCGTCTCCTTAACCACAGCAGAATTATGGGTAATTTTACAGGATTTAGTAGGAAATATGGCGTGTTGCCATTCGCCGGAAAGCTAAAAGCTAAAAGCCATATTTCCGACTAAATCCTGAAAAGTTACCCATAATTCTGCTGTGGTTAAGGGATCGATTATTTAGGGCATTACTGTACATAACACTGAACTTAATATTTTCGAAAATCCTATGCCAATGCATGCTCTTAAATATGTGAGTCTCCCACGGAGCTTCACATATAAAAGAGAATACAATGGCCTAACATTATGTAGCTGGACCTTGTTAGCCAGTGCATTATCTTATATATGTGAGGCTCCCTATGGGAGACTCGCTTATATAAGAGAATGCACTGGCACAGGATCCTGAATGCTGCACCAACGCATTTCCCATCAAGAATTACTTAACACTGACCTTATTTTGCAAAAACCATGTGCCAATGCATTCTCTTATATATGTGAGTCTCCCATATATAAGAGAATACATTGGCCTGACAATATTGCCTTGATCTTGTAAGCAAGTGCATTCACTTATATATGCGAGGCTCCCTATGGGAGATTGCATATAAGAGAATGCATTAGCACAGGGAATTTGCTAGCTCCAGTCATTGAAGGGTTATCACTGACCTTATTTTGCATAACAGCATTGATGTCTGCATGACGATCGAGTAGATATTTGCACAGTGGTAGATTGTTTGTTAAGGCCCCTATCATCAACAGAGTCCTGCCATCTTTATTCCTCGCTTCAATCGGCTTTTGGTGACCATTTTGTTTCAGCAAAACCTTCACTATTTCTGAAAACAGAAATTAAATTAATGAGAAACAATAATGTTTTAGTAGTGTAAAAATGGTCCAGGAGATGAGGGACCCTGTAGGCTGACAAATTAAATAAGTCGCTCTTCAAAAGCTTTCGGCCTTAGGCCTTCATCAGTTGATATTATTCAGACAAAATCACATGATGGCATTCAGATAAACATACAAATAATAATGGCGGATATTATACAATACAACGACGTTTAAGGTCTTTCGTCAGAGAATGTCAAACACCAAGCAACGCTATCGCAGCATCGACATCCAAAAGTTGGCGCCATTTCCTCTAGCATTGAATCCGTGGCCAGTCCGGGTTTTCAATTTTGCTATTTAATGGTCTTCACGTATCAGTCTCAGATGTTTATTCCCATTGACCTTTTCTAAAACCGATACCCTTATGTTGTCAATGGAATGTCCCATTTGATTAAAATGTCCATAGGCTGGCTTATCATCGTGAAGTCTAATGTCCCTCAGATGTTCCAGAATCCTTTCCGACAATTGTATCTCTGTCTCGCCAACGAACACAGCGGATCCACATATCAAACAGCTTAAACAATATATCACATTTCTGGTTTTACAATTACTATTTCTACATACATTATATTCTGCATTCCGTGTCGTATTTTTAACTTCATCCAAACTCATAATTATGCAAATGGCACACAAATCCATACATAACTGTGATGGCATCGACACAGATCTACTCGTTTAACGATGAACCAGAATATCTCCCAAATTACTGTCACTTCTGTATGATATTAAAGGCGGCTCGGCAAAAACCGCCCGCATCCGGTCTGATTCATATAAAATATCCATATACTTCCTGGTTATCTCTCCTAAGCCCGGGAGAGTACTGTTATATGTCACCACAAGAGGCACCCTTTCATTTTTGGACACATTTGCTGTTTTCCGGCTGTTTCTCGATGAATCGCGCACTGTATCCCCTCCACCTTAGCTGCTTTTTCAATTCACGGCGATGTCGTAAATAATCTGCCTGTTTTTCACAAATTCTCCTTATGCGAATACCTAGACCATACACCACCGATCTCTTTATATGGGTGGGGTGGCTAGAAGCCCTGTCTAGATACAGCATCTTATCTGTTGGTTTTCTATACAAATCCATATACAATTTCCCATCCGATGAAAATGCACCACTGTATCCAGAAATTCAATTTTATCATCTGCATATCGAAGTTCAAATTTAATCTTGGGATGTATTGAATTAGCATGGGCAATGAAATTTTCCAGTTGTTCGATACCATGAGTCCACACACCAAATCCGTCATCTATATACCTTTTGTAGAATGTCGGCGCCTGATTACACTTTAAGAGTGATTTGTCCCATTTCCTCATAAATGTACATGCGTAATTTCTCCCAAGTCGCGATCCTATGGCAACTCCATCGTTTTGCAGAAATGAATGGTCAGCAAGATTGAAGTTATTGTTTTCCAACACTAGGTCTATCATTTCCATCGCATACTTTGTTTCAATTATTGGGTTATTTCTTGACTCCAGTGCTTCCTTGCACGCCTCCATACCGTCCTTGCGGGTTGAATAATGTTTTATCCCATAGTTTTGGGGTGCGAAAAACATAAGTTAAATGGGGTTGCTATAGCTTTCCTTGTCTAGTAAAAGTCAGAAAATGTAGAGGGAACTTTGTTATGTATATACACTCATTTAATCTGACACACAAATTACATTGTGTTACTAGTACATGACATAGGGATTACCTATAATTTTCTAATGCCCCTGACTATTCACAATTAGTATTGTAGCCAATAATGACTCTCCATTATAACATGTGATCCTAAATTTCCTACAGTTCTGGAGTTACAATTTACACCAACTATGATGATCAGCTAATTATTTTCTTCAATGTTGTCAGCTACTTAATGTTGTATGTCACTATATGTATACATGATAGCCTAGATAGGCTATCCTTACACATTACACAGTGATAGTCAATCTTCACACATTACCCAGAGATATGTTAAGAGTTCATGCATTTTGCAAATAATGACAAATTTTGCGGGCCATTTATTTCAATATGGTGGTGTCTGAGACTCAAATAATATTTCTTATTTGGCCTAATAGACATACATGTAGCATAAATTACATCAACATTACTTTCATGTTTCCTTTCACCATTGGTTCACCTCTTGGCTGCTATGTATCCATACTAGGTATGGACATAAAATACCATGCTGAGTAAGGACCTAAGTAAGGACCTGAGTAAGCTTTCTGATGAATGGCAACAAGCCATAATTCCGACTAAATCCTGAAAATTTTCCCATAATTCTGCTGTAGTTAAAGGGTCATATACTACGGGCGTTACTGTAGTTGAGTGTTAAATACAACTCATTTACCAATAAACTCTCTATTTTCCTGTGGTTCACTATTTATACTTTTCTAGTCATACTATTTTTCGCGAAAGTTGATGTGCGAATTTAAATACGAGTAAGGTATCTGAACATCCCAACACATTTATGAATGTGTTTCTCTGCCTGTGATGGTCTGATTCTAACAATAAACTCATTTTTTCAACGAATCAAACATCCATCAAACTACCATTCAAATAATTCCAGTTATACATCATGTAAAAGAAACAACTACATGTATATATAGTATCACAACACATAAAAAATTATTCCATATTTCACAAATCAGATAATCCACATCACTGGAAATTTAGTCTGCAGTTTGAAATTGATTTGCCTCATTACTTCTAAATACCTGTTGAATGATTATAGGTCTAGCCATACAAGCTGTTCTGATGGTTGCAGGAAATAAGCTGAAGAAATCTTGAGACTTGTTTCAAATTTAATGTCACTAGCTTACAGCCATTCTGGTGAGCTTTTTCAAGTGTAATGTTGACATTGTTTTTGACTTGAAAAAGGCCATAAGCTAGTGTCATTCAGCCTTCCACGACGGGAACTTCCGGAAATTTAGAGAAAACCCTAAGCCAATGCATTTTCTTATATATGCGAGGCTCCATATGAGAGACTCGCATATATAAGAGAATAGGCTGGAACAGGATCTTTAATGCTGCACCAGCGCAGCTCCCGTCATGAAAGAGTTAAAACTTAAACAAGTCTCAAGGTGCATTCAACTTATTTCTTTTTTCTTCAAAATACCTGAGAAGACTGCAACGTTTCCTCAAACTTTATATATGATATACCTTAAGCAAGATAAGATCGTAGAAAGTTTCCAAATAACCATTAATATTCCCAGGTCTTTTTGCAGACCAACTACTAACAGCATACAATTCTCCCAGCCCAGCCTATCATTGATGTGCGACTATATGGGTGAGCTTCTCAGGTAAATGTCGGCTCAAGATCGCATGAGAATGTTCTCCATCAGTTGACAATTTCAGTCGGGAGACAATCTCCAATTAATCATGAAACATGATGAGATTGACGCGGAATCAATAAAATAGGCCCATCAAGCAGAAGATAAATGTTACAAATACACACTGTTTATACCGCGTTGCTAGGATATTTGCAGGAATTCTCTGATTTCTGAAGAAAATGATGTTCATTTCCATGGCAACAAATGAAAGTATATTGATTGGAGGTGAATTTAACTTAAGCTGATCTGATTTATCCTTGACCAGAATTAGCTTCAGAGTTCTAATATGAGGGTGATGTTCTGAGACAATTATGATCAGGGGACCTCAATTTTTGCTAGCAATTCACTTATGTAGTACAGGCCCTATATAATTAACTCCTTAACCACAGCAGAATTATGGGCAATTTTCAGGATTTAGTCGGAAATATGGCTTGTTGGCATTCATCGGAAATTCTGCTGTGGTTAAGGAGTCGATTATTTAGGGCATTATTGTATTCACACTGGGCGAACAGCACCCAATGAAACCTGGTATTGTCTACAAGAAACTCAGATCATCAAGCCTGCAAATAGTGTGTCTGTCAATTGCAGAATGAGGTCCCCCAGCGGGTGAATTTAGTGATGCTATTCCGCACAGTGGGCTAGCATCACCAAATTCACCCTCTGGGAAACTCATTCTGCTTAGGCCTCAACTGCTGTGTGAGACCTAGGATCAGTTTGAAGTTCCTCATTTTATGTTGGTGATGTTCACATTAGTCCCCTCGATTATGCATTTTATCTTCTGTAAATTAGGGGATAAAGGAACTTCCCAGAAGGGAAAAAGTAACTAAAAACAATGTTAATTTGAGACAATAGATACTTCCCAGAAGATGAGGCCTAAGCAGAATGAGGTCCCCAGAGGGTGAATTTGGTAATTCCAGCCCACTGAGGGATATAGCATCACTAAATTCACCCTCTGGGAACCTCACTCTGCAAATGACAAACACACTATTTGCTATATAGAATGGGTCACTGTGAACCAATCTCTCAATCTCTCAATCTCGTGCTGGGTACGTGCTGTATCTAATCAACGATCAGCTCACACAAAGTTTTTTTTGTGGATAATATCGCATTTATACTATCATTATACTATACTTTAGTATATTCTTGAGGAATTTTTCATAATTTGGTAACTTTTATTTTAAAATTATAACCTACAACGAAGACCATACGTGCATTTAAATATGTATGTATCTGATTTACGGAGGCACTGCCTCTGTATGAGTATTCATTGATTCAAATGTAAGTGAATCGTCATCATCACCAAACTTCATGATCGTCATCATTTTCAACATCACCACCATCATCGTCGTCATGATGGTCATCATTTTCAACATCACCACCATCATTGTCATCATCAGCATCATCATCATCTTCTTCTTCCTCATTATCATCACCATCATTATCTTCATCAACATCATCATCGTCATCATCATTATCATCATCACCATCATCGTCGTCAACATCATCATAATCATTTTCATCAGCATATTGTATATCCACAATTGTACATACATGTAGTTAGTTCTTTATTGTTATTGTATTTTGTCAACTTGAGATAATACGTGTTATATGTTATATTCTTTATAAAAATCTTCATCATTTTGGAGAAAATAAAGATATAATGAAAGTGTCAATGACACTGTAGCTCAACTTGGAAAGGGAATAATTTCTTGTGTTACAGTCAATGGAGTGATTAGGAATGTGTTAAGTTGAAAGGCCTAGTTATGCAAAGAGTAAAATCCAAGATGGCCACTGGCAGCCATGTTTTTTTGCCGAATGACCCCAAAAAGACTCGTTCCCATCTACATGTCATTGTTAACATCCATCACAAATTTCATGATGATCCGACAAAAGATACGACCTGTAGCCTGTGTCAAATGATTTAGTCATGCAAAGAGTAAAATACAAGATGGCTGCTGGCGGACATGTTTTTTTGCGGAATGACCCCAAAATTACGCGTTCCCATCTACATGTCAATATTAACTTCCACGACAAATTTCATGATGATCAGACGAACATTTCGGTCTGTAGTCTGTGCTAATTTATTGAATTATGAAATCCAAGATGGCCACTGGCGGCCATGTTGTTTTGCCGAATGACCCCAAAATGACTCGTTCCCATCTATATGTCAATGTCAACAGCCATGACAAATTTCATAATGATCCGAACAAAGGTACGACCTGTAGTCTGTGCCAAAAGATTTAGTCATGCAAAGAGTAAAATCCAAGAAGGCTGCTGGCGGTCTTGTTTTTTGGCCAAATGACACCAAAATGACTCGTTCCCATCCATATGTCAATGTCAACAGCCATGACAAATTTCATAATGATCCAACCAAAGGTACGACCTGTAGCCCGTGCCAAACGATTTAGTCATGCAAAGAACAAAATCCAAGATGGCTGCTGGCGGCCATGTTTTTTTGCCGAATGACCCCAAAATGACTCGTTCCCATCTACATGTTATTGTTAACATCCATGACAAATTTCATGATGATCCGACCAAAGGTACGACCCGTAGCCCGTGCCAAAGGATTTAGTCATGCAAAGAGTAAAATCCAAGATGGCTTCCCGCGGCAATGTTTTATTGGCGAATGACCCCAAAATGACTCGTTCCCATCTATATGTCATTGTTAACATCCATGACAAATTTCACAATGATTCGATCAAAGGTATAGGGCCTGTAGCCCGTGCCAAACACTTTAGTCATGCAAAGAGTAAAATCCAAAATGGCTGCTGGCAGCCATGTTTTTTGGCCGAACGACCCCAAAATGACTCGTTCCCATCTACATGTCAATATTAACTTCCATGACAAATTTCATGATAATCAGATGAACACTCTGGCCTGTAGTCCAAGATGGCCACTGACGGCCATTTTTTTTTGCCGAATGACCCCAAGATGACTCGTTCCCATCTACATGTCAATGTCAACGCCCATGACAAATTTCATAATGATCCGACCAAAGGTAGGACCTGTAGCCCGTGCCAAAGGATTTAGTCAGGTAAAGAGTAAAATCCAAGATGGCTTCCCGCGGCCATGTTTTATGGCCGAACGACCCCAAAATGACTCGTTCTCATCTATATGTCATTGTTAACATCCATGACAAATTTCACAATGATTCGATCAAAGGTAGGACCTGTAGCCCGTGCCAAACAATTTAGTCATGCAAATAGTTATATCCAAAATGGCTGCTGGCAGCAACGTTTTTTGGCCGTACGGCCCCAAAATGACTCTGTCCCATCTACGTGTCAATATTAACATCCATGACAAATTTCATGATGATCAGACGAACGGTAGGACCTGTAGCCCGTGCTTATGGATTGAATTTTGAAATCCAAGATGGCCACTGGCGGCCATGTATTTTTCCCGAATGACCCCAAGATCACTCGTTCCCATCAACATGTCAATGTCAACAGCTATGACAAATTTTATAATGATCCGACCAAAGGTATGACATGTAGCCCGTGCTAAAGGAAATTGTTGACGCATCACACACGCACACACACACCCTCGCACACACGCACACACAGACGACAAAGCCATGGCAATAGCTCAAACTTTACAAAGTAAAGTTGAGCTAATAAATAATAAAAAAAAATTCGCAGGGGCAAGGCATAATAAAATTGTGCTATATATTGCATGTATATGATCATGTTGCAGTTCCACATAACGTTGTTAAACTCTAAGAGTATTGCTGCTTTCATAAAACAACAGCTGGTGCCGATTTTAATCATATACCACAACTTCCTAATTAGAGTTAGAAAATAAAATATGATGTTATAATAAATTTTGAGTTATTTTTTAAAACCATATTCTCTCATATGTTGATTTGTATGAGCAAAAGCCGACTGGAATACTGCAATATGGCAGGTAAATTTAAAAAAAAAACAATTATTTTTGAAATTTATAGTCACATTTCTGTGTCATTACAGGCAGCCATCATGAATGTCTTACACTCAACTATCACTTCCGCATTAATGATTGCCGTATTTAAACACATTGGCTTTTAAAAACCTAATGGTTTTATAGAAAATAAAACTGGACGTAATTATATACGTCCTAGGCCAGAAATCTACAGAACACATCCTTAGATATAATTAATAATATCGATGAATACCTTGTAACTTTCTCTTTTATATCCAAACCTTTTCAGAAGAACAAGAGTATTAACAACACAGACAAAGAAACCATGGATTTCAATACATATGATCACCAATGCTCAATGGAAGATAACGCCTTCCCAGAGCAACGGAAACTATTTGAACAACCAAACAGTACACATACTGCATGTTGTGGGCCCATAAAGTATACAGTATAATATTCCAACCAGTAAACAGCAGACCCAGTAAGGAGATTTATTATGTCTTGTTGACTGTTCAACGGTGGTAAAAACAGAATGGAAATGATATAACTATATTTGTTTTGGAAATTATGTACATATTTGGCACTCAGCCTGTGAGTGCTAAGTGTTTAGTGCTTAATGATTCTATCTAGCCAGATTATTACTGGTAGGCTAAATAACCAGTGAGCTAGGTCAAGTTATGAAGTGTAAGGGTGGCACCCATATAACAATTTAAATCTGACATAAAATTTGAAAACCTACATAAATGTTTGAGTCCTTGATTCTGTCTAAATATACCCATTACCCCTTTCTTTACTGAATGGATTCTCCCACTCAAGACAGCAAATATTAAAGGTACTCAATCTGATCAGACGGTCCCCATATCATCAAGATACAACAACAACAACATTTCTTCAAAATACGCTTTACTTATCGGAATCGATTAATTGCAACAAAATAATGCTAACCACTGTCAACTATGGTATCCAATTTCCCAAAACGTGTTATTTATCAACATTTTGTTCAACGAAATATGGCCGTATTATCACTTTCAAGAGTATCACAAAATTTGGCCGTATTACCACTTGATTTTAGAGTTATCGATCTTCATCCGCAATTTTGTCTGAGATCATCTGTTTGATGACAAATTTCTGGGCCACAAATAATTGCACATATCGAGAAATAACAAACTTCAAAAATTTATATCTGATCACTCTGAGCTTTGATGTGTGGGTTCCTCAACTCGAATCAAATATTTTTTATCCCCGAAGCCAAAGAAATAGTAATTTAGGAGCGTTAATTTGGATAATGCATCTTTAAATAATAAAAATAATACATTTGCAGAAGAATCCATAATCATTGATGGGAATTGTTCAGATAATAAGATCATTAGATCAACAAACATACCTATTATCTGAACATTTCCGAAAAGGGTTAATATACAGTTTTAGTGACAATCTGTGCCAGAAATAGAAGCAAATATATATAAACTTTTGGCTTGATATTATTAATGCACACAATTATATCCTGTTCCAATGGAGAGATTCTATTTTGAACACAATGCAAGCCACAATGCATACATGTACACTAATGCCCAAAGTATATGACCCTTTGACCACAGCAGAATTATGGGAAAATTTTCAAGATATAGTCCGAAATACGGCTTGTTGCCATGAATGGCAACAAGCCATATTTCCGACTATATCCTGAAAAATTTCTCACAATTCTGCTGTGGTTTAGGGGTCGATTATTTAGAACATTTATCTTGAGATCAAATTTCGAAGAAAAATATATTCATAGACCATAAACCTTGTTTCAATATAATACCTCTTTTAATTGGTAGAAATTCATAATTAATATTGGACAAATATTGCTTCCAGTCCACAATTACAACATCATGTTATTCGCGGTGAATTACGTTAGATGAAATGAAATTTGCCTTGATTGATGGTGTTAACAAGATAGAGTAATGCCCTAAGTAATCAACTTCTTAACCACAGCAGAATTATGGATAACTTTTCAGGATTTAGTCGGAAATATGGCAACAAGCCGTATTTCCGACTATATCCTGAAAAATTTCTCATAATTCTGTTGTGGTTTAGGGGTCAATTATTTAGAACATTACTGTACCTTATAAATTAAGCAGTCATCTGAATGCTACTTGTAGCTTATGTGGCCTTCCTATATGATCCATCATATTTGGTAACCCTTTCACGATGGGAGTTGTGCTGGTGCCAGTGCATTACCTTGTATATGCGAGTCTCCCATAGGGAGACTCACATACATATATAAGAGAATGCACTGGCTTACAAGGTCAAGGTAAATATTGTTAGGCCAATGTAGTCTCTTAATTATATATCCGAAACCTATCGGAGACCCACATAAATAAGAGAATGCATTGACACAGGGTTTTCGCAAAATTTCAGGAAGCTCCAGTCATAGAAGTGTTAGTGTCAAGTTCGATTTTTGTATCAACCCATATTTCCTTGATCATTTTTCAAATTTATTGATTATAATAATGCGATACATTGATGGAAAGAGCACTGCATGGTACCAGCTCTAAGAGCTCTTTCCATCAATGTATCACATTATTATAATCAATAAATTTGAAAAATGATCAAGGAAATATGGGTTGATACAAAAATCGGACTTGGCACTGAAAGGGTTAAACGGAGATAATATGGAAAATTCTTAACAGCCAACATAAATATATGAAGTATCCAAATAATAATTTCCCCCAAAATAGAAATTGTAACCTTTGAAAGCCTATTACATTTTGAATTCATAGATTAATCAGCTGTGCATGTTCTGATCGACTAGTCAGATTAAATAGGAGATTTCAGGTCCTAGCATGCTCTCATTCAGTATAAAGCAAACAATGATACAATTATTAATCTTTCTAACAAATACTGAATGCAATTATAAATTAACATCAAGTCTGAGTTTAGTGTGCCTGTCATTTGCAGAATGAGGTCCCCAGAGGGGGAATTTAGTGACGCTATCCTGCATAGTGGGCTGGCCTCACTAAATTCACCCTCTGTGGGGCCTCATTATGCTTATAGGCCTTATCTTCTCTGGAAAGTTTCTTTATTATCAAATTTCTATAGAAACTTCTTCACATAGATTCCATTTTTTTTAGTTTAGTTTTTAGTTTCTCTATATCCCCAAATTGACAGATGACACACTGCATAATCGAGGTTCCCAATGGGTGTACATCACAATATTCACCATTTGGGAACTTCAATCTGAGTCTATGTCTCCCATAGTAGATGAAGCCTGGTGCAGAATGAGGTTCCCAGAGGGTGAATTTGGTGATGCTAGCCCACTATGCGGGATAGTGTCACTAAACTCGCCCTCTGGGGACCTCATTCTACAAATGACAGGCACACTATAAACACAGGCTTGATTAACATGACTACCAGGAGTCAGGACCCTTTCCCAAAAGCGAAAAGTACCATTTTTTTCCTCGAATTTTAACCTTCATTTCCCAATTTACCAAGACAGTTGATTTTAGTATGGGGAAACATATTAACCCTTTCTATACTGAATATATTCTCCAATTCACTTATAAGAGTATACACGTGAATGGTCTATTATTCACTTGGAGGGTGTTCAGGTAATAAAAGCAGATGAGACAGAATAACAGATAAATAGAAGACCAGAATGATTCATATTCATTTGTGGGAAATGTTCAGATTATAAGTTCAACAATGGTCATTTGTTGAACTTATTATCTGAACATTTCATAACTAAGGGAATTACTAATCAATGAGTATTTAGTATAGAAATGGTTCAAGATTAATATCGAATTGAAAATGTTTAAATGATGGATTAGTATTCATGAAATAGTTTTTTTTTACTGACAATTTGACCGTTAAGGCAATTTTAAATTATAACAATTATTTCTCTATTTTGGCTCTTTGCTAGTTGTCAACCATTGTCAATATTCATGATAATTACATGTCACAAGAGATGGACTGTCATCCGGTGCACACCCCCATGTGGCATTCCAACTAGTGCGAGCATACCTATAACTGAGATACTCAGGCATACTTACCCACCAAAAATCAGCATTTTTAGATTAACAAAGATGAACTGGAGGTTGGCTGTCCCAATGTGACTAAGGATACCCCAGGGCAGCCAGAGGCAGAAATGTTTTTTTATGCACTCCAAGTTATGCTATGGATAGCTAGGTAAGTCGGACGGACACATAACTGCATAAGTTTCAAAATAATTAACAGAAAATGTATTACAAGATCAGACATTATGCATCTTGAGAAAATTTTCTAGGTACAAAAGGGGGATAATTAACTACACACACAAAAGTTGGAAGGACCTCATAATCCCATGGTACTATATATCTGTGACAAGGCGATTCCGATATACACCCCAACCCATATCTCGGTTACAAGGTGTATAATAACTATAGAATGAAAAACCTGACCAAACAATTGAACACTCCAATGAATGTCCTCATAGCGGTGAATGTCCATAACAAATTTCACGAAGATCTGACAACCTATGTTGAAATATCTGCTCTGAAGGAGAAAAAAACTTTTCCCGATAGATATACAAAGATGAATAACTGTAGAATGGAAAACCCAAACAAAATAATTGAACACTCTATTGAATGTCCTCATAATAGTGAACATCCACACCAAATTTCATTGAGATCCGAGCACAACTGTTCATATGATCTAAACAGACATTGGATGGACAAAATGCCAACATTCCAGATAAACAAAGATGAATCACTCCAGAACTGAAAACATGAACAAAACGATTGAACACTCAATTGAATGTCCTCATAATAGTGAACATCAATAACAATTTCATTGAGATCATATACAGATGCAAAACAGTATAAAGGGTGTTAAAGTGGGTATAAATATTCTTGAATATTCTTCTGAAAATTTATGAGTCTATGGGGGTCAATCATTTTGAAATATAAAATGAACAAGAGGTTGCATCACAGGTGCTGGCATACCCCCGTAGTTAATTGAAGCATGGGCAAGATGGTACCCATATATACAAAGGAGAATAACTCTAAAATGGAAAACCATGAATATCACCAAAACTTGTGATGGTGGAAATCTATACCAAATATCATAGAGATATCCTGCTTAAAACCATTATTTCAAGATAAACAAAGAAGGATCATTCTATCTAGATTCAAGAACGAAAAAGCCGAACAACATTATGGGACCCTTTCTCCAAAGCACTCCAAACGGTGAACCTCAACAGCAAATACAAATCAACTATTTCAAGCTAAACAAAGAGGGATAACTCTAGAATGGAAAAATGCAAACATGATTGGGCCCTCTTTTGAAATAGTCCCGATGGCAACCTAATTCATACCAAATTTCATTCAGAACCAATAACCTATGCCTGAGATTAATGCCCAGACAAACATACGGACGTACAGTAATGCCCTAAATAATTGACTCCTTAACCACAGCAGAATTATGGGTAATTTTTCGGGATTTAGTCGGAAATATGGCTTGTTGCTCTCACTGAGAGCTTTCCGATGAATGGCAACAAGCCATATTTCCGACTAAATCCTGAAAAATTACCCATAATTCTGCTGTGGTTAAGGAGTCGATTATTTAGGGAATTACTGTAAATTCTGCTGTGGTTAAGGAGTCGATCATTTAGGGAATTACTGTACAGATGAAGAAAGTATATCAGCCAAAATCAGCCAACCGCCTCAATTTTACCAGCTTCCAGACAAACAAATCAATTTAATTTTATGCCTCATTAAAACTGACCATATAGTCTGACACAAAGTAGTGAAATCATGAAAAGACTGACAATATATTAAATATAAAATCAATGACACGACCATTATGGATGCTAAATACCAAACAAGTGTCTTATCTGCAAGGGTCTTTTGTCATCGAACTTTTCCCCATAAAGAAGACTTGTGTGAAATACGTAATGATTTTTCTCTTATCAGCTCAATCAGATTACATCTGGTTACTGGGATAAAAGGCAACATGTTCTTTGATGTGATTGTTGCCGTCGACAACAAAACAAACACAACAGGAAGATGACTATCATTTAGAGTAGAATGCAGTTTTATTAAACAAATCTTCCTTTAAAGCTCCCTATAATTTGATCCAGACCTGTGAAAAAATTGTGCTGGACATTTGCAGAATGAGGTCCCTAAGAGGGTGAATTTAGTGACACAACCCAGTACAGCGGGCTAGCATCACCAAATTAACCCTCTGGGGACCTCATTCTGCTTTAATAGGCTGCATCTTCTTTAGAATTAAACCATCATTATTATTAAATTAACAAGTTTTAAAATTTCTTCACAAAGGTTCTTTTTCTTTTTAAGTTTAGTTTCTCTATATCCTCAAATTGGCAGACGATACATTGCATAATCGAGGATCCCAATAGGTGCACATCACAATATTCACCATCTGGGAACTTGAGTCTGAGTCTAGGTCTCCCGTAGCAGATGAGACCACACAGAATGAGGTCCCCATAGGATGAATTTGCGACAGTAGCTCACTGCCTGTGGTAGTGTCACTAAAATCACCCTATAGCCTATAGGGATCTCATTCTGAAAATATCCAGCACCATATGCTCAGGCATGATTTAATTTTCCAGGACATACAGTAATGCTCTAAATAATCGACTCCTTTACCACAGCAGAATTATGGGTAATTTTTCAGGATTTTGTCGGAAATATGGCTTGTTGCCATTCATCGGAAAGCTCTCAATGAGAGCTTTCCGATGAATGGCAACAAGCCATATTTCCAACTAAATCCTGAAAAGTTACCCATAATTCTGCTGTCGTTAAGGAGTCGATTATTTAGGGCACTACTGTACATTTGTGGTGTTGCTTTATTTTACTGGATTCACTGAACAACTTATATGAACACTTTCACGACGGGAGCTGTGCTGGTGCAGCATTAACCCTTTAATGACAGGAGCTGCACTGGTACAGCATTAAAGACCCTGTGCCAGTGTATTATCTTCCATATGCGAGTCTCCCATAAGGAGCCTTGCATATATAAGATAATGCACTGGCTAACCAGGTAAAGGTAAATATTGTTAGGCCAACGTATTCTCTGAGGTTCCCTGTGGGAGACTCACATATATAAGAGAATGCATTGGTACATGGTTTTAGCAAAATATGAGGAAGCTCCAGTCATTAAAGGGTTAAAGATCCTGTGCCAGTGCATTCTCTTATATATGCGAGTCTCCCACAGGAAGCATCGCATATATAAGAGAATACACTGACTTACAAGGTCACAGTAAATATTGTTTATAGGCCAATGTATTCTCTTATATATGTGAGGCCAGGGATGCCGGAAACACCCAGTGCCATGCAATGCATTCCCTTATATATGAGTCTCCCATATATAAGATAATACATTGGCCTAACAATATTTAACTTGACCTTGTAAGCCAGTGCATTCTCTTATATATGCAAGTCTCCCTATGGGAGACTTGCATATGGGAGACCTCCATATATAAGAGAATGCACTGGCACAGAATCTTTAACGCTCCCATCATTCAAGGGTTAAGAGTAAACTTTTCATTATGTTATTGGTGGTTTAATAGGATCAATTGGAGGTTTGTCACTGATGCAGATCAAATTAATGGATGCTGAAAAACTCGGACAGGTGTATCTAACATATACCGGTAGGCTCGTTCAGATGTTCGAGATTCGATTCGGTTTGATTTGATAAGTTTCAATAAAATTTTAAACTGTCCTGCAACAGGGGATTTTGTCTATTATATAAAGAAAATGTCCTTAAAACATGTACCCAGGCGATGATTACGTTACTGAATATATATTTTGAACCCCATAATGGAGTTTGCTAAAGCATCAACTCTAGCTTGAGATACAGTAATGTCTGAAATATATGATCCTTTAATAACCACAGCTTGTTTGTTTTGTTTTATTAGGGTTTATCGTCGTTCTAGCCGCCAGGCCACACACGACGTTGTCAATTTTACAGGTGGAGGAAAGACCATGCAGAGGCTTAATTTCACCGTGAAATTGTTCCACTGCGTGTAGAAACCACCGACCCCCGGAAAGCAACTGACAAACTTGCCCAGATACACGATTCCGGTCACCCTCCCTATGACAGGGTTCGAACCAGCTTCGTCAGCGCTGGACAGCCTGTGACGGCGTAATGCACATGGCACTCTACCGACTGGACTACCGGGGGCCTCTTAATAACCACAGCAGAATTATGGGAAATTTTTCAAGATTTAGTCGGAAATATGGGTTGTTGCCATTAATCGGAAAGCTCTCAGTGAGAGCTTTCTGCTCTCAGTGAGAGCTTTCTGATGAATGGCAGCAAGTCATATAGTCATATTTCCGACTAAATCCTGAAAAATATCCCATAATTCTGCTGTGGTTTAGGGGTCAATTATTGTTCTTTCCTGGTCGCTTTTGAAAACTGCTTAACCTTCCATGACTGAAGCTTCCTAAAATTTTGCGAATGCCCTAAGCCAAATGTAATCTCTTATAAAGAATGCATTGGCCTAACAATATTTGCCTTGACATTTTAAGCCAGTGCATTCTCTTATATATGTGAGGATCCTTATGGGAGACTCGCATACAAAAAGAGAGTGCACTGGCACAGGATCTTTGCACACAAGAGCAGCTCCGGTCATTAAAGGGTTATCTGGATAATTTCACTTTGTCGCATTACTAAATGTCCTAAATAATCGACCCTTTAACCACAGCAGAATTACGGGAAATTTTTCAGGATTTAGTCAGAAATATGGCTTGTTGCCATTCATTGGAAGCTCTCACTGAGAACTTTCCGATAAATGGCAACAAGACATATTTCCGCCTAAATCCTGAAAAGTTACCAATTATTCTGCTGTGGTTAAGGAGCCGATTATTTAGGGCATTACTGTATTCACACTGGGCGAAAGGCACCTAAAGAAACCTGGCCCATGTCTATAAGAAACTAAGATCGTCAAGCCTGCAAATAGTGTGTCTGTCATTTGCAGAATGAGATCCCCAGAGAGTGAATTTAATGACGCTATTCCACATGGTAGGCTAGCATCACAAAATTCACCCTCTGGGAAACTCATTCTGCTTAGGCCTCAACTGCTGTGTGAGACTTAGCCATATTTCCGACTAAACCCTGAAAAATTTCCCATAATTCTGATATGGTTAAAGGGTCATATACTTCTGGCATTACTGTAGGTCCATACTAGTAAGAACATGAAATAATTTTATAGTGATTATGATTTTCCTCTTCAAGCCAGGCACTTAGTTTACAGAATGAGCCCCCCCCCCCCCCCCCCCAATGATAAGCAGGTTTTAGAACACATGTTTGCACACCATGACGTTACGAGTCGAATACCTTAATAAATGACAAGAACACAGCATACAGTAATGCCCTAAGTATATGACCCTTTAACCACAGCAGAATTGTGGGATATTTTTCAGGATTTTGTCAGAAATATGGTTTGTTGCCATTCATCGGAAAGCTCTAACAGGGAAGATTCCGATGAACGGCAGCAAGCCATATTTCCGACTAAATCCTGAATTTTTTTCACATAATTCTGCTGTGGTTTAGGGGTTGATTATTTAGGGCATTACTGTAGAAAGTTGCCAGGTTTAGCTTGTTGCCATTGCCAACAAATGTCACATGACTCACATGACCATTTCTCCCACAAAAACACGGTCATTCCCAATTAGAAGTTTTCTGTCCAACGTGTAGAATGTTGAACTTGTAACAAAGAAGAATACAATCTTCTAATACCGATCGAATGAGCGACCAATGCTATGCATTAAATGGTAGAATGGGATATACCTACGATAAAAGATCTTGTTATGTTTGAAGCCAATTTACAGTATCAGTGATCGCAGTGTGGACAGCCTGTCCTCACCACCCGACTATTATCTACACATTTTGCTACATTTTAGGCCAATAACTATAAATATGTAGGTTTGGTGCAGTAAAATCATGGCTTTACTGAGAGCGATATCTTGCCACTATTATTGAGCAAATTACAGTAATGCCCTAAATAATCGACTCCTTAACCACAGCAGAATTATGGGTAACTTTTCAGGATTTAGTCGGAAATATGGCTTGTTGCCATTCATCGGAAAGCTCTCGTCGACAGCTTTCCGATGAATGCCAACAAGCCATATATCCGACTTGATCCTGAAAAGTTACCCATAATTCTGCTGTGGTTAAGGAGTCGATTATTTAGGGTATTACTGTATGACATAGATTCCTGGTCATGTATAAGCCAGAATAAGTGAATGTTCAGACGACCACGATTCAATCATATTATAAAGTGGAGGAATCGGGCCCGACAAAATTGTAGATAGTCTGTTCACACGATGGCAATGTCGTCGATATGAGGATATCATAAGCCATGGTTAACAACGTGATTGACTACCCTGCGGTCTTTCCATCTATAATTTTTACATACACATATGACTGCGATTCCATCGCAAGTGGAGGTATCCAAGGACACACCATGATTTCGCAGCTGAAATCAAACAGTGTTTGATATTCATTTTATACTCATGATCTTGTCATGAGCATGCACAGTCCAACTACCTCTTACTACCCACGATGGAAAACTTCCCACATACGATTGAATCGTTGTTGTCTGAACGTTCACTAAGACAGATGCAAATCTTACCATGTCAACAATAAATCCATTTAGAACACTAGAATAAACTCGCAACAAATATGGAAGTTTGGATTATACAGCCAGTCACAAAATATTATACCAGACCAATGACTTAATGGATCCATTAATATTGAGGAGTCTCATGATATAAAACATAGCACACTATATATGTACAGTTTACTTGATCAATGGAGGACACTCTAAGATACTTTAACTCATGCAACTCTATTGAACTAGAGGCCTTTCATGGCAACCAAGTGCATACTAGAATAATCAATGTGTGCATGAAATTCTGAAGGCTAATTATAAGAGTTGATAACTGTATCATGTACTGGTTAATAGCCATTGTTTACTCGTGACATTAGAGAGGCATGTCAGGCATGCACGCTCAAATGTGATTAGAGTGACTATCACAAATGGGAATAGTTAAAGACACATAATCCAAATTAACGCTCCTGAATTAATAATTCTTTGGCTTTGGGGGTTAAAAAATATTTGATTCAAGTTGAGGAACCCACACATCAAAGCTAAGAGTTATCAGATATTGATTTTTTAAATCTGTTATTTTTCACCACCTGTAACATTTGGCAGCCTAGCAAATATTTGTCGAGCCAACCGACATACTCTCGATACAAGATCTGTTGAACAAAATGTTGATATATAACACGTTTTATGAAATTTTGTACTCTAGTTGACAGTGGTTAGCATTAGTTTTTGGTAATTAATCGATTCTGATAACTAAAGTGTCTTTGGAAGAAATATTGTTGTTGTTGTAATCAGATATAAATATGGGGACCATCAAATCGGATTGTGTACCTTTAAGGTTTCCGTCATATTTGCAATCAGCACAAAAAGATGCCTATATAATATATTGCATTATTTATAAGTCACAAAAGGCATACAGTAATGTCCTACATAATCGACCAATAAACTACAGCAGAATTATGGGAAATTTTTCAGGATTTAGTTAGTCTGATTTAGTCGGAAATATGGCTTGCTGCCATTCATCGGAAAGCTCTCACCGAGAGTTTTCCGATGAATGGCAGCAAGCCATATTTCCGACTAAATCCTGAAAATTTTCCCACAATTCTGCTGTAGTTTATTGGTCGATTATGAAGGACATTACTGTAACTCTGCAAAAAGAGATAATTAATGACCCCGGAAAGCCGGCATCCAGGTTAAAACAGACCTCAGAATCTAGATTCTCCCATTCAGTTCCAAAATTATACATTGGAATGGTCTAACTGTTGTTCATTTTGAGGTATGTTCAAGATATTTAAGCAGACAACAGACATGCCAAATGATAATACAAGTGCAAAAGAATTCATTTTCCTTGCTAGCAAATATTTTGATAATAAGTTCAACAAACGGTCTATGGCTGTTTTGTTGAACTATTATCTGAACATTTCCTAAGGGAACTATACTTCTCAATGAGTATTTAGTAAAGAAATATGGGAGGCCAAATTCACTTTTAATAATTCTTTGTGCTTAAGCACAAATATTTGCACTTATGCACAAATATTTGAGCTTAAGCACAATTATTTGAGCTTAAGCGCAAATATTTGTGCTTTAGTGCAAAATATTTGTGCTTAAACTCCAATATTTGTGCTTAAGCTCAAATATGTACATTTCATTCGCCATCAATATAGATCTTCCCTCAAAAATATAATAGGCTTCCCCATATTTGAACTTCTAATATGTAGTGGACTCACAACAGGGTGTTTGGTAATGGTTTTTAATTTCCTTATTTGCGCTTAAAAATTGTGCTTAAGCGCAAACAATTGTGCTTAAGCATAAATAGCTTATTTGTGCTTAAGCGTAATTATATTATTTGATCTTAAGCACAATTATTTGTGCTTATCCTTAAGCACAAAATATTGTCCTTAAGTGCAAATAATTGTGCTTAAGCGCAAATAATTATTAACAGTGAATTTCACTTCCCGTAAAGAAAGGGTTAATTATACCATACTGGTGTCCATAACTATTTTTCCAAATAAAAATTCATGAACAAATCCATAATTAGTGCCATGCTAATTCATATACACATTTAACCTTTTCAAGACGGAAGTTGCACTGGTGCAGCATTAAAGATCTTGTGCCAATGTATTCTCTTATATATGTGAGTCAAGTTACATCAACAACATTTCTTCAAAATATGCTTTAGTTATCCGAATCGATTAATTACAACAAAAACCACTGTTAACTGTGGTATAACATTTTCCAAAACATGTTATTTATTAACATGTTGTTCAAGAAAATATGGACGTATTACCACTTGATTTTTGAGTCCATCTTCATCCGCAATTTTGTCCGAGACAGTTGGTTTGACGATTTTTTCCAGGCCACAAACAAGTACACATTTCGAGAATTAACAAATTATAAAAAATTGATATCTGATCACTCTGAGCTTTGATGGGTGGGTTCCACAACTCGGATCAAATATTTTTATTTAGTGACGCTATCGCACACAGAGGGAACCTCATTCTGCTTAGGGCTAAACATGCACATTAATTTCATGGCATTTTTTTTATTTGAAGAATAATGAAAGACATGCCAAATCGATTATAGCTGACAAACTGCATACATGTAGGTACCCTGATGCTAATTTCTGGAGCATGCAAGCCTGCAAATAGTGTGTCTGTCTGTCGTTAGCATAATGAGGTCCCCGGAGGGTGAATTTAGTGATGATATAACGTACGGCGGGCTAGTCACCAAATTCCCCCCTCTGGGTACCTCATATCGGCTCAACGTCAACTGCTATCGGAGACCTAGGATCAGATTGAAGTTCCCCAGATTGAAGTTGGTGATGTTCACCCATTAGTCACCTCGATTATGCATTTTATCTTATGCAAATGAGGGGATATAAGAACTTCCCAGAAGGTAAAAAGTAACTAAAAACAATGTTAATTTGAGACTTTAGATACTTCCCCGGTGATGAGGCCTAAGCAGAATGAGGTTACCAAAGGGTGTACTTGGTGATGCTAGGCTGCTGTCTAGGATAGCGTCAATAAATTCACCCTCTGGGGGACCTCATTCTGAAAATTACAGACACACTATTTGCAGCCATAATTTTCAACAATAAGGCCACTTTCTTTTATTTGTTGGTTTACAGATCATCCTACCCTAAAATCATCAAAGAAGACAAGAATTCACATCTGAGATGTGGGGTTGATTTGTGGTAGCTACAGAAAACATAACCTTGGAATTGAAAATGCCTTCATCATAACTAGCTATCATACACAACACTGTTGAGGAAGTCTGACATTCACATAAATGAACCATAAGGAGCATAACTCACCCAAAAATAGGCAGACCTAACAGGTTTTCAAACTCAATCAAGCCATTGTCGAGCAAATCTCATATACCGAATATCAACAAAATCAATTGATATTTGTTCAAGTTATCAGTAATGCTCTAATTAATCGACCTCTTAACCACAGCATAATTATGGGTAACTTTTCAGGAAATATGGCTTGTTACCATTCATCGGAAAGCTCTCGCCGAGAGCTTTCCGATGAATGGCAACAAGCCATATTTCCGACATAATCCTGAAAAGTTACCCATAATTCTGATGTGGTTAAGAGGTCGATTAATTAGAGCATTACTGTATCATGCTAATGTGATCAAAATTCATGAAAATTAATTAAGGGCCGTAACTCTGCCCACTATAACTCTGCCCAAAATACCGAAATACCATCAATTTAACCCTTTCTTTACCCATAATTCTGCTGTGGTTAAGAGGTCGATTAATTAGAGCATTACTGTATCATGCTAATGTGATCAAAATTCATGAAAATTAATTAATTAAGGGCCGTAACTCTGCCCACTATAACTCTGCCCAAAATACCGAAATCCCATCAATTTAACCCTTTCTTTGACGAGTAATTCTCTTTCTTCAGATAAGTTCAACAAACTTTATTATTGATGTTTTATTCTCATGATTACAAATGAATATTGAGAAATACAGAATGATATTTTTTATTTTTGTCTGATTCGACCGGTACGAAGGCGGTACGAAGATGTTTAGAGTACGTTTTTTTTTATTTCTGTGCGAATTCCGAAATGGATTGGATTTATCTGAACATTTCCCACCAAGGAATAAATCTCCTTCTGCACTTGCTTTCTATTTTGTTGTCTGCTTCTGAACCCCTCTCCAAATGAATACTAGACAATTCTAATATATATAGGCTGAGTTTGTTGAATTTACTGTCTAAACATTTCCCGCCAATGAATAAGATTCCTTCCAAATTTCTACCATCTATTGTCAGCTTACATTTCCTGACACCCCTCCAGTCAAGTAATAAAACTATTCCAATTCATTGTATATACTTTCCTATCTGAATGGGAGAATCCATTTAGTAAAGAAAGGGTTAGCCATTGTGACAACCTCAGTTATCTTTGGCTTGTGGAATCTCTGCAGTGGAACACGACATGCTGAATATTACATTTACCCATCATATGCCCTAACATACTCACCTAGGTGTCCAGCTTGTGCTGCCTCGTGAATTGGATGTTCTCCTTTAGAACTACGGCCCCAAGGATCGCCTCCCTTTTGGATGAGCAATAACACCGTGTCTTTATAACCTTTAATGGCAGCGCAGTGAATTGGGCTGAAAGAATCATAAACAAAATAGCAAAATGGTAACGCAGCATATTTGCGCTGATGGGGTCATTGTCACAATGCTCCAATCACATTCGTTAAGTATTCACAGCTTTTCAGTCACAAATGTAGTTATAAGCTTTTAATCAGCGATCACTTTACTGGTCTGTTTTCAAATGTTGTTGTTTAGTCACATGATATGCAGTGAATATTATCACTAAAAATTTGACATCATTCGAGACAAAATGGCAGCATGCGCTGATTCTATGAATAAAATTTAGAGAAAGGATCGATTCAAAATTTCAACTGTACAAGTCTCTTAAATTCTGTAATTGTTGTTTTGGTTTTGTTTTGCATTGTTTTAAAGTAACCAAAGAATGATAACTCTATAAAATGATAGCACCAGACTCATTTTTGCTACAATGATTAGATTGATTTCTGCAGACTTAATAGTGTGGAAGTAACTCTATTAATATCACAAAGGTTTGGTTAAAGATGCCATTTCTTTTCTAGTTTGCAGTCATATAATAATGTGGTCAGTCAGACCTTCTATTTTGTGCATGTAGGGTGCGAGGATAATTTAAAAACGGTGTGCTGTTGAATACACACGGAAGTGATAATTTAAGTACTACAGGCAATTTAACCCATTTATGATGGTAACAACGCTGGTACCGCATTAAAGATCCTGTGCCAGTGCAGTCTCCCATATGGAATCTCACATAAATAAGAGAATGCACTGGCTTACAAGGTCAAGGTAAATATTGTTAGGCCAATGTATTCTCTTATATATGTGAGGCTCCCTATGGGAGACTCGCATTATAAGAGTATGCATTGGCCCAGGGATTTCATAAAATTTCAGAAAGCTCCAGTCATGGAAGGGTTAATATTTTCCAACTTCTGCACAGAAAATGATTATTTCAGTCAGTCAATCATCCACCATATAAAGTAATGCACTGTTCTCTTGATTTCAATGTTCAGATTATCTCTCATCAGTAAGAATGTCATGTGACAATCATGTAAACTGATGCCTGCTTGCATAAAGCTGTGTTTATACCATTGAAGTAATTGAACAATGAATGTAATGTCAAGATGATAGTTTATTTATTACTATGGTTAAACTTGCTCACATTCAGATTAAAGATGCATAATCCTATTAAACGGCCCTAAATTAATATTTCTTCGGCTTTGGGGTAAAAAATATTTGATTCGAGTTGAGGAACCCACCCATCAAAGCTCAAAGTTATCAGATATAAAAAAAATTTAACTGTTATTTTTCACCACATCGTCTATTTGATGGCTTGACAAATACTAGTAGTCAAATAATCTTCTTCCATAAATATATGGACATGCGAACACATCGTCGCGAGAATTCAAAAGGTCATGCAATGTCACAGTTCGCTGTGACTTTGCATGACGATCAATGCTATCGCAAATTAATTTTTTAATATGACGAAAAGTAACATCAATAACAACAAATAAGTTAACTTGTGATAGTTGACGTATGTGGATACATAATATTATTATTTATGAATTGGTAAGAATGTTATAGTCATGCAAATAGACATGGTTAATATATAACAGCATTCCTGTTACAGGTGAAAATATTTCTGTTTACATTTGAGATGATATATGTGGGGAATTCCACAAAAACTATGGGCATCACCATATATGGAAGTTGAAAACCACTCTCGCTCGTCGTACAAACCATCAGGAATTTCTAGTCATGGAAGGCTTAAATGTTCTTGTTGAGCAATATTCCAATATTACTGCCCATCTCTAAATCAAACTTAACCCTTTCAGTGCCAAGTCCGATTTTTGTATCAACCCATATTTCCTTGATCATTGAATTGTCTCGCACACTGTGTGACAATCAAAACAAAGCCTGATACAACCTAAATACAGGTGCTAACTGATGCATGGAATAGTGTAAACAGTCCCTTAGTATAGGTTCTCTATAGCCGCTTTCACTGACATGCAGAAAAATGTCGAGCAGCTATCCTTTTCACAGGCCAACGTTCCGAATCAAAATGGTCTAATTTCTTCCACTTCTCCCATCCATCTTCATGTAGTTGTGATGCTGACTGGACCTTCCGTCACTGATTTCAATTTTTTTTTGAAATCTGATGCATTTAATAACTGCATCAGCCACAACCCTGTGAAAGCACCAGTGATATATGCATGGTTTGAAATGTTATGCATAACCTGATAGCCACAGGCATTGGCAAAAAATTATATTTTTAAAAAGTATAATATATATTTCCTTAAAGAAAGCCTTCACACTGAACTATATGGATTAGAATGCAAGCCCAGGAAGAGGCACGAGCAATAAAGTTAATAGCCAAATTTAGAGGTAATATACTCTTCTAAAACAGATTGTACCTAAATATGAACTCTTAATGAATCTGTTATGATTAGTTATGTGAAATAACTCATATATTTAGAGTGCTATATTGCTCAAATGTGTACCTCCCCCCCTTGTTTTGGAAGAAACATCCCAGGAGGTGCCATCCAATTCATAGTTGCGAGCGAACCGAGCAAGTATAACTGAAGAAGATACTCTTTGTTCTTCTCTTTCTTTGTCATCTTCTTCGTTCTTCATCTGTCGGTTCTAAGGTCCCACCCGCCATGGGATGCAAGGAGACGAACTCACTCTCCGCCTTAGCGACAAAACGACCAGCACAGGAGGAGGCCTACTCTGAAGATGGCGAGACAACCAACATTAATAGTGAACTAACAGCTGTTTGCCAAAGCAAAAGGCAGATAACCTGATGCCCAATTTGTGGCACAGGGATCAAATTGAGAACCCATTAGGCCAAACGGGTTGTACAATGATAATGGAGTCAAGCCATCGGATCAGAGGGAGCCCCCACCATCGCATGCTGCAAGGTGGTCATGCCCAAGCTAATATCCTGGCCAAGCTGGAGGGTGGGGAGAGGTCATTGTTCTCCAAGCCCCTAGACGGTTGAGTGACAGGTAAGGCCTTTCTGAGAAGTCTTTCATTCTGAGAGCATGCGCGGCCAGGGGGTACTTGACGTACTACCGTATCGATAGGGCCACTGCCCTGCGCTTAAGCTGCCAAAGGCCCGTCGGCCATGTCGTTTCATGCGCACGCGAGTTGGCAGCTTTTGCGCCCAGAACCGCTGGCAACCGGTGGGGGACAAAACGTCCTGGAGGTCCCAAGTACCCCGTCAGCTCCACCGGTAGCATCCCCACTAGTTGATTGAACCGCCGTTGGGTAATCGGAGGAGCGTGAACTGGTCCTGTCTTCCTTCTTAGAACAGCTTCCTCTTCTTTCTTCTTCTGATCACATGTCTCTGAGGTACCTATGTATCACAAGATATCCTTGTAGAAACCCTGTGATACAAATCTTTCGGGTGTATAAATATATAAAGTGAAATAATAGATATATCAGAGTGATATATAAGTCAGCATGAAATCATGACAGAAGGCCCTACCAAAGCTGCGCCCATCAATGCAATGGGCGGAGCCAGAGCACAGATCCCTGGCATGATCCAATGTATCACTAAATATATCTATATAGCCCCTCAGAGAACATGACTAACAGCCATAAGCACCGGGAGCTCATGGCCGAAAACCGCAGGTGACCAGAGCAGCCACTGAGAAAGCAGGTGCCAAACAATAGTGTCAGACGAGTTAATTTTTGAGAAATTCCCAACAATCACCATCATTTGGAATGGAGACAAAGCAAATTTTGCAATCACGACTATTATGTTCAGCCTAAATCCACACACAGCACTATTATTAGGTCCTCACGACCATTAGGCACCTGAGAGCAGTCCACGTTCCCAGTGGAATACCCACCGCAATCTGATTTTAAGAAATTAAGGTGTGCATACCATGTCTATGACTCTATATAATGTACTTAATTAAACGATCGTAGTAAAATATGAAGATAGTTGTCTCTTCTACAACAGAAATCAGTTCAAATGATGTACAATGTGGTCCGATGATAAACACAGGTAAATTGTCACCGTCACCATACGGAATATTCAGGTCTGAGCCTCTGCCCAGAACATCATGTCACTTTTCCCCAAACATGCAGCAGAACGACCAAGGCGTGTGTGATAGGTAGGTTAGTGTGCAGCATGCAGCAAACTAGGGGAAGACCCGCTCTAAAATTGGCTCCCCTCAGAAACAAATGAATGAAATTATCATCCTCCGAGTAAAGGACACACATCCCTTACAATGTTGCATATTTACTTATTGAATTTTAATAGCCATGACAGAGAGGAACTCCCCCTACCCAAGTGGTCCTGTTTAAGGCATGTTTAAGGAAAATAGGACAAATCCAGCATAGACCAAAGCGCGCAGAGTTGGCAGCATGTTTTCAGGCCCTTATGATTGGGCGTCTGGTGCCATGGGGATGGGATCCACTTGTACAGGGTGGTCCCCTGCCTGCTGGGGAAAGGTCTGTAATGCTGGTCAATGATCTTCCTCGAAAGCTAAGCTGGACAGCGCAAACGTCTTTGCCTGTTGTATTGTCTATGTGCCAGATAATCAAATTGATATGGGCAATAGAAGGACGAAGAGCCATGTGATGGACTCTTGTCAGAAAGTCTATTGGCAGTGGTCGTGGGACACGTGACAATATAAATGCTTTCCATGTAAATGTGCTTCATTCGGGTGTGAAGTCTATTCGCCATATCAACGGTACGAAAGGTCTGGACACGTATATATATTTGAAAATATTTGAAAATACCTTCAAAACTCCTACCATGCCCTTTATGAACAATGCACGCCGTATTGTATGTACAGCATGTTCGTGTACCAAGCTCACATTTGATATGGTTACTTGCCCTAAATAATGTATCCCCCCCCTCGTCGTCTTGGAATACCACTGCTATTATATCAGTATTCATTGGGGACCGTCATCCAGGCATTCTTCTTTCTCAAATTTTGGCCACTGTCGCCATTAATGCTGCGAGAAACGGCCACATACGGAATCGAACATTCCACAGCAGCAATTGACAATGGGCCAGTTAACTGGAGGGGTGAAGTCACCATGATTCCAAATACCTGTCAGGCTGGGATCATGAATAATTCCATTGCAAATAACACTTGCACATTCCCATAATTGAATCAAGAAGGGGAAAGGATCAAAAGTATCTTCAAATATATTCGTAGATAGTGAAACCATGATTAAACACCGTCAGAGTGACAATAAGCTTCTTCCCTTACTCTAGAGAATGCAAACCTGATCACCCATGATTTGTAATTTTGTGTCCCAATTTTGTGAGCCATATCCAGAATCGTAGCAACCCGACCCCCACCGTCTGTAAACCTGAACAGGAAGGATAGCAATTATGTTTGTATTCCGGAAGGAGACACCATTTAGTCGAGAAACAACCCAGCAATTTTGAAATGATGGGTTAATTTTGGATACAATTCACAATAATAACTAAAATCTGGAATTGAGACTTTTAAGAGTGAAATCTTTTCTTCACGATTAATTTTAGTCCTAATCCCCGCAGATCACCATTACTAGGCCATCACGAATATCATGCACCGAGAGCAAGATAAGCCCATCGTCAGACCGGCTTGCTTAGAATCGCCGCTATTGTTCATCAGAGCAGAAACAACGAGATAGATATGAAAGCGACCTACATGGCTGAGAGTGATCATTAGCTATGATGTCCGGGGGACAATGGCATGTCATGCTTGCAATCATTAAATGCTAGCAGTTCTAAATTCGACAGTGAAGTTGAAGCGCTGTACGAGAATCGAATCATGTTCCCCAACAGAATTCTGACCCTTGTCAGATATCAATCCCTGTCTGAAATTAATAATGACACTAATGAATCTTAGTACCACGACAGTCATTATGTAACCAAATAACAATGATTATTAAACATGAAACAGTACCATTCTGATATTGATAAACTGTAGTCAACTTCAAGCGTCGACAAACACATCTGGATCATAGGAGACATGTGTGAGAGTAGTGAAACATAAAACACAAAGTATTATGTGAAAGCACATTGTTCTGACGATTAGCGAGGGAATTAATGAAAGAAAATTCCCCAAAATGAAACGCCATAGTATAATAACATTCGCACGAAATTAGGAGACTTCGATAGCGAATCACGTGGCAGTTAGGGTCAACCAATTCTAACCTACCTTAGAGGTTCTAGAATAAGGCCATATATGTATTTCGCACAATAAACGTAACCTTATGATAGATATCATCGTCAGCAAAGCGGGAATGATTGAAAGAAAATTCCGCGAGTTGAAAATACCACGAGTAAAATAACACAAAATTAGGAGACTGATTATTAAAACGAACCACGTGGCATTAACAATCTAACCAAGGCTATCATACCTTATAGGGTCTATAAGAATTCCATATATGTATTGTTCACAACAATTGATGTGCGTCGTATCATTTAAACGATGGTCGCGCTATGGCGAATTGGAATTCAGACGGCATTTTGTCGAAAACACGGAACAATTGTTTTGTTTGAAGCGAAACGGTCCATGAATTCGAAACCGAAAATGATCAAAATGAACGCGGAGGCAACCAGAGGGAATTATTGTATAGATAAATTGAATTTATTGAGTTGTAGGTGAAACTCCAAATTCAAATACACCCTTATACTTATCTTGTTGGCTCGGCAGCAGAAATAAAACTAAGACAATTCGATCAAGCAGAGCCAGTTATATGGGGAGCGTTCAAGCGTGACTAATCTTGGCAAGTCAATCAACGATCGGGAGGCGACCAAAAAGTTAACCCTTTTCTACTGTGGCTTGCAAAGCAGGACATATATCCATATAGTTCAGTGTGAAGGCTTCCTTTGGCGGAAATATATGAAATGTGGCTCTCCTAAATATTGAATGTTGAGTACTTACGTTCTCCCCCTTGAGTCTTGGTGAGCCACATTGGCCCCAGCTATGATGAGTATCTTTGAGCATTCCTCGTTACCCAATGAAATTGCATAGAAAAGTGGAGAGCATTTATTGCGGTCTTCGATGTTCACTTTGGCTTTACATTTCTTCACTAGTATATCAACACATTTATGGTGGCCCCTGCTTGCTGCACAATGCAAAGCTGAAACAGATCATATTGAATATGACAGCATTTTGTTATATGGATGCTTTATGTATAGATATGCAGGCTATTAGATTGGTCAGCTTAACTTTTTCAGTGCCAGGCTTATTTTTCTTACATTTCTCATGGGCATAAAAATTATTACTATGAATACTTGGTGATAGTTTTGAGTTATAACATGCCCCTAAGGACTTATCCAGTTTGTTTTTAAATTCGCTATAGCATGCTTAAGCATACCCAAAAAAAATTCAACACAAAGAGAGAAAAAAATCGAAAAAAGAACAAGAAAAAAGAAGATAGATCGCCCCTGGCACTGAAAGAGTTAAAGGTCCATCCCATATATATCAGGGATGTCGTATAAATATATAATCAGCAGATAGCTCAATTCAGAACCTTTCGGCCTCTAGCTTTGTCCTTCTTTAGCATTTAATATAAGGGAGACAACTACATCTTTGAAGTAAGCAATATTACATAATGACAATAAATCAGTTCAGTTGGACCATGCAACAACGTTATTGGTCCAACTGAACTGATTTATTGTCATTATATAATATTGTATACTGCGAAGATGTAGTTGTCTCCCTTATATTAAATGCTGAAAGAGGCCAAAAGCTTCTAAACAGAGCTATCTGATGATTATACATTAGATTGCTCTTTATTTGATTGGCATAACTTTGGCACATAAGAGCAAACCATGTTTTGTCCTGGTAGGAGAACATTTGGACATTTAGAACATAAAACTTGAAACCTTGCATTTGATTTCCAAGAATGATAAATTTCATTGAGATCTGATAACCAATGCTCTATGCAGACTATGCTCTTCTTACTGTAGTGTGGTCGTGGTACGCAAAAAAAGGGGTCAACCCAGAAGAAATTGGTATAGAAGCGATCTCGGTGTCATTCAACGCGGGAGAATCTCTGCTACAACATATCCAAAATCCGCTAAAATCCGCTTTGGGCAAAATCCAGGATCCAAGATGACGTCCAACATGGCCGCCTTTAGTCAAAAGAGATTCTGACTGAGATTAATTCGACATAATGAGAACAAATGTTGCCATATTAATACAAATGTATATATTTTTGCGAAGGTAAAGTATTATGCCACATATCTATAGAAATAATGGAACCCCTCGCCCCAGATGGCTGCCAAAATGGTTGCCTAAACTCGAAAATTTGAAACTTAAAGATCAATTCCTGTTGTTTGATAATGGTTCAGACTGGCGACATTGATTAGTCATATTCATGTTAATTCATCATTGGAGCAATGAAAGATACCATAAATGGGGTCCCAGACTCATATACACCCTCAAAAATTTGATTTTACAGAACGCGGTATAAAATTCCACAAAAATCGCCATTGGGATTCCAGTCGTATATCAACAAGAAATGGACAGAACTGTACAATGTAAGTTGGGCATACCATTATCTATAATTACTCCAATTCAATGAAACCCAAATTGGCGCTTTGTCTTAAAATGGCTGCCAAAATGGCGGTCAAAATATGGAAAATGGCAGATATTTAGAATGGTCGTCAGAGGGTTAGACCCAGAAGGAATTGGTAAAGAAACGGTTTTGTTGTCATTCGACGCGGGAGAATCTCGTGTATAACATATCCAAAATCCGCTTTGGGGAAAATACAGAATTCAAGATGGCGTCCAACATGGTCGCCAATAATAATGAAAATGGCAAATATGTAGTTATTCACGAAAACCCATTCGACAAAACGCCAATTCGGCACCAATACACATCATTGATTGAAATCAATGTTTTTTGTGGGTATGAGTAGCCAATCACGATTCAAAATGCTAAGATGGCTACCAAAATGGCCACCGAAAATTGTCGAAATTTAAGTTCTGCTCAGAGGAAAGCCGAAACAACACTTCGGTTGTGAGCTAACGATGACAGACCTATTAAACATGTTGCCAATAATCTACTACCACAATCAGTTTAGCCCGAAATGTTCCAACTAAGCAGTATCTACTGCAGGATACAACACGATGTCCACTTATTACGAGGGACTATCTGGAAATTAATTAAAAAGAAATTAAATTGCTACGAATCTGGATTATTTGAAAACACAGTGTCAACATTTCTACTTATAACGACTATTCGGAACATCAAATATATGGGCATCAGTCCGGAAGCATTAGGCTATAATAAATTTTCCAGTGCTGGCGAAAGTGAAAAGGACAGGCGGGAAAAGCGAATAATCTGGGGTTTACTTAATTGGTGGGCAAGTTGGTTATCGGAGCTGGGGAGTTTCAAAGTAAAATTATTTTCTTCAATATCAAGAGGAAAAATGAAAATTCGCACGTACATTGTATACCCTTCACATTTTATGTGACAATTCCGTGTCATGCGATTGTGGGTATATACATGTGGATAGAAACATTCTAGTACATATATAGACGCACCTATATCGTCTACACATTTAGTGAATTTCATCAATGATATGTAGACACAATGTGCGTCACGGCTGGATCTGACCCATATGCGTAAAGGTATCAACCATTTAGCTTGATTAACTGGCATTTCAAGGTTGTCATTGGATAGAAATGCCACATGAACATGGCGATTAACAACATGTTTGTCTAAGAAATGTGAACAATGAACATGTTATTTTCCGGATGTTAGACAATCAAACTGCCACATAAGGCGTTCATCCATGCTCATCAGAGCACGAAATATGTGCAAATTAATGACACGAAAACTATTTCATGCGGACGACGTACTCTAGACCTACATCCAACGTCATTTCCTATTAACTTTTATTGTTTGTACGGATGGTTTCGAGGTTTGAAAATCCCGCTTGTCCAAGAAAACCTCCACATGCTTACGGAGTCGATGTGTAAACAATGTATGGGGATAGTTTCTTCATATATACATATATGTATTTGGCACACGTATTTTCTAGAACATAAGAGATCACCATATACCGGAGAGTTGATATCTGGGAAGAGATCAGAGTAAAACTACTTTTCTTACATGTCGAAATGGGGAATCCATGGGCTACATTTAGTTCCAGCTTGAAACTTGAAAATGATGGCCGAGCCCGAATAGTTAATATTTCGTCGCATCAGTGCTATAATGTAACCCACATTTTCAACTTTCCGAGAAAATGAAGGTTGAAGTTTTTAGACAACATTTCTCCTAATGTTGACAAAGCATGACGTATTGTTGTATTTATCCCAATGAAAACTGACATTAGCTGTTCATTGAACCACATATTGTTTTATCTTTATTCCCTCGTTTTCTTTTAAAAAGCAATAGCTTGTTTGGAGATATGACATTTTGCGTATGCCAGCGACGATTCGTTTCCGTGCTATAATGAAGTTGTGATAATAAATGCAGATTAAGCTAAATATGGTGGCAATCGCATGTGTCTATGAACTAAAAAGTGCCTATTCTACACTATGAAAATTCACCCATGTGCATCATCATACAGAAATGTGTGGAACAATCACAAAATTTAAATCACCAAATGATCACGTGACTAACATGGAGATACTGCCATATAGCACACATTTTAGAATTCACAAACACAAAACAGAAGTCACATGGACAACCTGAAGCGTCCGATTGGCTGCTGTTGGACATACGACCTCATAGCACGAATAATTGTAAAGATCGCTGGAGATACGACATTTGCTTCACTGGTTTGTGCGAATATTTGTCATCCAATGCAAGGACAGTTTGGCCCATCGGATTGGATTTTTTCTCACGATTCGAATGGTATCAAATACTCATTTCCCGCCATAATGGATATACGACATTATAGCACTGATGAGTCGAGATTTTGTCAACCCGCGGGAAGCCACCAAAAGATTGAAAATAAATAGTTTTGATGTATATGAGCCAACTATCAACTGCATCCACCACTCACAACTTCCATTATGTGATAAGCTGGGCAGAGTCTACCATTTTCGTTTTGGAAGCCATATTAGATAAAATTTATTGTTTCTTTTGGTCTATTTGAGATGGAATGTTCACAAATAAAAGAAACGATCAATTATTTTGTAGACAAGATCTGCTCATCCCTAAATATCAAATGTGACCAGAACCCCAAAGTCGATTTTGGTTAAATTTCATACCGCATTCGTTATAACTTATTAGTGAAGGACCGGAGTAAACTATGATCTAATCTATTCGAAATGTCATTGCTGTAATGATCAGTTGACACGATCATTGAAAGAATATACCCATTGTTTCCCAGTTCAGAGAGCAACAAGTGATAAACAGAAGTGATAGAAAATAGTATTTTTCACATCGGGTGGCCATTTTGGCAGCCATTTTTGGTATTGATTTTTAAGTTTTTACATAGAGCTAGCATAATGGCATCATAAAGAGTTATACATTCGTATTTATTTAGTCAATTTTATTCATCAACCACTACTTATAATGGATTGAATGACACTGTGATCAATATCCGCCATTTTCCATATTTTGACAGCCATTTTGGCAGCCATTTTGAGACAAAGCGCCAATTTGGGTTTCATTGAATTGGAGTATTTATAGATATTGGTATGCCCAACTTACATTGTACAGTTCTGTCCATTTCTTGTTGATATATGACTGTAATCACAATGGAGAGTTTTGTGGAATTTTATACTGCGTTCTGTAAAATCGAATTTTTGAGGGTGTAGATGAGTCTGGGACCCCATTTATGGTATCTTTCATTGCTCCAATGATCAATTAACATGAATATAACTAATCAATGTCGCCAGTCTGAACCATTATCAAACAACAGGAATTGATCTTTAAGATATTAGGCAAAAACTTCAAATGTTCGAGTTTAGGCCGCCATTTTGGCGGCCATCTGGGACGAGGGGTTCCATTTTTGCCATAAACAGGTGGCACAACATTTTACCTTTGCAAAAATGTATAAATTTGTATACATATGAAAACATTTGTTCTCACTGTTATCGAATTAATCTCAGTCAGAGTATCTTTTGACTAACGGCAGCCATGTTGGACGCCATCTTGGATCCTGAATTTTGCCCAAAGCGTATTTTAGCGGATTTTGGATATGTTATACACGAGATTCTCCCGCGTCGAATGACACCAAAACCGCTTCTATACCAATTTCTTCCGGGTCGAGCCCTCTGACGACCACACTACTGTACCACTTCTGTGTGTATATCATACTTTTCCAAGCGGCACTCTTAGAATTCTAGAACTGTTCAGGGACAGAACGTGATACACGGCCATTCAAGTAAGGGGTCGCCATTCAAGGACTTACAAATATGGACAAATCTTGCTCAACAGAAATGGCAAATTTTTGTAAATTTTGTGGGTGTGTGGTACCCCAAGGCCTTCAGTGGGTAAATGTGCAAAAAATGAAAGTCTGTAAAAATATCACCACCAAGAAGAACATGGAGAAATAGTTAAACTTTGTTCTTATATTCATTATTGATCGTTCTCCAAAAGCAATTATTTTTTTGTTGAACAAAACTGTTACAGTGATTAGTCAACAAACAGCCATAATCGTGTAGTATGTCCAAATATTATAGTCTGAAAATGATTTCCAGAATATTTTTCAATGCTTTGACCTTTTCCAATGTTTACCGTCAAGATTTAATTGATTCAACTTATTAGACTAATTGGATTTTTATAGGTAATTCTAACAGTAAAGTTTACATAACCATGGTTTTGACATGCAAAATCTCATTATTGGACCTAATTGGAGAGTTAATTAATATTAATGTTATTAAGAACAAAGCCAACCTATTTTTTCATGTACATGTTGATGCAAGCCTTGAAATAGTGTGCCTGTCATTTGCAGAATGAGGTCCCCAGAGGATGAATTTAGTGAGGCTACCCCAAATAGCGGGCTAGCATCACCAAATTCACCCTCTGGGGACCTCATTCTGCTTACATATCAGCAGAATAAGGTTTCCAGAGGGTAAATTTGGTGATGCTAGCCTGCTATGCGGGGTAGCATCACTAAATTCACCCTCTGGGAACCTCATTCTGCAAATGACAGACGCACTATTTCAAGGCTTGGATGATAGCTGTTTTACAGACTTTTATTTACTTTCACATGCACCCAGTTCGAAGGGCTTGCACCCTTTAAAATACTTGTAGTATGTGGGGCATGCATATCACATGACTCAGATGTTACTAGCATTTCACCATATAAATATCATATTGAGTCCCTTACCAGTGAGACCGTCTTTATCACGACTATTTACATCAGCACCAGCTTTAACCAGAAGATAGCAGGCATCAGATACTCCTACAAAGAGACAAAAAATAACTAGAGGTGAGACTGAGGATACCCCCGCAGTGCAATTGGGGCTACATTAACCCTTTGGCGAGTAGAACGACATATATGTCGTCTATCGGTTGAGGAGTAGAACGACATATGTCGTTTCAAGAAGTGCTATTTTATCTAGACATAGCATCAATAAATCATCTGATTTATAAATGATTTGTATAGGAGTTATTTTGATTAATATAATGTCCCAAATGTATAAGTGCAATCGATTATGATAACACACGTTAAAAAAAATGCACATAAATTAAAACGAATTATTGGACCCTTTTGACCCGAACTTGTTAATAATTTTTACTATGACATTGACGTTAAATTTACTCATGACGTCATGGATATGACGTTACAGATACTCTCCAAAGGGTTAAGGGTAGACATATTAACGTATTTGTTTAAAAAAAAAAAAACATAAGGAATATACAACTTTGAACAAAATTATGCTCGTTAGAAAAATTTCAGAGTCCAAAAAGCGACACCAATAAAAAGTCGGATGAAGCTCATAATCGCAGCTGCACAAGTTTGCATAGTGTTAAAAATTTTAAAAACAATTGAGCAAATTTAGGAATGAAAGTTCAGACAAAATTATGCATGTTGAGAAAAATTTCCAAAGATTTTTGAATGCACACTAATCCACATAAAGTAAGTGTTACGTGCATTGGACACTAAAAATCAAATATCTCTGCTGGACACATATTGATATACATCGCATGTATCAACAAAACACATTAGCTGCTACATGTTCACACTGAGTATGGACATTAAATGTGTACTATAAGTCCATATTGAGTATGGACGTGAGATGTCACACTGTGTGCTATAAGTTTAAACTGAGGTAGGACATACTTCAGCACTCTAGCAGTCAGGCATTATTCATAGCTGGAAATTAGCAATTAGTGCATCGAAAACAGTATACCACTACATACAGTAATGCTCTAAGTAATCGACTTCTAAACCACAGCAGAATTATGGGTAACTTTTCAGGAAATATGGCTTGTTGCCATTCATCGGAAAGCTCCCGGCGAGAGCTTTACGATGAATGGCAACAAGCCATATTTCCGACAAAATCCTGAAAAGTTACCCGTAATTCTTCTTTAAGACTTTAAGAAGTCGATTAATTAGAGCATTACTGTAGGTCGTTAGCTTAACTTATTATCTGAATCATTCTGCTATTTTATCATGTTTTTCTCGCTGTTGTCTGATTTTATTACATTAACACCCCTCTAAATGAAAAAAAGAACATTCCAACGTATACTGTTATAACTGAATGGGAGAATCCATTCAGTATATAAAGGGTTAATTCTGAATTCCGATGCATGACATCTGCCTGAAGTAAGGCTGTACGTGTTCCTTGTGAAAATTCAGTAAGGAAAATTTATCTAATCCCTAGACAGATGCTTTATTCACCTAAAATGAATGTAAATGAAAGTGTCAATGACACTGTAACTCAACCTGGGGAGGTGTTAATAATTTTATGCTGAGCATTCAATAGAATGATAAAGAAGAAGGAAAGCCAAAAGGTTTCATTATAGGGATTGTATTGTGAAGATGAAATTAAAATCATTTCAAACATATCTCGTGAGGATTGTGACCTGTAGGGTGTGCCAAAGGAAATTGTTGACGCACAGATGCACAGGTTGACAGATGCACATACGGACGGATGGATGCCAACCCATGGCAATAGCTCAGACCTGACAAGGCCAAGTTGAGCTAACAAAATTGGTAATAAATTAATGTTATATTATAATTACATGTATTATATAAGTATAAATAAATTCAGAAACCTATCGTAAAAAAATAATAATGAATTATCACCGCATTTCGCATTTAATTCCCAGAATCCTGGATGACGCCAAACATAAACTTAAGTAATCATGATCTAACAGTCATGAGATCATGAATTGACCTCGCGACTTACCCGAGCTAGCAGCCCAGAGTAGTGGATCACGACCATCTTTGTCAGCCGACTTCACAATAGCTTTCTTTGAGATGAGTTTCTTCAGTATTTTAACACCGACGTCTGGATCAATCAGCTCACTGCCCGACGTCTGTGCTGCGTAGTGTACAGGGTAGGCATCATGGTTGTCTGCTTCGTTAATATCCACACCTTGTTGCAGAAGAAAATCCACTATGTCGATGTGGCCACACACTGCAAAGCAAGAGAATGAAATATCAAAATTTAAAAGATGAACAGCACAAAATTTTTGTCATATAGGTGAACACGTTGACTGCCACTTCAAGCTATGTCGTAGTGCCGGGCATACCGTTATTTGTTAGTCATAGTTGCCATGTAACCACTTGAATGGCCTCTAAATTACAAAATATTGAAAGGTAGCGCTTTAAGTTAAAGTCTACGGACACAACGATGTTCTACATAATAATTAATAGTGTTATTCATCTTTATTCATGCTGCAGCAGCATAGAGTGGTCGACAGTAAATTATTTTCACGGGCTATGCTGGAATATGGTTGAATATAATGTATGCACTGTCTGGTCGATTGTTATAAGTTTTGAAAGTTAATGCTCCTGAAAAACAGAACATTTACTTTCTTTTGAGGACGATAAATATATTATAACCAGTTCCGCGAGTGATTGAAATGCACTGCGATGCAAACCAATAGACACCTGTGCATAGCTGATAAACGAATGTCGCTAGATCCGTAACCCTATGATGACTGGAGCTTCCTGAATTTTTTTTTACGAAAACCCTGTACCAATGCATTTCTTATATATGCAACTCGACCATAGGTCGCCTCGCATTTATAAGAGAATGCATTGTCCTGACAATATTCACCTTGATCTTGTAAGCCAGTGCATTCTCTTATATATGCAAGGCGACCTATGGTCGATTCGCATATATAAAAGAATGCACTGGCACAGGGTCTTTAATGCTGCACCAGTGCAGCTCCCATCATGAAGGGGTTTATTGTAGAAGCCAGCATCCAACAAATGAAGTCCTTCAATATGTTCTAGAAGGTCAAAAACCTGCGGTCAGATGCTCGTAACCATGGGTATATGCCAGATATAACCGTACAAAAAAAAGCTGTGCTTTTGACCGTGTATTTATCCATGGTGTGTGTGTCTGTGGTTGTCCGTAACCTGGTGTTATTGCTTTGAAAGGTAATCATGTTTGACTAGTGTCGTTAGATTGGTAATGAGATTAGCGGTTTCTATGTCTTGTCTGGTCATATTTACTGTTTGAACTTTGTCTGAAATAGATGCTTTTTTATACTAGAATTTGCGTAACAGGGCCGCAGGGAAATCGCACGTAAATTGGTTTAAGGGTTTTTTAAAGAAAAAGTTTTTATATGATATAGAGAGGCCAACAGAACGATACCACCTATATACTATATATATGCGATTACTTCCAATTTGGGTATATTTGGATGTCTTTAGTGTAGTTTTGTGGTTATGAGAGATTATTTACCCTCTGATTTATGCTCCATATGTGGTCTCCCCCTTTAAAAATCTATATGATTTCAAACAGGGGTGGCGCCGAACATCCCCGACGCATGTGCCATACTATTCCCGAATGGGGGGGGGGGGTAGCTACCTCTCCCCAACTGGGGTGCGGATGTAGCCCCGTGACCCCCCCCCCCCCCCAGATGCCACCCAACATAATTTAGTATCGATTATTTCTCGTCTTCAGTGAATGCAAGACCGCGCTCTTAGCATGGGGTGGCAAGCAGGGACGTGCCGACAGGGTGGTTATGTACGGATCTTACCCCCCAAACTGTATTCAAACCTAATGAAACACTAGTTGAAAAATTCACACCAAAATTAGTTTGAAATTGTTCTCGTAGTTTGTTTTTCCAACAATTTCATAGTGACAAATTTGTTGTTTTAGACCAACATTTGCATATTTCCCTTTTATTTGCAAAATTCTGGATTGAAATAGCCATCAGTTGGCAATTTTCAAACCTATAAGGGTGAGTTTCAGGTTGAATTTTCCCCGAACTGGAAAGTATGACGCCAGTCTAGATGCTAGGATTGTCAAATTTTCATGTTCAGATTTTCAAAATGTTTTCGCATTGGGCCGTCCACCATCGTCCCCCCCCCCCGCGTGGCTAGTGGCCACAAGACTACTGGTCCATTTAGAATAGGCTACCATCTAGTAGTCTGTGAGGGAACATTTGAGGGGGGGGTTCAAATTGAATTATGTAAACTTGTGAGTTTGGTGTGGTTCAATGGGGTGGGTGCAGTTGGAAATTCCAAGGTGAGACCCCCCTCCCCAACGGAAACCCTCTAGCCAAGTCTCGCATGCCATATAATCCGAGACTCATCCAGGGGTGCCACTCGTGACTTAGTTTCTGCTTTCGGCACAGGCATATTTGTTTTCTATCCGAGAGAATAAACTGCACTGGCGGCAATATATTGACCATACTCTAAATGAAAACACTTCAGTGGCGATCACACGGTAACGTCGTGCTGCAAGTAAGAAGATAATTGTGTTGTGGAAATGATACGGAATACTGATTGTCAAAAAACTCAATATCAAAATACACAGGGCACGGCTTATTGATCCAATCTATTTTCTTTGTGTATTTCTCGCATATACCCATGGTTATATATAAACGGGCTACGAGCATCTGACCGCTGTTGACTCAAAAAAAAATCAAAAAAATATGCACTAAGTTGTATTTGAATGGCCATATTTATTGAGCCATTGCATGTCAAAAAGTATGATGAATTATATAAATATAATGCCAAAAACTTCACTGACCGGTCAATAATTGTGAGGCTATCAATCAATATTGCATTAATTATGCAACAACAAGCTATAGACCCAGATAGAATACGTACAAAGGCTGGAGATGTTATCTAAAAGATGCTGCGGAATGCAACCATAAGATAATAAACATTGCATGTAAATAGAAGAACAATGTAACTCATTAGATTATAATTGAATGAAATTAATTGTAAAAATGTTCATCAACTTAACTGTCTTGATTAACCCTTTCAGTGCCAAGTCCGATTTTTGTATCAACACATATTTCCTTGGTCATTTTTCAAATTTATTGATTATAATAATGTGATACATTGATGGAAAGAGCTCTAAGAGCACTGAAAGGGTTAAAATGCCTTAAATGACAGACTATGGCTATGGAACAACCCCAAATACTATATATATGTATACAAACCTGTTGCCCAGTGCAGGAGAGTGTGCCCGTCCTTATCGACACAATGGATGTCGACGCCATTCTTCGATAAGAATTTCACCAACTGTAGGTTCCCTGAGATGACGGCGAGGGACACTGGAGTGAATCCCTCACTGTCTTCTTTATTCAGCAAAGACGGTTCTAATTTAAGCAAAAGAGCCGCGCAGCCTGTTGAGTCGTTATCGGCACAGTAATGTAGTGGCGTTCTTCCACTGTTATCCTTCACATCAACTGATGCCTGAAAATAACATTTGTTTTCAAGCCTGCAAATAGTGTGTCTGTCATTTGCAGAATGAGGTCGCCAGAGGATGAATTTAGTGAGGCTATCCCACACAGCAGGCTAGCATCACCAAATTCACCTTCTGGGGACCTCATTCTGCTTAGGCCTCATCTTCTATGAAGTTTTTATAGTCTCAAATCAAAATTGTTTTTAGTTACCGTTTCCCTTATTAAGGGAAGTTTCTAAATTCCCTAACTTGCAGAAGATAAATTGCATAATTGAGGTGAAATTCACCAACTTCAACTGCAAGGCCGGAGCAGAATGAGGTTCCCAGAGGGTGAATTTAGTGATGCTAGCCTGATAGCATATCTAAATTCACCCCCTGGGGACGTCATTCTGCAAATGACAGACACACTATTGAGGGGCCTGTTTGTATTTGGTGTTTTATTATCATGGGGGGCCTATTATTTTGAAAGCACTCCCGATTGCAATCCACCATACTAAAATTTATTATTGAGATCCAATAAACCATGGCTGTTAATTATATTTATGCGGAAAAACACACACAAGAAAACAGCAAACCATTATTTCCATTAAACAAAGAAGGCTGAATCTAGAACAGAAAACTTGGCCATAAAGCCACTGGCCCCTAACCTACATACCAAATTTCATTCCACTGACGTCCAAATAAAGTTTCTTCGATAACTTGGATAAAATTATCCCATATATTTATCAACTGATTGTGATCTGCAAAATTTGATAAAGGTTTTATTTGAGGCTTGAAAATTATTGTATGTTATTTGTGACAACCCAAGGGCATTTTATACTATTAAGATACAGTAATGCCCTAAATAATCGACTCTTTAACCACAGCAGAATTATGGGAAATTTTTCAGGATTTAGTTGGATATATCGCTTGTTGAGAGCTTTCCAATGAATGGCAACAAGCCATATTTCGGACTAAATCCTGAAAAGTTACCCATAGTTCTGATGTGGTTAAGAAGTCGATTATTTAGGGCATTACTGCATCAAATCAAGGTACATCAATTATATTACCTTCTTGTCAATGAGAATTTCGAGTTGTGTGAGATTGCCCATCTGACATGCTTCGATGATGGGCGTGGCACCCTCTCTCCCCTCCTGATCCATGATATGGGGAGGGATGCTATCACAGTGCTTAAACACTGAATCGAAGTATTCTTGCTCCGCTATAGCACAGCATCTGTGTAAGACGGTCGTATTCCTGTGGTCAGATAGGTCCACCCTCGCCTTGTTCCTATAATGAAAATTAAACTAAATGTAAATTATACATGTTGCAAAATCGAAAAAAGGGGGATAACTCCACCAAAAAAAGTCCGACAGACGTCATAATCGCAGGTGCACAGGTTCCCATGGTGGTTGATGTCTTTGCCAAGTTTCACAGGAAGTTATCAAAAAATTAAAAACTCCGGACAAATTTGTGTCCATGGACGGATGGAAGACGGACTGACAAGCTGATTCGAGTATACCCCCCCCCCCCCCCCCAACAAAGTATAAAAAGATTAAACTTGATTGCCCTTTAGTTACTGAATATTTACACTCACACATGCATTCGCCCTGTTGAACATGAATGCAGGATGTTGATTGGTCGAAATTATGTCACGTAACATAGACGTCCCCAAGTTGAAGTTAGTGACCTCGATTATGCATTTAATCTTTTGCAAATTAGGGGATATAGGAACTGACACGGTTAGTTTGAGACTATATATACTTCCCAGAAGATGAGGCCTAAGCAGAATGAGGTCCCCAGCAGGTGGATTTGGTGATGGTAGCCAAATGTGCGCTGTAGCATCACTAAATTCACCCTCTGGGGACCTCATTCTGCAAATGTCAGACACACTATTTTACATGCCCAGTTCCGGTGATCAAAATAGTTCCATAAATAGTTTAAATCCTTTTATATATAGACATTACAAATCTTGGCCCATCTTTAATATTGAAGTCATGGAAATCACCACTTTTCCCACCAATCATTTATGCATGAAACATGCATGACAATTTATGAGAAATAAAGCATGTTTATCAGCACTGCATCAGAGATGACCACAGATCAAATATATTGGTCATTATTCTATGGGAACTGGATATTGGTATTTATTAGCGCGCGCCGCGTGTATACTGTTCTGCAAATTATTGAAAGCTGTGGTCCGATGGGCATTTTATTATAGATAATTGTTTTTTCCGGTTTAAAAGTCGAACTGCGCGACCAGGAGTCCGGTAAAAGGTGTAGTTGGGTATTTCAATTTCGTTTATTGTCCTTTACATTATTAAGTCAATATTGTTGAATTTTGGTTTGTGATAAGTTATGTCAATTACCAATAAAAGAAATTTAAAAGATAATTTGTAAGTCTTTTATTTCAACTGTTATAGATATGTTTCGTTCTGCAGCCCACTTATGGTTGTGGTCGGAGACCGGCAAGTCGGCCGCCAGTTTGTTAATTAGGTGCTGGTTGTTATTGTTATTTTAACGGAATTCTGAGTTGGTCAATCGCGAAACCAATATATTTTATATTCTATAATTTAATACAAGCATGGGTATATAATATATGATCTTGAGCGCGTTACCATTTCTGACTATGGTTTTCTTGTGTACACATGCTCTAGTCAGAAATTTATAGCATCAGGGTACCCATGCAGGTTTGTCAGCTATCTATTCATCTATTTAGCATGCCTTTCATTATTCTTCAAATAAAAAATGCCATTAAAATATGTGCATGTTTATGGTTAAATATTTACATAGCCCGTCTAAATCCTGTTTGGTAATTGGTCAACTGCCAATTGAATCACCCGGTTCATATCCCAATAACCCACAGACCGTAACAAGAACAGGACATCACAAATTGTTTACCTAATCTGACCTAATCACTAAAAGTGGTCAGCAGAATAATTAGGTGCGCTTTTCAAAGTTCAGCCAAATTGTATCTGAAGACAGTTATGTATACTGTTCATGTTATCATTGTTAAGTGCTTGGAAATCTTATATTGGGCTGACTTAATGTGCTGTGTGGGCTAGTCTCAAATTCGTGGCAGATTTTGTGAAAATAAATAAGAATACATTCATCTTCGTGGTTTACACAATGTGCCCCAACGACAATGGCGCCGTATCCCCCAATAACACACACCCACACACACCCAGTACATTCATTTCTTAAATAAGTTCATCTGTTGAGTGAAATTAATATTGTGTTAATATTTGAACAATTTGGTATCCGTGATAAACTAATGATGAACTGTTTATTCTGAATTTTACCAATAGATTTCAATAATAAACATTATAAAAGCATTCTGAGCATCACTTCCGTCTGACAGTCAAACATAAAATGACTTGATTCCCGAGAGTATTGACTGATGATGGTGTTATGTTTGTTTACAAATGATAAAGCTTTTATGAGAGTATAAGGTATTAAAATGATGTGCTAGTATCACGTTTTCCTGCAGATATCAATCATACAGGAATACCTGCATAATGCCACAGCCACACATATGTGCCTCTTTACCTTTTAAATACTAAATACTCATTGATGAGCAGTTATTGCTTAGGAATTGTTCAAATAGGTCAACATTTCCCTCCAATAAATAGGACTTCTTCTGTACTTTCATTATATGTCAGGATTAAATAGCGTTTTATGAAGATCTCATCGTTTATCTTCCTTCTGGTTGGAACACTGAATATATCTTTATTTAAGAAATGAATATACAGGTAGTCAGACTCTTTAAAAAGCTGAATTTTGTTTTTACAATATTTATGTCTCTGGATATCTCATTCATAATCAGTTACTGAACTGATGGGATTGGACAATGGCAAAGCAAGCGTGTGATTTCATTGGTTTATGGCATAACAGATCACTTCACAGATCAGAGGTCAATGACAACTTGAGAAGTTTCCCATGCATTGTCAAACTCAACTATTGTTGGAAAACTGAACACAGGCGATACATCCATAACTCATTTTACTCATCGCAATATAGGAGATATCATCTTCGAGTTTATCTGTCAACGATATTCGTGACTCATTATTTTTTCTTGTTGTATTTATAACTATTTCTAAATACTATGATTCTCACAAACATTTACCATGCCAGGAATGGACTCCATATTTGGAAATGGTTTATTATGTCATGTTGGGAATGCCGCATCGTTGTAGAAATGAAACTTAGAGGACACTTCTAGAGACGTCCATTAGGATTATCATCGTCTTTTTAAAGAGACTGACAGGTAGTTGGAGTGTGTTTTAACCCTTTCTTGAATGATTGATCTTCCTGAAATTTTGTGAAAGCCCTGTGCCAATGTATTCACTTATATATGCGAGTCTCCCATAGGCAGCCTTGTAACTATAAGAGAATACATTGGCCTAATAATATTTACCTTGAGCTTGTAAGCCAGTGTATTCTCTTATATATGCGAGGCTCCCTATGGGAGACTCACATATATATGAGAATGCACTGGCACAGTACCTTTAATGCTGCACCAGCGCAGTTCCCAACATGACTGGGGCACATTGTGTGAAGCATGATGCGGTTCACACTAAATGTGCTCAGACAGCCACAGCATCATACCCCTAAATAAAACACATTCAAACTACATTTCTTATGTTCGAAAACTTTTTCCTTATTAATTTCTGCAAAATTAACTGGATATATTACACCATGCAGCACTATAAGTTAGCCCAATTTGATATTCCACCTGTGAATTATCGATTGATTTTGTAATTAGCTACAGCCGTGCACTTAGAAAGCACGCACAGTTACTCTATCGAACACCTTTAGTCATCTAGGTTAACCCTTTGGAGAGTATCTATAACTTCATATACATGATGTCAGTGTGAGTTTAACGTCAACGTCATAGCAATAATTATTAACAAATTCGGGTCAAAAGGTCCAATAATTCGTTTTAATTTATGTGTATTTTCTGTTTACGTGTGCTATCATAATCTATTGCACTTATATATTGGGACATTATATTAATAAAAATATCTCTTATGCAAATCATTTATAAATCAGATGATCAATTGAAGTTATGTCTATATAATGACACTTCCTGAAACGACATATATGTCGTTCCAGTCGCGAACCGTATGGCAACATATGTGTCGTTCTACTGGCCAAAGGGTTAACAAGGTGATGTTGGTTCGCCTTATGGTTTGTTTTATTGGGATATGAAAAGCATGACCAAATTGGCAGTTGACCAATCATGGAACAGGATTTAGTGTATCACACACAAACTATGTAAATATTATTATATACGTGCATAAACAAATTCTCATTTCTTAACCTTTTCAGTGCCAAGTCCGATTTTTGTATCAACCCATATTTCCTTGATCATTTTTCAAATTTATTGATTATAATAATGTGATACATTGATGGAAAGAGCTCTAAGAGAGATGGATTATCTCTTTAAATAATAAATTTGAAATAGTTGCGTGGGTATAAAATAATAAATATGAACTGAAGACCCCTGTCCGGAAAGGCTTCTATCAATTAATATTGATTTTATTTCGAATATTTTATTAGGCCCGTTATTTGTCTATTTTTAGAACAGACCATTCAGGTGATACCATATAGCGATATAGAGCATTAGGCTGTTCCTATGGCTATGCACCGAATGTCAAATGTCCCATATTGATTGGTTGTGTTGTTTTATTCCATAGTTATAAGCGATAATGAGTATAATTAATGTTTATTTGTGACAACATTGCACAATAAAATTTCTGGTCTCTGTTAACAGTAACCACTGTTGTTCGTTAGCTAAACAACCACACCTTTTTCGACCAGAAAATTTCGAAATAAAATTAATATTAATTGATAGAAGCATTTCTGGACAGGAGTCTTCGATTCAGATCTAATATTTTATACCCAGGTAACTATATAAAACATGTTTACAAATAGATAATCCACCTTTAACGAAATGGTCATGTATTGATAGGAATGGCAGATTAAGATGTTCCTCAACTCAGATTAAACTTGAAAATTGGACCGTATTTTCGTCCATGGCAGGGTTATAAACCGTGACCGTTTTATCTAGCTATAATCGAGTAGAAATTCTGTGGATGTAATAGTCGTGATCTGGAGATGTCCAATGTCATTAAATGAATGAGTTCGATGTAGGGGAATAACTTTTAATTACAATATGATCTGGTTTTCCAAGATGAATATAACAGAAACAGGTAATCCTTGTAACATTAGCTAGATATGTCCAATGGTAATCCTAATGAGTGGAACAATAGAGTGACTAGTCTAGATCAAATGTTTTTTTTTTTAAGTTTTGAGTTGAAGGATTTTATATACAATTGGAAATGAGAAATTAAGCTGAGTAAAAGGAGACAAGTAAAAACATGTTAATGGAAATAGAAAGTGCTCAACACTGAAATTAAGATTAATGAACTTGATAAGCCAAGAAGCAAAAAACAATTAAAAGCTACCAACAGAATTAATACGTTTTATTAAATGAATATGACAATTAAGACTATAATGACCGGGCAGGCAGGTAATGAAATTTCCCTAAAGACCTAAAATGTGACAATACATAATACAAGATAACTAAAGGTTTGTGAAAATTACTGGAGGCAGCTAATTAATGCTCTGAGTAATCGACTTCTTAACCCGAGAGCTTTCCGATGAATGGCAACAAGCCATATTTCCGACTAAATCCTGAAAAGTTACCCATAATTCTGCTGCGGTTAAGAAGTCGATTACTTAGAGCATAACTGTAATTAATGATGAACGTGGAATGCCCAACATTTATAAACATTATTCATTCACGACACACACTAAATTTAGTAACAGTTATAAGTCCAAAAATCGCCCATTGATATAGCCCTGACTGGTTGATGGTCAGATACCTACCAGCAATACCCATTCTATATGTCCATGTATAGTCCAAACACTAATATCCAAACTCACAACAGAAACAAATTTCAAAGCCACAACAACTTCAAATCCCTTCAGAAAATTTCAGAGTCAATAAAAGTTCAGTAATCCAGTGAAATGGATCACTTGCTCTAACTTGTCTAAGTGTACCTTCACACAGCACATAAACAGATAATCCAGCCCGATTATTTCTTGAGTGCATTTGTCAATAAGTATCTACTTTTTCACCTATTTATTGTAATGATATCAGACGATCTAAACGGTCTCTAAAATGTTTCTGGAAGATAACAAAACCTCTTGAACAGGCTTACATCATATGAATGGTCCGGGAAATGAGGTACAGTAATGCCCTAAGTAATCGACACCATAACCACAGCAGAATTATGGGTAACTTTTCAGGATTTAGTCGGAAATATGGCTTGTTGCCATTCATCGGAAAGCTCTCCCCGAGAAAAGTTACCCATAATTCTGCTGTGGTTATGGTGTCGATTCAGGGACCAGCCGAGAGGGCGAAGTGGGCGAAGAAGTCTCCCTATTCTTGCTCACTTCGCCCTAATTTTGCAGCCGGGCGAAGTTTAAGTCGCCCAGAAATTTCCGAAGTTTACCCAAGAAAAACGGCAAATTATTCACCCACTATTTACTGCCAACATTGATTGAACCCAGTTATCCACTGACACTGTCGTAGATAACACCATAGTTACTATTAACAGCTGTATTAATCCGATTTGGGAGCACATTCACACCTGAGTGTTTATTGCAGACAGCTGTGAATACATCGTCAGGTGTCCAGTGACTTGTGATTTTGAGATTATCACACCTGAAGATTACAACTCTACACCTTGCATCAGATTATCACCCCTTTGTTAAATTATGTAAAGGCCAGATTAGCTTTGAAAACAAATTCATTTTTGCAACATAGTAATATCTGTACCCATGTTAGGGACTTTTAATGAGTGAAAATGTTCAAGATTTCTACCGTTTTTATAGCATTTTTTTCGTATTCATAAGCATTGTCTAATTTTTATTTCTTTTGTATTCATAAGCGGTCGTAATTCTTATTTCTTTTTGTGTTCATAAGCGGTTGAAAAAATGCCGTTCTTTCAAAACCATTCTCTCATATTTGGACATTATTCATAGTTATTAGTGTAATGATTTGAACATAAAGCTTCCACATTTGAACCATTGTTTCGCCATTTTAATTTAAATATTACTTATCTCCTATTTTCTTTATATAATATAGCCTTTTATAGGCGAATACAGTGCGGGCGGATTTCAATTTTGCCAACGCATTTCGCCCTGGAAACCTCCCACTTCGCCCTATTTTTGTGACAGGGAGAAGTCACTTCGCCCTGAAAATCAGGCCTAGGCTGGTCCCTGTGTCGATTACTTAGGGCATTACTGTACCCTGATGGTTGGTGATTAAAATGAACTTGCTATTTAAAAGCTTTCGGCCTTACAATATTATTATTTTTATTACACGCTTGTTCCTAGAAGTACAGTGTTATTGCTGTTCCATATTTACAAATCCGTATGGAACGTACGTTCCATACACATCTCGTTGACATAAAATGACATTCGCCTCAACCATGAAACAGGAACTATTTAAATAAAAGAATCATCACAGATGACAAACACGCCCTGTATGAGCCTAAATAAACCTTCTAATCCTGTATTTTTAATGCACGGATTCTAGGACGCGAAGCGTGTAATAAACACAGAACGACACGATGTGTAAATGGGTTTGTCGATATGGCACTCATGATGTCGCGGAAGGATAGAACTCGAGGCGCAAGCGTTCTATCCTTCCATGACAGCACAGATCGTGCCGTATCGACAAACCCATTTACACATCGTGTCGTTCTGTGTATGTATGTTTACCTGAATGCCATCTTGAAAATTTAATGTACAATAATATGAACCAAAGAAGTCCTAATGTCCAGTCACTGAACTGGATTAACCCTTTCACGATGGGAGCTGCACCAGTGCAACATTAAAGATCCTGTGCCAGGGCATTCTCTTATATATGAAAGTCTCCATTAGGAAGCCTTGCATATGTAAGAGACCGCACTGGCTTACAAGATCAATGTAAATATTGTTATTATTTTTGTTTTATTTATTGGGAATTTGGCCAAAGCAGGGAGGATTTGGAAGGGGCGGCATCCCTTCCCTACCACCCACTTTTTAATGTTGTTGGGGGTTATGAGCATTACATAACGCAATGAGGGATGAAAATGATCTAGGCATGATGATTGTTTTTGTTTGTTTATTTCTTTTTCTTTTTGTGTCTTTCCGTTGACTGTGTTGTTGTTGTTGTTGCTGATGTTGTCGGTTGAAAGCTGGAGGCTGCTGGAAACAGTTCGAATCGTGCTTTCAGTCCTTCGGAGTTAGGTATCCACTCCAGCACTGATTTAAGGAGGTCATTCGTCTCAGCAGCAGAATAGGTGGATCCTCTACTGCTGGTGGAGTTGTTGATGTTGATGGACCTGGCCGAGGACTCCGGGCCGATGTAATCCGGCATCCTCGGGATGTAGTCAGAAGTCTCCATCGGGAGTGGTGCTGGTTCTGAGTCCAGCTTCATCTCGACGTCGGCAGAAGTGACATCCGGGGTGGTAACATCGGCATGCCTGTCTCCGCCGATCTCAATGACGACGTCAGGAACCACCAGGGTGTTGTCGGCGTCCCTGCGTCTGGTGGTGGTATCAACGACGGAGGCCAAGAGGGGGGAACTGGGTGTCTCTCAGTTCTCCCCTGTCTCCACTTGGCCCTCCTGTCGGCATCCCTTCTTCTTCTGGAGGGGGGTCTTCTTTTTCCTCTGCCTCCTCCTCTCCTCGATCCCCAGGTTGCTGGTGGTCTCCAGCAACCGGGTTAAGGCCGACAGAGGGTCCTGATAAGGACCGTGTCGGTGTAACCCGGTATGTCAAAAACAGATCAACCTAGCTGCCTGACCGGTGTAAATACCAGGTCAGGCAGTGATCCAGGTTGATTGAGCTCAGCACAAGCCTGACTTCAGCGGGGATTATAGACGAATCCATTGTCTGCTGAAGTCAGTAATCCGATCGCCAGGTGGTCGATGTCCAGGAGCGCTCAAGCCGGGACGTCTTGTCCCACAAGCGGTCGGAGCTCGAATGAGATAAATATTGTCAGGCCAATGTATTATCCTATATATGAGAGGCTTCCTACGGGTTTTCGCAAAATGTCAGTAAGCTCCAGTCATGGAAGGGATAATAACTGATGAGATTAAAAATCTATTCATCTAAATAACGTGTTGTCTGAATACATCAATTAAGATTAACGAAATGGATAACCGAAGAGGCAAAACACTTAAAAGCTATGAACAGAATTAAAAGGTTTGATTAAATGAATTAAGACTGATGAATTATAACAGGACAGGCAAGTAATGAAATTTTAGAAATATTAATTCACAAACACTCTAAATTGAGTAACAGTTCTAAGTCCTAATAACGCCCAGTGATATAAGCTTCCCCAAAGTATATGACCCTTTAACCACAGCAGAATTATGGGAATTTTTTCAGGATTTAGTCGAAAATATGGCTTGTTGCCATTAATCAGAAAGCTCGCACCAAGAGCTTTCCGATGAATGGCAGCAAGCCATATTTCCGACTAAATCCTGAAAAATTTCACATAATTCTGCTGTGGTTTAGGGGTTGATTATTTAGGACATTACTGTAAGCTTGCCTTTTGCATACCTCCACAGAGCAGATTTTCAGATTAATCCAGCGACACTAAATTCAGTCTCTATTTGTCAATAACTATCTACTTGTTCGCCTATTTATTGAAAAAATAACTGCAGATACTCGAGTGACGTACACTATAACGTTTTAAGATAACAAAACCTCCAAACATGTGCGGTGATCTTGGTCGGTATTTGCCTATAAACCATGAAGTATCTGGTGTAAACAAGGAAGTAATAAATTTCAAACAGGAAGAGGAGCACCCGACCCAGGGACAACTCAAACCAATCGACCAGGGACTGCCCGACCCAGGGACAACTCAAACCAATCGACCAGGGACTGCCCGACCCAGGGACAACTCAAACCAATCGACCAGGGACTGCCCGACCCAGAGTTAACTGAAACCAATCGACCATGGACTGTCTGACCCAGGGACAACCTAACCTGAATATAATTTTGAGAATCAATCCTGTTTTGTTTACCAGAAGATGATGAGATTGATTATTCAATGGATATTTAAAATTGTAATGGTTTGATAAAAAAAATAGAGTCAGTTTTATTCACAATATTGCAGGATATCAATAGTTCGAATAAAAAAACAATTAAGTTTCCAAAAATCTGACCAGAAAATTTACGAACACAAGCTCGGTCAAAATTATGCATGATCTGAAAAGTTCTAAGTTGAAAAAGGGAATAACTCCACTAAAACAGTTGGACATAATCACAGGTGCAGAAGTTCCCATGGTACTAAATATCTGTGCCATGATTCCAAACAATTGACAGAAAAATGTAGAAATACAAAGTTGCCTCCACAGACATGGATGGATGAACATGCTGATACCTATATACACTCCCCCATAAATATGTTATGGGGGAGGGGGCGGTTGAGGATTGTATAAAAAGTAGACAAAATGTCTTTACAAAAAACCTGGGACAACTGTCCTGCGAAATGGCTTTAACCCATTTTCATTGACAAGTAGTTCCCTTAGGAAATGTTCGGATAAATACGTTCAACAAATACACCATAATTATAATCTGAACATTTCCCACCAAGATCATGAATCATTCCGCTCTTGTATTGTCTATTTTTCCTACTGTTGTCTTCTTTTATTAGCTGAACATGCATCCAAGTGAATAATAGTCCGTTCCAATGTATACTTTTATAACTGAATGGGAAAATCCATTTAGTAAAGAAAGTGTTACATTGAGCTGTATAAAGCTTTTGTGGCTGTTGTTATATACTGGTTGGAACACTTTTATATTTTAGTGGAGAATCAGAAACTTACCAGGAATTCCCATTCTAAATTTCCAAGTACATTCCAAACACTATAATATCCAAACTCTCGAGAAATAGAAATTCCAAACAACAACTTCAAATCCCTTTCCAAAATATTAGAATCAATACAGTGCTCTATGATATGGATCACTTGCTCCATATACACTTCAATAAAGCACATATATAGATAATCCAGCCCCAATAATACAGTCCTGAATGTATTTAGCAGCTCAATGGGTTCGCAATGCACACATCAATAATTCTAAATTTCTAAGCCATTATAATTCTGTTTGATTGAACATTTTTATCGTCCCTGTCCTCAGTGTCCTGTGGTAGATCAACAGTCACTATGACGCGACCATAATAGAAACACGGACCATTATAATCCCGTTCATTGCAGCAGTACACATAATCAGTATATGCCTTGCCACTACCAATCAATGGGTATACTCCCAATGGGACAGCAGGCAATGGTCCCTGCACAACAAGTCATGTACAATTAAACTTAGCAGGACAACCTTTCATCAATAGATTAATTGATTATTCTATTTTTAATTAATTAACCCTTTCAATGTTTTCAATCATTTAAGAGCTGAATGTACTGAATTTAACTTCCTCATAAGGTTTATACCAGTAGAGTAACGAGACACATATGGATATTGCTTGTAATAATGTAAAGTAAGTTATGACATACAGTAATGCCCTAAATAATCGACTCCTCAAACCACAGCAGAATTATGGGTAATTTTTCAGGATTTAGTCGGAAATATGGCTTGTTGCCATTCATCGGAAAGCTCTCACTGAGAGCTTTCCGATAAATGGCAACAAACTATATTTCCGACTAAATCCTGAAAAATTACCCATAATTCTGCTGTGGTTAAGGAGTTGATTATTTAGGACATTACTGTACTATTTACATACGAAGATCATGCAAACCATTATGAAAGGGAATTCTTGTATTATCTGTTCTCTGCTTATATTTCATTAAAACCCCTCCAGATGAATAATAGACCATTCCAAAGAATAATTTTACAAAAGAGTGGGAGAATCCATTTAGTATAGAAAGGGTTGACTTGTATCTTGAAACAATTGTTATTCACTATACTTATGCTTTTGTAATCTGAACATGATCAGTACATGCCATGCCACTATAAATCAATGGGTACTCCCAATGGATCTGCGCACAATCGTCCCCACACAACAACTCATAAACAATTAAACTTGGCAGGACAACCTTTTTTCGATATATAGATAAATTGATTTTTCTATTTTTTTTAATTAACTCTCTAAAAGTGTTCAATCATTTAAGTGCTGAATGTACTTAATTTAACTTCCTTATAAGGATTATACTGGTATAGTAACGAGACACAGATATGGATATTGCTTGTAATAATGTAAACTAAGTAATGACATACTATTTATATAAGAAGATCATGCAAACCATTTTGAGAGGGAATACTTGTATTATCTGTTGTCTGCTTAAAGGTACTCAATCCGATAAAATTCCTCTCAATTACTATTTCAATGGCTTCGGGGGTCAAAAATATTTGATTCAAGTAGGGGTGCCACGATTAATCGTATAATCGATGAACCGTTGATAAAGCCGATAATCGATTACCATTGCCATAGTCGATTAATCTGCGTTATTTATTTCAGACGTCGGAAAATGCCAGGTATTATTGAATACGGTGTTTCTTTTACACAGTTTAATCTACAACCGAAGGGTTAACAACATCAATATAATCAAAGAGATTCCGACAACATGAGCACTACTAACTTATGTTGCAAACACTCGGCAGTTCATTTGATGATGCTACATGGTTACTCTTCGGCCCATTGTATATTCTACAAATCGGTGGCACTGCAGCTTTGAACTTACGGCGACGTCGTTGTATATAAATTTAAACTTGACAGGTGGCACTATGGCTTTGAAATGTGCCGACTGTCACCTTAGATGTTACTAATACAGGTTATCGTGTATCATACTTAACTTGTTCTAAGTCCTGTAATTTGCGGGTGGGGGCACACGTTTGTGATTGTTAACCACGCACTGGATGTTTGATGAAACTTATAGTTTCTAACTTTCCTACTTTTATATTGTTTGTATGTTTGGCTATTCATAACTGAAATCAATCGCAACGTTCGTTCAAATGAACTCACAAATATTATAATCATAACATCGCCGAGAACTGTGGTGGTATTCAATACATTGTGTTCATTGGTCATTAACAGTGGTTTATGATGCACTTTATTAATGTAAAAAATTACATCAGCCGATGCCACAATCAGCGACAGTGCATTTAACCAGCCCCCAGCCAATAGGCCATATTACGGAAATCTTCCACTGAAGTTATTAGGTACGATTAATCGATTATAGTCGATTATTGACAACCGATTATCGATTATCAAAATCAATAATCGTGGCACCTCTAGATTCAAGTCGAGGAAGTCACCCATCAAAGCTCAGATTTGTTAGATATCGATTTTAGAAATCTATTATTTTTCATAGTAATATAGGACCCTCTGATCAGATTGTTGTTGTTGGAATCTGTTGAGATGGGGACCCTCTGATCAGATTGAGTACCTTTAATATGTTTCATTAAAACCCCTCCAGATGAATAATAGACCATTCCAATGTATACTTTACAAATGAGTGGGAGAATCCATTTAGTATAGAAAGGGTTTAACTCATATCTTGAAACAATTGTTATTCACTATACTTTTGCTTTTGAAATTTGTTATGCCTTGCCACTACAAATCAATGGATACTCCAATTGGCACTGCCGGCAATCGTCCCTCCACAACATGTCAAATACAATTAACCTAAGCAGGACAACCGTTTTTCGATAGATTAATTGATTATTCTCTTTTCATAATTAACCCTTTTCAAAGCTGAAGGTACTTAATTTAACTTTCTTTTGAGGATTCTACTGATAGAGTAACAAGACACAGTTATGAATGTTGCAGTTAATAATGTTAATAATAAGTTATAACAAACATATCTTACTCATATTTAAATTCGCTCAGTATTGAACTCGCGCACTTTGAATTCGCGCACCTAGCTGCGCAAATTCAAAACTGACAATGAATAATATTTTCCTAAAAGTTTTGGATCTGATGACAGTTTCAGTTCTTAATCCTTCCTGAAGATAAATAACGACAGATTTACACCGTGCATGTAAAACATGACTGCATCATTGATGCATTGTGAGAATGTGTGTTTATATGCTCCATTAGTCCAAATAACTATTCTAAGTGATATTCTATTGAAATAGTTATAGACATCATTGGAATGAACTGGAAAGAAAGAAGTAAAACCACAAACACATACTATAGGCAGCTGACTTCAGAAAAAAAAATCAACACTTGGCTGAGGGTTGTGTTGGCATACATGATTCAGTCACTTCATGTATTGTTGATAACAGGGGCTGTACTTTGGAGCACCTTCAGCCTGGCACATATTTCAACACCGACGATGTTGCCATAATTTGTTGCTTTACAAAATTATGAGTAATGTGTTTTATGTTGGTCACCGGTATATAATATATAACCCTATAAAAGCAGGTCTCGTTATTTATATTCAGTCCAGCCTTATAACTCCTCAACATATCCATCTGCTTTTCCCTGTGGTTTGCAAAAAACTCATGAATTTTAAATTCTCGCACCAATGGGTGTACGAAAAATAGTACTGCATGAATTTAAATACAAGTTAGGTACTATTTATTCAAGAAGATCATGCAAACAATTTTGAAAGGGTATTCCCATGAAAAACTTGAGATAAATAGTTTAATATGATGCTATTGCCATACTAGTTTGGTGCTCAAGAATATTTATTAGTAAACAGTTGCGCTCAATAATTAGCTGGATGATTTGGGAAGTTATATATCAGCTCTTGCTTAAACCTTTTCTTTACTGAATGGATTTTTCCATTAGTTATAAAGTATACATTGGAATTATCTATTACTAGCAGGGTTACCCGGCGTTGCCCAGGTTAATATATACTGTGGATATTTGTTGGGAATATAGAATGTTCTTGCTTAAAGTGTTATACGTGTTCTCATAACTTGTATATTCAAATAGCATCACAAAACATGATTATTACAGTCATGGAATATAAGTAGTGGCTCACCTTGTCAATTGTTATTCTGTTTATCGCGATTAATCCGTTCCACCAATAATGAAGTATTTATTTATTTACAACTGCGTATACATTAGACGTTATAATATGATACATGAACATCATAAACAGATTAGTTCGATAAAAGATGATAATTGGGTTTTACATATTGAGATGTATCAATCAATCTAGTGGGTTGGACTAAGATCTCGAGGACACCTGGCTAAAATATCTCCATGAAGATACAGATGTTTCAAAGAAATTTCCAGGTGCTCCTCTGTTCATGGTGCTATATATTGGCTAAATATTCTTAGTTTAAATGAAATGTTGCTGCGCATATATATCAGCTACATGTGACAGGCGCAGAGCGAGATTTTGAGTTGTTTATGTCAGTCGATGAGTCTGTACTAAAACCCTTGTCAGATGTCAGTATTGGTAGGATCCTGAAAAGTCTTGTGCTACTAACTGCGTTTTCTTGTATATCAGAAGAAACTATATTTGACTGCACACTGTGACCACTATTTTTGAACAGGCCTTCCATATCTCTTGACAAATTGTAACTTTTTGTGGAAACTGTATTGAATGGAACAGACTAAATTTTGTTATTATATATATGCAATCCTCTGACGGTTCGAGGTCTCTCAGTTTGCACGAATATATGTATCTCTTCAATAGAATGATAAATATACGTTTAATGCTTCTTCTAGTTATCTCTTTTTGTTAGCTCATTGTGTGAATGCCTTGATTGCCATTCCCATATAAATATGACTGTTAAGAAGATAAAATTGTTCAAGTGACTTATGTGAGTCACCATATGTCGGGATTGTGAAATGTGAACGCCCAACTACTTAAAATGATATGGAGATGGCCTGGTGACTGTATATAACTTATATGTGGATATCGGCGAATAGCAATCTTATCAATGATAGTGCATATCCGCTCGCCATCCGTGACGCAAACGATGCCAAATTTAATTTAATTCATGGTATATCATTAGAGAAAAACGTGTATGAATTTGGTGGAATTTGGTTTATTAAATCAATTGTTGATGCAACGCTGACTCGAACAACGCATTTTGCGAAGGTGATTATGTATTCGTTTGGTGGAAATCAGCGACAAAACTATTTCACCATAATTTTTGTATTTCCCCTCCCACCAAAATGTTAACCCGCACCATTATCTTCCTTGTAAAAAGTTACCCCTCTTAGAACTCCTTGGTGCCATCTCGATTGTACCACGTGAAGTTACATATAGAACGCACACAGACAGACAAAAAGACAGACAGACAGCACGATTTTATTTCGTGTATCATTTGAGAAGAATGTGTCTGAATTTGATGGTAATTGGTACAAAAAATATTTTGTATCAATTGCGGTGACCCTCCCGTCACTATTTCGGACTCAAGCTGCACACACTAAGACTCATTAGAGATTAGAGATGCATATATATGAAATTGGTGAAAATTGGCGAGTCTACAAATTCGTATCAAATTTAAGGTCCCCATATCTCTCACCCATAGGGTACCAATTTGGTGTATCTAAACCACACGATAAGACTCCTCGTATCACGGAGAAGAATATGTATCAATCTGGTGGAAATCGGCACTAAACATATAGATATAATTGTTTGTGTCCCTCTCATCTCTATACATCACTGACTCGAATGGCCCCTCTTGTGACATCCTTAAACCACACGATTACACTTCTGATATCATGGAGATGATTGTTTATAAGTTTGGTGATAATCGGCGACTAAACAATTTTTTTTATCAAATTTGGTGCCAATCCCTCCCCTCTCCATCTCTCACCCAAACAGCTCCACTATGACGTCTTTAAATCACGATTAGATTCCTCGTATCATGGATAAGAACGTGTATCAATTTGGTGGAAACTGGCGATAAAAAAAATTGTGCATCAATTTTGGTGCCCCTGTCCCTTTCAATGCAACCCTGGCTCGAATGAGGCCGCATTTGACTGATAAAAGCCACAACATTAGACTCCTCATACCATGGGGATGATTTTGTATAAGTGTGGTGGCAATCGCCGACTTATTATCAAATTTAGTGCCCACCCCCTCCCAATCTCTCATTCAAAAACAACAATTTGGCGTTGTTAAATCGCACAATTAGATTCCTTGTATCATATATATCAATTTGGTGGAAATTGGCGCTAAAATAAGTTTTATCAATTTTGGTGCCCCTCTCCCCGTCCGTTCATCCCTGTCTCAAATGACGCCACTTTTGACATATTTAAACCACACCGTTCGATTCTTCATATCATGGGGATGATTATATGTAAGTTTCGTGGCAATCGGCGACAGAAAAAAAATCTGCCCCCCCCCCCTTCCGGGCACCCCTGACGCGAACGGCGCGACTTTTGCCATATTTAAACCACGCCATTAGATTCCTCATACTATGGGGATGATTATATATAAGTTTGGTGGCATTCGGCAACAAAAAATTTTCTGCCCCTGACAACAACGGCGTCACTTTAGAAAATTCTAACCCCGACCATTATCTTTCTCGTAAAAAGCTACTCCTAGTAGACCCCTTTGGCATCATCTAGATGGTCCCCTGTGAATTTCTATAGAACACAGACAGACAGACAGACAGACAGACATTCGCAAATATAGATATAGATTCATCTGGAGGGGTGCTCAATAAATATAAGCAGATGACAGACACACTAACAGATAAATCAAGTACAGAAGGATTCGTTGGAATTGGTTAGAAAATAAGTTCAACAAAACGGCCTATAAAATTAAAATATATAATAAGGACATTGACACAGTCGTATTACATGTAATGAAATATCTTCAAATGCCCCATTAATATATTATTATCGGGAGACAAAATTCAGAAATGGGCAAAAAGATGGTCAAACCGTGAATGAACCATGCTGGTCCCAGAAGGACATTGTAAGTCATTGATCTAAAATACAATCATGCCGTTTCATTAACAGAGCATGGAGGCACTACACAGTAAATTGACATGCCTGCTGCACACATCTAACTTTTTATTTATGAGGAGTACCATCGTTTGCAATATTTGAATCCAATAGAGAATAAGGGTATCAAAGAATCCATGTAAATTGTTTATTAACCTATTCACTATATAATGGATTCTCCCATTAAGTTCTTTATACAGTGGAAAGATCTATATATTCCTCATATACAGGGATTTTCAGAAAACCTCCAACTTCAATTTTACTCCAACTTCAATTTTACTCCAACTTCAATTTTAAACAACTTTGTCACCGAATTTTACCAGTACAGTTATAAGCAAAATGGATCCAATAACAGAAAATCCCATGTATATCGCGTTAGAGAACAAATTTGATAACTTACTACAAGAAATGGCCGAATTGCGGAAATCGCACGATAAAGCAACGGCAACGCAAGCGGAATTACTCGCAAATCTCACAAAACAAATCGGAAAGAAAGACTCAGAAAAAAAGGAAGAAAAGAAGAAGACGACGAACAACAAAGGAAAGGGTAAGCTTATTAAACCCAAACGCACCAGCACCAAACCCAGCACTCTCCCGGATTTTCAACCTTCAACGAGTGATATTGCCTTCACACCAGCCACCCCAACCTTCAATTCTGGAAATACATCCCCTTTGCTATCGCCTACAAGTAGGACTTCATCTCCCAAAGACAATACGAGCATGGATTATACAAAACAAGCCTCTGATTCCTTTGCTATCATTAATAAGGAAGATGCCAACCCTATCCCATGGAATCTTAAAACTAATAACAAACGAACAAAGAGGAAATTGGACAATGAATTCGAAAGCAACAGCAAAAACCCACGATACAACAATTACCAGCACAGTCAAAGCCAGAGTCAAAGATTATCCCTTACAACAGGTCAACCAATCCAAAAACTAACTCTATTTGCCGAAAATGCAACATCCGAGATGAAAAATAGCCCATTTTTTCTTTAAAAAATCGTGAAAGATCAAAACTTTGAAATTCAACTAACAAAAAGTGGAAACCTATTAATATAGCCAAGCGACATAAAGACAAAATTATATTTCATGAATCAGGCTTCCAGGGACCACCCCATCCTTTCTAAAGTTACATTCCGCCCAACAAGAGGAAAAAGGGAATCACCTACTAACCGACATGTGGTAATATGCGGGGTCAACCCAGAAATCCCAATTGAGGAAATTCAAGTATGAAGCTAAAAGAATGCACTCTGCCAAGTACGATGATGCCCCAACACGTAAAATTAAAGTAACATGCCCGGATGAACCCAGCAAAGAAAGAATGCTAAAGGGGGTCCAACTTGGCGCCTATAAAAACTGGTTCAAAGTAATGGAATACCAACCCCCAGCTCACATCACTCAATGCCTGAGGTGCTTCGGCTATCGACACAAAGTAGTCGGGTGCACAGCAGACAAGGAGTTATGCAAGAAATGCGCAGAACAGCATAATTATAAAACCTGCGAGTCGACAATAAGGAAATGTATTAACTGCGATGGGGACCATCCAGCCTCCTTCAAGGGATGTATAGCATATAAAGTAGAAGCAGAAATAAAGGAGAAAAGAAAGCTGACATACGCCGCCGTGGCAAAGAAACCAGTAGAAACAAGTGAAGCCATATCAGATTCGCCGCCACAATCGTGGAATGCCTTATAGAAGTCAAAACTTGTAATGATAGCAACGCTATTCTACAAAAAGTAACAGAAAAAGTAAGCCAACATTTCAAAACAAATATCCACAGTTCCTGTGTAAGAGATTACACCCGTGAAATAAACAAAATAAACCAGAACTAAAGATTAATTATTCTTCTCAAAACAATATCTACATTCAACAATATTTACATTCAACAGTCAAATAATGGAAGATTTAAAAATATCTCATATCAATATTAATGGCCTCAGAGGTCACAAACAAGAAATAATAGAATATATCGAAGATTACAAACCACATATAATAGCACTTAACGAAACAAAATTAGACCATAAATCAAAAATCCGTTTTCCAGGATTTAACGTAATACGAAAAGATCGAAATTGCCACGGCGGAGGTGTTGCCTTCCTTATCCAACACGGCCTAAAATACAAACTTGTAGAAAATATCGCACCTATTGATAATGATGGAAATGTTATTAATGATGAAGTTATTGCTATAGATATCACTATTGACAACAAAAAAGTCACCATTATCTCCCTGTACTACCCTCCACAAATTACCTCTTCACCCAATCTAGAAACACTTAAATTCTTTAAAACAAGAAATAAACAATGTATATTTTTAGGCGACTTCAACGCCAAACATCAAATTTTTAATAGCAAAGCAACAAACAAACATGGAGACATCCTATTTGATATTAAAAAAGAATTAGAGCTTATTCACTTAAACGATGCTGGTGAGCCTACCCATTGTTCAACTCTAACAAGGGTATGGGATGTAATAGATCATGCGTTCGCTACAAAGGAAGCTGCCAAACTCTGCATCGAAACTACCATAGGTGCTGATGTTGGAAGCGACCACCTCCCGCTCGAACTAAAAATAATAAAAGGTCGCAGACCACATGTCCCCCGACTCGAGTGGTAAACTTCATGATTGGAATTGTTAGAAGGATACTATTTGCAACAATGTTATACAGTATATAGATGTTGCAAACCACCGCAAAATTTCTTGGACAAAACAACCCGATGAACAAACGCATGCAAACGCGAAAAAATGATATTTTTGTATTACCTATATAGATTTTGCATATCACCAACATGTTAGGAACAATATCCCAAAGTTTCAAATCTCTACATTTAAAACTGTAGGTGGAGTTGATTACACCATGAAGGTACCCAATCTCATCCAAAAGGCAAAAATGTTCCAAATTTTCTAAGTCGAAAACCCCCCAAAAATATGGAAAAAATGATATTTTTGATTAGCTATATAGATGTTGCAAATCACCAACATGTTAGGAACAATATCCCAGAGTTTCAAATCTCTACATTTAAAACTGTAGGAGGAGTTGATTACACCATGAAGGTACCCAATCTCATCCAAAAGGCAAAAATGTTCCAAATTTTCTAAGTCGAAAACCCCCCCAAAAAATATGGAAAAAATGATATTTTTGATTAGCTATATAGATGTTGCAAATCACCAACATGTTAGGAACAATATCCCAGAGTTTCAAATCTCTACATTTAAAACTGTAGGAGGAGTTGATTACACCATGAAGGTACCCAATCTCATCCAAAAGGCAAAAATGTTCCAAATTTTCTAAGTCGAAAACCCCCCCAAAAATAAGAAAAAATTTATATTTTTGATTAGCTATATAGATGTTGCAAATCACCAACATGCTAGGAACAATATCCCAGAGTTTCAAATCTCTACGTTTAAAACTGTAGGAGGAGTTGATTACACCATGAAGGTACCCAATCTCGGACGCACGGACGGACGGACGCACGGACGGACGGACGGACGAGGGTCATTTCTATAGTCCTCCGACGGAAACGTCGGGGGACAACAAAATTCAAAAGCAGCAAAGCAAAAGTCAAACTAAGAAGAAATATAGGTAAAGCCGACTGGCAAACATTCAAGCAAGAAATCATTTCAAACCTGTCAAACTCTGACTTAAATTCACCCAGAGCTCTAGAATTAGCTGCAATAAATATATCGGAAACACTTAACAACGCACTTAACTTAGCACGCCCCAAAAAAGAGGTAAAATCTCATACGTGGAGGGTGTCCAGAGATACACTGAATCTTATAAGGTTCAAAAGGAAAATACGGAGACTCTCAGCGAAGAACCCCCATGACAATGAATATAAAACACTGTATAATAACCTCAATAGACAAGTTAAACAAAAAATCAAAGAAGAAAAAAATGAATCCTGGAAAAAAATAACAACCAGTCTTAATGACCAAAACATGGATAGAAAATTCTGGCAAACATTCAAAACGCTTACGGGCCAAGGGAACAATGCAACATCAGATAATTCTAAATCACTAACTGACCAAAATGGAAAAAAATCTGACAATGACCAAGAAAAAGCCCAATTCTTCGCAGAGAGTCTACGCAAAATCCACACCACCCATGAAGGCGATATATTTAACAAACGTTTTAAACGTTTCGTCAACGATTATATCGATGACAACTCAGAAATCTTCGCACCACTGCTAAAACATAAAGTCGAACCAGGCGACGACGATCTCCTAATGACCGAAATCGATTTAGAAGAAGTGAGAAGGAATCTGAACCGGGGAAAACCTAACAAAGCACCCGGTGACGATGATATCACGTACGGCGTAATTAGACAGGCGCCGAACGAGCTATTTATACGCCTTACTAACCTATATAACAAATGCCTGAGACTGGGTTACTTCCCCAAAACATGGAAAACTGCAATCGGGACAATGATTCCTAAACCCGGCAAGGACCATACTATTCCAACCAACTATAGGCCCATCAGCTTATTAAAATGCACTGGCAAACTTTTTGAGAGGATTATTAGCACACGTATAAAGACTCATTTAGAGAGCATTAATTTTTTCAACAAACATCAACGGGCTTATAGGAGCGGGAAAGAGGGCATAGAACATGTATATCGATTAACGGAAGATATCAGAACGGCAATAAGCAGACGCTGGGAAACTGGGGCCATATTCCTCAACGTTGAAAAAGCTTTTGATTCTGTATGGCACAATGGACTCAGATACAAACTCAGAACACGCACAGAACTACCACAAAAAATAGTTCTATCATCGTTCTTAACACACAGAAACATAGCAGTTAAAATAAATGATGAAATTTCCGAAACAGTCAATCTTAAAGCCGGCACCCCCAGTCCTCTCCTTTTTTTAATCTACGTAAACGATATACCTTTAGAGTCTACACATAATGTACAAGCTTCACAATTTGCAGACGACCTGGGCATATGGACACTAGCAAAAGGAAATAAATTAATTGAACTTAGACTGCAAAAACAACTCACAGAACTTGAAAAATGGTGTTCCAAATGGAGAATAAAACTAAATGCAAATAAAACACAGTTGGTAGTATTTGGGAACCTAATTCATAGATCAGAGCCAAAACTCACGCTATTTAACGAACCAATAAAACAAAATAAAGAAGCAACTCTACTAGGATTCACTCTAGACGAGAACTTCAGACTTAACAAGCATATTAAGAATATTTCAACTAAAGCTTTACAAAGAACCGCACTCCTAACCCAAGCACCCTAATCAAATTATATAAACAATTCATTCGCCCAGTCTTGGAATACGGGGCAATAGTTACTTCAAAATGCAGTCAAACAAACCTATGCAGAATGCAGCGGGCACAAAATGAAGCACTTAGAAGAGCCCTTTTCGAAATAAGGTCAACACCCATTTCTGCCCTTCATTTGACTGCAGACGTCCCATACATAAAACAAAGGCTACAAGAACTGGCGGACCTAACTTTAACCCGTATCAGTAACTCCAGTCTCATAACCGAACTAAATCTAAGAAAGTTACTCCTCAACAAGGACTAACCACCTAACACCTATTATTACTGAACTTGTATTTAGTGAATATATGCATATTATTACATTGACTAACACCAAAATCAAAACATAGGTTAGCGGGCGCAAGCCCTAGATGACTCCTTGGGCGCTGATGAATGTCCTCGGGCGGTGTAGATACGCTTGTCGTGGCCGTAGTATAAGTCATCGAATAATTATCTCCTACAAACCTAACTAACACTCATTGTATACCGGCATTCGCCAATATTGACAACATGTACACCATTATATTGACTAACACCAAAATCAAAACATAAGTTATCGGGCTCATGCCCTAGATGGCTCCTTGGGCGCTGATGAATGTCCTTGGGCGGCAATATACGCTTGTCGTGCCGTAGTATAAGCCGTCGAATAATTATCTCCTCCAAAATCAACTAACATTACTTAATTGACAACACTTAATTCCTTTACAGAAATTGTGTATATATATTCATTATTTTTACAAAATCTATTAAAAACAACCCAAAAAAAAAATCACAAAAACCAAAAAAAAAATCACTATATATATATACATTCACATATACCATTGTCTACCATCTTACATATTTTTTCAACAAATAAACTACAACAAGAACAAGAAGATGATATTTCACTTACGCCCGCGCCCTGGGAACCCATTCAAATTCAAATTGGGGGAAAACGCAATCATTTCTATAACAGGCACTACCCGCCATCCGTATAATTACTAATTACAAATTCACTTTCAGAAGCTAGCGCTCATGTCATACACATTCCACTCACCTAACAACACCAACCAAGCGGGATCCGGCTTGAAAACCGACCCAGCACTAGCTTGGGGTGGGGTGCAGGAACTACAGACCCATAAGTGGTCATAGCTCTCAACGAGTTAGGAGCGGCATATACCAAAATATGCTCGTCCCGCTTGCCGCTCTGACATTTCTTCGGGAGCAGGACAGCTCACGGCTCAAGAACACACTGACATGTACTAAATGTATACATAATTTTAACAAAATAAAGAAATTACTAAAACAAATATAAAACCAAAAAAAAAAATTGAATGTAATCATATATATCTCTGTACAAAACCATTCACATATATTGTCAACAATTAAAGTCTATCTTGTACATTATCAATCAGATTTACTTCATTTATCGAAACCCAATAACTCTGCACATAAAATTGTCAGAGTCTTCACTTACGCCCGTGCTATGTGATGTAGGGCGGTCCATACAGAAACAACGAAATATCCAAAACATACTGTCTCTGCGAATTTGGCTATAGCAGAATCGCGGTATGATAGCGGATTGAATCACATTGAATCACACGCTCTGCCTTGCGGTTGTTTTTTAAATAACTAACAAACTAACACTATTTAAAATTATAACACGGGCCCCGCTCTTTTTTCAGCGCACCATATGACACGCTCAGCTCAACCATATATTAAAGGGACCCACTGGGACACCCCTCACACCCCATATTAAAGCTCGTGGGTTCTTCCCCAAATAATCCATCCAATCAATTCAATCAAAGAGATAACATTAATTCAATTGTGTCCGCTTTTGCAGTGTTCAGACATGACTATTTTCTGTGTGCTATATCTCCAACATCAACAAACCGTGGGGTGAAGGAGAAGATCACTCGATCTTTTCGACCATCCCGGGCGCGAACCCATCTACTCACTTTATATTTTCAGAAAATATAAAGACACCAAGCGATCTAGAATGGGCTCAACCTTGGTTTTGGCCCATTGTATGTATATTTTGAAATTCCATGTCAAAAATCCCCTATATCCTTGCACCAGAGAATAGTGCTGGGTGGTCATATTGGGCTATAAAATTACCGCCATGTCAAAATAAACCTATTTCCTTCAAATAGGCTATCAAATTACCGACGTAATTTGAAAATGCCTCGAAATATTCCAAAAATATTCTCTGATAAATAGAGGATGCAGGGTGTGCCGATGGATTAACATTTAAAATCCAAGATGGCTGCTGTCGGCCACGCTTTTTAATGAATTTTGAAAATAATTGATGGCTCCCATCTTAAGTTTACCCCAAAGATAAAAAAAAAAGTTTAGTAATGATTGGATGAGGGATGTGGCCTGTAGGGTGTGCCAAATGTTTTAGTCAAGCAAAGAGTAAAATAAGAGATGGCCACTGGCAGCCATGTTTTTCAACAATTTTTGAAAAAATAGATGGCTCCCATCTGGAGGTCACTCTGAAGATACACATAAAGTTTGGTGATGATCAGACTAGGGATGTTGTATGTACTCATGCAAAGAACAAAATACAAGATGGTGGCTGGTGGCCATGTTTTTCATAAATGTGAGCTGCATGGTGTGCCGATGGATTCCAATTTGAAATCCAAGATGGCTGCTGGTGGCCATGTTTTTTAACGAATTAGGGACAAAATTGATGGCTTCCATCTAGAGATCAGGTCAACCCAAAGATTCATATGAAATTTGGTGATGATCAGACAAGGGATGTGGCCTGTAAGGTGTGCCAAAGGGAATTGTTGAGAGATCCACGCACGGATGGATGACGGACGGCAACCCATGACAATAGCTCAAACTTTACTTTGTCAAGTTGAGCTAAAAATTGGTCTGGAGGCCAAAATACATTTTAACAAGCAGCATAAGTAAGGCTGTTCAATAATTGGTAAACTGAACAATCATGCAACCCAATGAATTGGAATGAAGTAATTACTCATTAGCGAGTATCCAGTTATCAATGTGCCTTTGTAGACTTGGTAAATAATATTACTCGACAAGGATTTGGAAGCCAATTTTAAGTGAAACTTTAATATTTTTTTTCTAAGAACGACTATTCTTTACTTTATTATGTAAACAATATTATATAGTTCCTGTCAATGAACTTCACTTTGCGACATGCTGTAGTTAGAAGGGAAAGAAGTCTAAATTAATCAAGTATATATATTTAAAGACCTTTTATAACCCTTAATGACTGGAGCTTCCTGAAATTTTGCAAAAACGTTGTGACAATGCATTCTCTTACATATGTGAGTCTCCCAAAGGGAGTGAAATTTTGACCAAATTTTACCAAACCTCCCCCTGTCACCTGGTCCCTGAACATGTGTTCCATACCGATTTGTAATTCTGGGAATAAGCACGTAATAAATAAAATAATAGGACACTCACCAAACTGAATTCAAAATGTGAGCATATTGACATATTAATACATAAGTGTATCCAGGAACATGGGGACAGGGGGCATGGATGCCTCACCCTTCACGTTGGACAAAATTTTCAACAGTTAGAAATGTCATGCCTGTCACAACATAAGTTCGAAATTTAAGACCAATTAAATAATCACATGGGGCCACAAAGCCTTGGGTGATTGATTATATGCTCTCAAGACACTTCCCTCAGTGATTATTATTTATAGAAAGTAAGTCAGGCTAACTTATTACCTGATATAATTTGGTATGGAATGGATTAAAGGAAATCTTACTTCAGGAGTAATTCAAATATGTCATGTCGGCGTATATATAGCGCGTAGTGTAGTGCAGTACGACCGGTGCCCTCCTCTTGTTGATTTACATCTGCACCATGATCAATCAGTTTCTGGCAGATCTCGATGTGGTCATGCTGAATGGCTGCAATAATCGGAGGGATGCCATTCTGGTCACATTCTCGAATATACTGAAATAAAAATACTCAAATTAAAAATAAAATGGCTAAACTTTCATAGGGGACATTTTTTTATCTTAGGCCTAAACAAATAATACCTTTGTTTCCGCTAACGAGCTAAAAAAAATTAGGGTAGGTAGGTAGGCTTAACTTTTTTTTTTTGTTAACTTTTTTTTCTTTCAGTATCTTTAAAAATAACTGTATAATACTTGTCAATAACCCAAACTATGCACTTCTTAGCCCCAATCAGGTTAACCCAGATGACAGAGGAACTAGAAACTCCAATTCAATCTTACATATGCTTTAATATTTACATATATACTAGTCTATATACTAAGATAGTCTTTGATAATCCTAATATTTCCTATATGGTCTGGCGACAACTGGAGTCAGTCCAGCACCACTGCACTGTTCACATATTGGAGTGACCGTCTTGTACCGACCTCTTAAGGATGGCTTCACAACACCACCTTCTCCGCATTCAGTGAAGGATCTAGGTATTTTTTGGGGACACCTGTTTTTGGGCAATGATATGCCAAAGGCATAACCTGAAGGCCTGATCGGAGAAATGTTTGGGAAGGGTGACCCCCTGATGATGGTGGGGGTTCTTCCCCTGGAAATTTTTTGAAAATCCATTGCATTTAGATCTAATCTAAGACTCTGAGTCAGTATTTTGAATTTTACAGAGAGGTCAATTTTATCAAGTTTCTCAAGCATAACTTTGGAACTTTTTATATATGTATGGATTGGAAATGCTTATAAGTTATTGTCAGATATCTTTTGGTTCTATGGATTATGCTTATCGGAAGCCTTATCCTGCTTGAAATTAGACTTGCCATCATCACTCTAATTCATAAATAGGCTATTTTATAAAATTCAAGTGAGACACATACCGTACATAATATACTACATGTACATGTAATACAGAAATCCTACATGTACATGTAGTACAGAAACAATGTACATGTATTAAGATAGTAATGACTATATATGGTACTAATCTCTATGTTAATTTTTCATTTGGTATTATGAGATCCCACTTGATAACCAGGTTGATTTGATCAAATTGTTAATGTTCCTGTGCTGTAATCGATTGAAATACTGAAGTCTGAACGCTGAATGATAACATACCGTACCTGAACTCAAATTATTTGAAGTTTTCACAGATGAAAGCTAGATAAAGCCAAACATACTTTACAGTATGATTCCAACTGTTAAACTTAAATCTTTTTGTAAACTTAAATTTCTTATGTCAATATATATAAATATATAAATGTTTTGCATCTTGTTATGATATGAATTGGGACCTAAATTAAAAAAAAATAAAAATTTAAATCCAAATATATATATATATTTTTTTTTTTGCAATGGCAATAAAAAGTTTAGGGTCGGCGGTTTAAAATAGGGTCGGTCGGGTTAGCGGAAACAAACGTATTTTTTGTTTAGGCCTTATATTTTAGTGTCCTTGGTGCGATTTTAGAACATTTCAGCAGCGTGCACTCTGGGCGAAAAGTCTTTTGGCCAATTTTTGTTTACCAAATTCTTATTTTTTTGGCCAATTAAAAAAGATATTGGCCAAATTTAATCCTCGTTTTCTGGGTAAAATTTTTTCTAACATCTAACATTCTATATAATTATAATAAAAAAAATCTTAACCAAGTAAAATAAATCTTATGTCGCTGACACAATGTACTATGCCAAAGCATCATTAAATTTCATCACACCCCAAGGTAAGTTTTATGTCAATGATTTAGTGCATGTCCATACCTTCACTGTGTCTAGACTCTTTATTCCCACCATTGTTACTTAAAATATACCACTGCCCACCATCTACCATTCAGCCTTATGGCAGACAATGGATTCATTTGTGTTAATCCTCATTACTGTTTTATTGCCTTTGGTGGCCTATTGTTTGTAACTTTGTACATCGTCTTGAGTGTCTTCTGTTACCCATTAAGCTGTATCACCTAATCAATTAGCTGACCCAAGCAATGTTAAAACACTAAATAATTTTTCACTCAATTTTATCATGCAAATATATCATGAAGAACATTGATTTTATTTACTGTTTTGTGCATGCATTCTAGTCAACAATTTCAAATATTTTAGCAGATGATAATACTATAAATTTAATTCTCATGTCGCTCCCTTTAAAATGCACATGATGCCTGAATAGGACATGATCAGTAGCACGTGGACAGTTGTCTACAGTCATGCATAATGCTTTGTCGGCGAAAGTCAAACCAATCATCATATCAAAGAGAACGGTGCCATGCTGCCATCAAACAAAGTTACCCACGCAATTGCTTTCTGTTACGTCATTTATTAAGGGCTGCACGATTCATCGTTAATTCAATGTATCATGATACACATGATGATTTTAAACGATGTGCATATCTTATCGTGTCATGTGTATCACTATACAGGAAATCAAGTCATGTCTGAAAAACAGCAAACCCTGCAATCATCTCTCAAACAATTAAACTACTTTTTAGTTTAAAATGAACGATACCTCCAGTTATAAATTTGTGTTTCTGATAATTCAGGCAGTATTCCTTTGGAAACACTAATTTTGTGTATCGAGATATGTATCATAACGTTGATCATGTATCGTGATTCGTATCATATAGTGACCAAGTGTGTCGTTGTAGCCCTAATGTTGAAGTGTTGAAATGTTGAAGTGTCAGTTAAATTTTATACATTCACAAAGTGTGACTAGAATATATTCACAATCAATATGCATGAGTCACAAGGAAGTAGTGTTGAAACGATTAGCATTTTTAAGGAATCGACTAGTTGCCAGAGGTAAACGACTACTAGTCGACTAGTCGGACCCCTTCTAAGAGTTCCTGTTTCTATGCCCATATGATGTATAAAAAGTGCCATGTGGCATCGCAGTTTTGAGTATCCAACTCTTCGTTTCAGAATGTTAAAACGGAAAGCAAGTGAACTATATAATCTCCCGTTTTGCCCATAAGTCTCCGAATTTGATGTATTAAACCCGGCTCTCCTGCAACCTTCATATTATCTCATGGTTTGGGGAATGTAGGTAATAAAACATTTTATATAAACTCAATTGTCGCCGGTAACCAGGAAATAAATAGGCAAGTCTCGTTAGTAAGTCTCGCTAATGAGATGTCGGGTGTATTAAAGGAACAATACAATAAGCTCTAAGAAGTTAATATGTATTAACTGTTACAGATTACGTGATAATATTTCCATGCAATGGCACTGCTGTCATGATAGCACTCAGGTAGTGCTTTTTCTTGACTAGTCGACTAGCATATTTCGGGATCGACTAATTTAATAATCGCATCGATTTTGACTAATCGATTAATCGTTTCAACACTACAAGGAAGGTTCAACTGCGGCCTAAGCAAAACCCGGGGATCAGCCAAAATTATTCTGTTTTATTCAACTGAGAGACCTGAAAATTAGTCGCCATCGACCACAGAAAAATGTTCATGTACAGAACGATGTGCCGGCTGCAAAATGTTCACCGTTGAGTAATAATGTTGCATTTGAGCCAGTTTACCAGAGTTTACTGGTATTTAATTACATCATATATAAATATCCAAGAGTAGAATATTTCCCGAACCCTTTTGGAACCTCAAGCCATGTCAAAAATGCCACATGGTCAGAATTCCCCCAAAAATTTTCATATTTGGGGTCATTTTAACGTCTGTTATAAAGAACCAATGGAAGTATACATAGGCCCTATGTTCAATCTTTTGGAACCTCAACATGACAAAAATGCCACATGGTCATCTTTCCCACCACATAGGGTTTGGGACTTGCAGCAATAGCCAGGTATAAAGATCTGCAGTGGTTTTAACATTACCCAGAAGTGGGACCACCTGCCCCAGCCTTATCTCAAATTTAAATTGACTACATCAAGAACCAGTACTAGGTTAACCCCAGTTTGTTTGGAAGTAAGGAGCATCTTCTGGCACTAAGTTATAACAAATAATTATCTGGTAGTTTAGTGTCCTTTTTGTGACCAACTCTAAAAATAATTGAAAAAAAAATCAGCGAAGTGATATAACCGAAATAAAATATAATGCTGATACAGTAACATAAGTAGTTTAGACTACCATTATATATTCCGTGTTCATGTACATTTGTTGTACTACCATATATTTTTATCTATATATTGTTCATATTTCATATAGCATACTAATATTCCATTGGGGCGGGTTGTCCCGCCTGACTCTACCCTCTTTGGACCTCAATCCACGTAAATAATACCACATGGTCAGCTTTCCAATCAAAAACTTTTCCAGCTAATGTTGGTAAATTTCCAGGAACGACACTGACGATAAATTGTTATTTGCTTTACTATTTCGTTGAAAGATTTACCATGCATGTAGAAACAAAAATTATTAGTTCTTCTGTGGTTCTCTGCATTCAATACCCTGTCAATCAAAAGTTGTATAGCTATTTCCAATAACCTGCCAGTTGATTAGTAATCAACAGCACGCATTTTAATTTCATTAACATGAGGTAAAAAAAAAATATGCTCTGTTTTAATTTGGTTTCTGTACGAAGCTTCAATGTTCCTGCTTCTCATCTCAGATGCTAGGAAATGGCTACTTTTCTCTGACAAAAATCCATATTTTCTCCCGAAGCGACGAACCTTATTTATTTTACCCTGGCAGAAACCCTGTAGATTTGTCAGATTTATGAATTAAGGCACGGACTCAAAATGAGTGTTTATTGCTTCAGTGATTGTGAACAAATTCTCATAGTTAAGATACATGTAGATAGATAGATAGTCTGTCGTTCAATGAACTTTTTTGATTAAATTCGCTGAAAAACAGATTATGCTGGATTTTAAAATAACCATTCATACAATCTGCGAACATGTTCAAATATGGTGTGAGCATATTAATTTTAATTTTTAATTGTAATTTTCAATCAATTAACATTCTTTTAATAAGAGGGAATCAAATTACTTGAGACTTTAACATGTAAATTAACCCCATGACATATACATAAAATAACCCTTTCTATACTGAATAGATTCTCCCAGTCAGTTATAAAAGTATGTATTTGGTCGGTCTATTATTCAGGTAATAAAAGCTGACAGACGAAAAGGTATGACAAGTGCAGAAAGAGTCATATTCAGTTAATAAGTTCAACAAACGACTATGATGGTCATATGTTGAACTTATTATCTGAACATTTCCAAAGGGAATTATACTCGCCAATGAGTATTTAGTACAGTAATGCCGTAAATAATCGACTAAATCCTGAAAAATTACAAATAATTCTGCTGTGGTTAAGGAGTCCATTATTTATGGCATTACTTTATAGATATATAGTAATGCCTTAAAAAATCGACTCCTTAACCACAGCAGAATTATGGGTAATTTTTCAGGATTTAGTCGATTATTTATGGCATTACTGTATATATATATAGTGATGCCCTAAAAAATTGACTCCTTAACCACAGCAGAATTATGGGTAACTTTTCAGGATTTAGTCAGAAATATGGCTTGTCATATTTCTGACTAAATCCTGAAAAATTACCCATAATTCTGCTGTGGTTAAGGAGTCGATTATTTAGGGCATTACTGTATATATATATAGAGAGAGAGTTAACAAACCGCTTTAAAAATTTGCTTGGTCATCTATATTCCACAATGTCAGAAATCACAGAAAACATTCCAGCAAGAGAAGGTAATATCACCAAAGACTTAACATAAACAAACTCGGAGTCATGCAATAGTCACAGTGAGTGTGACTTACAATATACATACACATGTACATTAAAAGCTGATCAGTAAATTCAATGTATTCACTATTCAATTAACAATTTGTTTGTTCTATATTGTATGATAAGGCTTGAATGGGACTCTTTAATCTTTTACCACCACCCTTGCTTGTTATGAAACAGTCAATGTGACCATAGTATAATATGGGATAAGTAGTTGCACACTTTACTATTCTGATTACAAAGCACACTTAAATGGCACAAATAACCTATTGAAATTTCTACCATGCTGAAGTCAATCAACTGACTTTCAATAGAAAATAGGTTATAATAGTAGTACATTCATTTTTGGTGGGAGTATGCCTCATAAATTCCAATGCTTGGTATGAAGAGTTAAAGATACATAATCCGAATTAACACTCCTAAATTACTATTTCTTTGGCTTTGGTGTAAATAATATTTGATTCAAGTCAAGTAGCCCCACCCATCAAAGCTCAGAGTGATCAGATATCAATTTTTTAAACTGTTATATTTTCACCACCTGGAATATTTGCCAGCCAAGAAAATATTCGACAGGCCAACTGAAATACTCTCGATACCAAATTTGCTTTGAACAAAATATAGCACATTTTGGAAAATTATATACTAGAGTTGACAGTGGTTAGCGTTATTTTTTGGCAATTAATTGATTCTCATAACTAAAGCGTCTTTTGAAGAAATGTTGTTGTTGAAATCTGATGATACAGGGACCATCGAATCGGATTGTGTACCTTTAAATTTTTTTATATCTTCATATAAATATCATAGATGATATATCAGACGGATGTGCTTCACAGAATGCTTTTATAATGATTATTATTTAAATCTATTGGTAAAACTCATAATAAACAGTTCATCATTAAATCATCACCGATACCAAATTGTTCAAATATTAGTTATGTTCTGTGCCAACTGGGGGAATGTATCATTCTAATAGCATCGTTGAAAATCTCAAAGAAATCGACCATACCACTCGATAGAAAACATCGTCTGAACTATGCTCAATTGTAAATAATTACATCTCGATCGGCTATAAACTAACGCAAATGATTTCACCATCAAGACTCATTGCATTTAATTAATATATAAGAATGACGGTGTGTGTGTGTTGTAAATTTGGATTAATATTTGTAAAAATAACTACTTTGAGCAAGATTATTCTCCATTTCTATTTGATCACATACTGGAGTGTTTCACATCACTTTAAGCATAACAAATAATGAAATAATCATTTTGTGTTTAATAAACAGAATAAGCACAAATTTTAGTATATTTAGCTACATATGATTAAAATGAAAAGAAAGCAAAGCGTTAAGATTTGTAATAGTTTTAAGTTAAGATAACTCAATATACCTTTTCCAGACAGTCACACATTAATCCGTTAGCGATTCCAGAATTTCTGAATTTCAAATGGCCCTGACCAGATTATCGTGGTCTAAGTTCAATTCTTTATGACTCGCAAAAGGTATTCCATGTATTTATGGAACTGGGATAAATTAAAAAATGACTATCATTAGGTGTATCTTGGAGTGAAAATCACCATGTGGCTTTAAGAATGTTACTCAAGCAAAGCTTAAAACAAGCCATAATTTGTGTTTAATAAGCAGAATAAGCTAAATCAATTGAGAATAATAAATGATGCCTACTGGTACATGTACCTATACTAAGCATGTCACTTGACACATCTCCATGTTGTCAGACATCTACTATATAATTAGTCGACAACAAACAGTAGATAATCATCTATAGGAGTGTTTTATTGATTTTACTCAGTTGGAAGCTCCAAGCAACTGGCAGGACTTAGTGCAGTTTGTCTACCTCATTCATAAGTCATCTCAATCATGATGTTATTTTGTTATCACTACGGCAGCGAAGCTGCACAACACGTTATTGTCTAAATAAAGCCTGAAAGATGTACAATTCTCAAATAGAGAAAATTATTTACATTGTAATTGCATTTCTAAATGTTAAAGATGCATTATCTGAATTAACGCTCCTAAATTACTGTTCTTTGACTTCGGGGGTAAAAAATATTTGATTCGAGTCGAGGAACCCACCCATCAAAGCTCAGAGTGATCAGATATCAATTTTTGTAGTTTGTTATTTCTCGAGATGTGCAATTATTTCTGGCCCAGAAACACGTTGTCAAATGCATGGTCTCGGACCAAATTGCTTATGAAGATTGATAACTCTAAAATCAAGTGGTAATATGGCCAAATTTCGTGATGCTCAAGTGATACTTCGGCCATATTTAGTTGAACAAAATGTTGATAAATAACTCGTTTTGGAAATTTGATACCATAGTTGACAGTGGTTAGCATTGTTTTGTTGCAATTAATCAATTCTGATAACTAAAGCGTATTTTGAAGTAATGTTGCTGCTGTATCTTTTGATATGGGGACCATCTGTTCGGATTGAGTACCTTTAATAATCATAAAAGTTTCATTAATAAAGAATAATTAAGTCTCCTCTCATGATCTTGAGATATGATATCATGGTTATTTGAACTGTGCTTTTGAAAAAACAAATATTTTACAGAAGTTCATGGTACCTGAAAACAGTCATACTTGTCATTCCATAAAAGTATAGTAAATGAGGTTATAATATCTAATAGGTCGATGGTTCTTAAATATTGTGTCACAATAATCATTGGTACCAAACTTCACAAGTTCCTGACAGACTGAGAAAATACCATGAATTTTGGCAAAACGTGCATCTGACAGGGGAGGTCAAGTGACCAATTTTGATGGGGATTTCCATGCAAATCTCCCCAGCAAAAGTTATATATGAAGCAGTTGTCTGGGAACTAAAGCAGCCATATGATTAAACGGACATAACATTTAACTGCCCTCCGCTGGGCTTGGTAAATAGGCGATTATTGCTTGAATTACAACACTTGACCTAGTTTGGAAAAATAGATAAAAAATTCCAAAAAAAAATACATCAACTTTCTAATGGAACAAATTCCAAGCCGACCCGCCAGATAAATGTGTATTGTTTTCAATACCGCACAGTCACACCCAGAAATATTTCCAATGGGTACTTTTGCTGCGGAGATTTGCATGGAAATGCCCATTCAAATTTGGTCACTTGTCCTCCTTAAATGACAGGCAAAAGACAGTTGAAAATATTTGCAATCACCATCATTCACATAGCACAGACATCTATAACAGCATCTAGGGCTGGACGATATTAACGAAAATAAAAACCGCGATATTTGGAAATTAAAACCGCGGTTAACGATATAATCGCGGTTTTTTAAAACATCAGATACTAGTAACTTAAACAGTTTCTCACTGTTCGCTAGAATCACATCATTGTCATTAATTTTGACAAGTTGACGTCAATAATAACATACCTGTACACAACCTTTCAACCAGTGACAACCTCATGCTCGATCGATATTCGGAATGAAAAGTAAATTCACCAGTTAAATTCCGCTATTCGGACAATTTCTTTCCGGTGACTTGACAAATTCTGGTATATACCGATAATTAATAAAACCATTATCTAGTCTATGCCAAAACTAAAAGTGTTCTATACTATACAGTATCCTTTTCTAACTCGGTATATTCAACTATGTTGAGCAAATACATATGTTGTTCCCGATGACACTTGCGTCGCTTGACAAATGGAATATGGTTTACCGTCAAGACAAATTTTAGCGAAGTCCACACACACGTAGTACATAACTTTTGGAATTCGGCCAAGCAATTACACCATGTATTTTGGGCGGGTTTGAAGCCCTAATTCTATAATATTGGTTTCAACCAATGGCCGTGAGTGGTTTCTTCTAGACGAGAAGGGGGCGGTATCTTCGCTCATTTACTATTTTGATGGACGGTGCATGTGCATCATTGTACTGAAGGAAGAGACATGGCAAAACTGACATTCATATTGATCTATCACCCGATCAGTCGTCAATTCATTTGGTGAATTCTCTTGTAATAAAAAGTACGCAGGGAAGTCGGAGCGTTTGTGTAATATTGTGAGCGAAACGGGGACGTATTCGGGGTTTTCATATCCCCCTAATTTTTTTAGTCGTCCTAAACATTGTTTACTATGATTTATATTGAATATTGAAAAAGTCAGGACACAGGGATTTAGTTGGAATTTAAAACTTAAATAACTCGATTTAGGCTTGAGTTAAACTATTTGTTTGTATACGCTTATGATGGTCTGGCACCCTCTAATTGCCGACGATATTACGATTATTTTAGTTTAGACGATATTACTGACGATATTGAAATATTAACCGGGTATTGACGATTAATCGGGAAACCGCCCAGCACTAACAGCATCCATCACTTAATGTTGAAAATGAGTCCAAAAGATCACAATTGAGAAAGCTCTTTATTATCTACCCCTTTTGGGAAACAAATCGTCTACAATTTCATCTTCAATATACCCCATACCCTAGATGAACATTGGACTATCAGGGGTAGTCCAACAAATTAGACTTTCGGATTAAGAGGAATTTTAATATTTGAACAATTACGGATTAAGATATCATAAATGTCCAAATATTAAAAATATATCTTAATCCGAATAGTCTAATTTGTTAGACAATATCATCAGGGGCATCGATAAAAGATATTTATGAGTAAAAGAATTTTTTTTGGGGTTTATTAATTAATAAATAAAAAAAAAAAAAAAATAATAATAATAATAAATTGGGTACCATTTAGTTTAGCACTATGGTCATGTCGTGAATGTCTAATATAGCAACGTCTGTAATCGAGATTCACAGCATGAATATGCATGATTTAGGACATTTAAGGGCTTTGTGGACCCAATTTTGTTCAAATAAAGGATTCTGTTCATGTATATTAGTAATAATAGAAACCATGCCCATTGATGCAACATTTTGAGAGTATACGTCATGGTGGATTATGTTAGAAATACAAAATGTGAACTTTATTGAGATTTTAAAATTTACTGGCAATGGTCCAAGAAAAACAAAGTCCATATCTAAGAAACAAATATGGGAATATGTACTGAACACTGTGATGAATGATGTACTACAAAAAAATATTATATTTCTTGAGTGTTCTTTGATAAAATTACTTTGAACCGGTTGTTGACAAATGATATACTATCTTCATAATATGGTTGACTGAGAGGCAGCAGTTCATGGGTCAACCTTTCATGGCTGATGTTCAGTCTAGTGTGAATTGCTTTTACCAGTGTCAACTTCCACATGAGTGATTACCCTGAGTAAGTGGTGACCTACTTACTAGAATTAGTGTGGTGATCTGGTAGGGGTTTGATTAAGGATTAGCATTCTATTGTCAACAGAGTCCAGAGGAGTTACAATGGAGGCCCCCACCCCCCCTTTCGTACGCCGTATTCCATGCCCTGTTATGAGGTACGCCGTATTCCGGCCCCTCTGTTAGGAGGTATTTGGTATTCCAAAAATACCGGTATTCGTATGCCGACCTTCGACACCTTCCAAAAAATGATCATAATAATAATATAAATGCGATTTTTGTCACAATAAATTCACGGTTTGACATACAGAACATCGATCATCGTCATTTTCAAAATGACGATGATCGACGATCTGTATGTCTAAGTTAGATCATTTTAGACGTGGACAATGCGGGATGATGTCACCGGCGTTCGTACAGCAAGTATATATCATTTGTCAGCAACCGGTTCAAAGTAATTTTACCAAAGAACACTAAAGAAATATAATTTGTTTTTTGTAGTACATCATTCATCACAGTGTTCAGTACATATTCCCATATTTGATTCTTAGATATGGACTTTGTTTTTCTTGGACCATTGCCTGTAAATTTAATTTTTTTAAATCTCAATCAAGTTCACATTTTGTATTTCTGACATAATCCACCATGACGTATAGTCTCAAAATGTTGCATCAATGGGCATGGTTTCTATTATTACTAATATGAGGGCCCCTTCCCCCCTTTTCGTACGCCGGATTCGACCCATTTTGGACCCGTACGCCGGATTCAAGACACAAATTATGCTGGATTCCGGATTCATGTATTTATATAAACGGATTCCATTTCGGGTGAAATATTGCGATTTGGTTCCTCATTTGGTCATAATAGATCATAATATCATGAATTTTATATGGGATCCAATCTGATGCACACTCTTATAGGACTTAGTCCGTATATATTCGTTTGTATACGGTGCTCTTTATCTTTCCGGTCATTATTTGCGGCGGTTGTCCGAAGTGTAGATTTACCGAAACCGGCAAGAGTTACGGTTCCTAATTAGTGTCAAGGCCATTGCATCGAAATTGGATTCCTATAATTTTGCGTGTTTACCGGTATGCTGCTAGAAACAGCGTGTAGGTTGTCATTTCGGGACGGAACTCGCCCCGAGATGAGGAGTTTTGTTGCTGAACTGAGCAACACTGTAAAACTGTCTGAGTTGAAAGCGATGTTAATGGAGAAATATGCTATTGACTGAATTTGACTCCTGGGTGAAGGCCAGGGGGGTCAGCCTGTACCAAATGCACGTCGCTGTGCGAAGGATAGCCAGAGACGAAGATTACCCCAGTGGTCGGTTTCTTCTTGCCGACACGGAAACGGAATGGACCAACGTCCGGGGATTACTTTCGAACACTCCGACCACCCACAGCTTACATGGTGAGTACTGTTTACTGTCGTACTCACGCAGTCACAGTACCACGGGAGCTTGGAACGTCATCATCGACGGTCATGTATATGTACCCTGAGACAGATTAGGGGTCGAATTAGGGGCGAGCGAGCGAAGTGAGCAGGGAATGATACGACCCTATAAATAGATTCGGCGTATCCATCACCACTTACCGATACCGTAATGATAAAATTTGTTGACTTCCTGTAGCAAAGGTGATGGATACGCCACACTTTTTAAGAATGTTCATCTCGAAATTATAAATGATCAAAACACTACCAATCAGACAATTTGCTGGTAATAACCTAGTCCTTGTTGTTCAGTGGTACCTAGTTATGAAACAGGCCAACTATTTTGTTATAAATATGCGAAAAAAGTACCCACCCACCACCCCATCCATAGTATCTTATGAGCCGCAGGCGCTCGTATAGAGGTTACTAACCTCTATACGAGCGCCTGTGGCTCATAAGATACTATGGGTGGTGGGATGGGTTGGTGGGTGGTTGGTTACTAACCTCTATACAAGCACATGCGGCGCATAAGATACTATGGGTGGCTGGATGGGGTGGTGGGTGGGTAATCTGGTAATGAGTATTAAAATATAAATAAATTATAAATAATAAAAAAGCACAGTGTACTTAAAGATCTTTAAAACCAAGGATAAGACCATAAAGCCAAAGGCTTGTTTCCATGGTGATCATGGTTCCATTGTATTGAATATAAGATCTATTATATCATGTAAACTGAACATGAAATCGCTATTTGTTTCTTAAACTGGATTCCGGATTCCAGGGTCAATTTGAAGCTGGATTCCGGATTCCAGCGTCATTTTAAAACTGGATTCCGGACTCAAGGGGGGAGGGGCCCTCTAATATACATGAACATAATCCATTATTTGGACTCTATAAAATTTTGGGAAATTTTGGAAAAATTGTTGTGAAATTACCATAAACATTAGAATCCGGCGCCACCTATCGGCAGTATTCATCTGGCTGGAAGCACCAGTCTGGTGTATTTGTTATTGATCAACAGCGACGCCTAACGGAGCCCGGGAAATGGAGGAACCAGTTTCCGGGAGTTGAGAGGTCAGACTAAATCTTCGACCAAAACAAACAAGCTGTTAATTATTCTTGATCTATTGAAATCTTCATTCATCGTGTTATTTCGTCAACCATATCTAGTAAGTATAATATCCTTTGCTTTATTATATATTATTCTTGTATGTAACAATCGTATTTTTACATCATTGGCGTCGTTTCGTTAAAAAATCGTGCATTTATAAACCCCAAATTTGTGTATCCTATTTTCGCGGCGGCATCGTGATTTCCTCGTGTTCGTCAAATTCGGTATTTTGCGTCTCGCGTCGTTTAATATCAAATATTTTCGTATATTATTGTATCTTTGTTGTAATAAAAGATGTTCTAATGTTTTGGATACTTTATGTGAGTTTTAGGTAGATTTGGTGTGCAGAAATAGTTCACAATTTTCAATTGAAAAAAAGAGCAGATCTATTTTTCACAAAGTATTTTTTGCCAATACCAGTTATTGCAGTATGAGCAAAATAAATATCAATACAGCAGGTTTTGGGGATTTGCTCAAAATACCCAATGTGGATGATCGCATAGCAGCCGAGATCATTTTGAAACGTCGGGAAATACCTAATTTGGTAAAAACTGATTTGATCGATATCCCAAGATTTAAAGGTTCAAAACAGCAGTGGTCAGTTATTGACTTCACACAAGTAACAAACATTCCTCCTGATAATTGGCTACCTTTCAAAATGGATCCAAATAAAACATCAAAAGTTGATGATTATTCAGATGGGTATGATCATGACCGGGTTGCAGCAGAATCATATCCGATGACCCCCCCTCTTACTTCTAGCAAACAAGCCATTGAAAAAGAGCGGGCGGAAAGATATAAGGCCGAAAAGTCATTTATTCAGGGGGTAAAAGAGGTGTGGGACACACAGGATGTCGGTGTCGACACTCGACGCAAGTTGAGCTGGACGCCATCTACACAAAGTATTATGTCTCACAGTGTAGTATCAGTGGCGACCGGGAATCCACAGTCATTTGGTTCAAATGTAATACCTGGGGCGGTCACAGAAATAACTCGTGCGACCGATACTTGCAGTTTTGGCGACCAGGTCCAATATTCAACAGCGAGTGCCCACAGTACGTGGCAGGCCACTGAGAATTTACATCAAATTGTGACGTCGGCTATATTGAGCATGGGAATAAAAATCCCATCAGCTCAGTCAACCCTGCAAAATGTACAGTCTCAAATGTTGGATAATACAGGGTTATCTCTGGGAAACCAACAGTTTAGTGCTGTACAGACGTCCACAGCAAGTACACATATGGCGACAACAATTCCAATAATGACTAATCCTGGGTACTCACAGGTGACATCAAATCTCTCCTATGCTGGGGGATCTAATCCGGGTATGGTACAGTCACAAATGAGTGATCAGGCTAGGGGTGTGCAAAGGTCGACATTGAATTTGAGTGATCAGGCTAGGGGTGGGCAAAGGTCGACATGGGATTTGAGTCAGCCACCTCCAAATTATGGTTGGCCTGATCAGAAGCAAATGTGTGGCAATGCGGCAACAATACAGCATAATCCTCAAGTTGGTTATCAACTTGGAGGTCCCCATCCACAACCGGTCGTACAACTTCCGGTGGGACAACAACCGGTAAGTCAGCAGCCAGTCATGCAACAACCGGTGATGCCGCAGGTAAGTCAACAGCCAGTCATACAACAACAGGTAAGTCAACAGCCAGTCATGCAACAACATGGAAATCAGCAACAGGTAATACCACAACAGGTAATTCAGCAACCGGTAAATCCACAACCGGCATATCAGCAACCAGTAAATCCACAACCGGCATACCAGCAACCGGCATATCAACAACTGGTAAATCCACAGCCGGCATATCAACAGCCGGCTAATCAGCAACAGGTAAATAGACAACCGGCTAATCAGCAACAGCCATATCAGCAACCGGTAAATAGACAACCGGCAAATCAGCAACAGCAATATCAGCAACTGGTAAATCCACAGCCGGCATATCAGCAACAGGTTTATCAGCAACAGGCAGCACATCAGCAACAGGCTTATCAAAATCAACCTCAGGGCCAACCTGGTTACCAGGAAAACCCCGGACCAAATATGCAAGATCATGGTCAACATCACGGGCACTATGGTCGAGATAGGCGTTTAGCACAAATGCCGAAAGGTTTTTTTTATGATGGGGTGGAAGCTTGGCAACCATTTAAATTGAAGTTTGTCAATTATGTTGAATCCCAGCAGTGGGGACCCGAGGAGACCAGGCATGCATTATGTTGGTGTCTCCGAGGAAAAGCAAGTGAATATTTCACTTTGCTTACAGAAAGGAATCCGGAAATGACGTCTGATCAGTTATTGATCGGACTTGAAAATCGTTTTGGGTTTCATGACCTGCCGGAAACCACACAGTTGAGGTTTCAACAGACGAAGCAAATTCCAGGTCAATCCTTGGAAGAATGGGCTGAGAATGTGCTGTCCTTGGCTACTAGGGCATTTCGGGATTGTCCTTCCGAATTTGCTTTTCGACAGGCTGTTTTACGGTTTTGTCAAGGGTGCTCGGATACCAGAGCAGCCGAGTTGGTGTCCATGGAAACTCCGCAAACAATGGAGCAGGCCATAAACCGGATAAGATGGCATCAGCATAATTATGCTGCCATCCATGGTTCAAAAACCCCTCGTCGCGATGTTCGCCAGCTATCGGCAGATAGTTCAGACGAGGAAAATGTACGAGTTGTGAGACCACAATCTCGTGGCAGGCCTAACCGGTTTCAAGGGAAACCACCAGACACGTCAGGTTCTGAGGATAATTCAAACCCGGGGTCGAAGGGAGGTTATTCCAGATATCGGAATACAGGTGAGTTTTCTTTGTGGAAATCTCGTACTCTGGCTCTGGAGACCAGTGTGGAGAGTTTGCACAAGAAAATGGAAAGTATAGTTAACACATTAGCTAAGTGGGCACCTGGTACTGACAAATGGAGGGATAAATCACCTCAGGCCCCAAATAAAGAATCTGGGGCACCTTCAAGGTCAAGGTCACCTTCACCTCAATCGAAACCTCAGTGCTATTCCTGCCGAGGTTACGGACATTACCAAAGAGACTGCCCATCCAGGAACCCAGCGAACCGTGCAAATAAAGAAGCGCATGTGAGGTTTTTAGAAAGTTTAAATGGGACAGGGGCAGATCAAGAGGTCTGAATGTGCCCCCAGGGAGTACACATGACCTCAACAGTAAAATGGATATTGGCAATGGTGACGAAATAACTATACAAAGGGTTAAATCATTTTCGGCTATCGAAATACCCTTACAAATTGCCGGTACCCATACCAACGCTGTTGTTGATACTGCGGCAGATTCAACTATCATTTCCGATAGGTTATTCCAGTTATTGGAAGTTAAACCGCTGTTTATAAAATCAATGAAGTTTAATACTGCTGCCCGGGACAAACACATGTTTGGAAGTCTTGTGGGTCCTGTAGAAATTAAAGTGGGTGATTTAATCTGTATGGAAAATGTTTACGTGGCTCCCATTGAGGATCACATGTTGATGGGCATGGATTTCCTTAGAAAATATGATGCCCAAATTACAGCAAATACTGGTGCGATCTCATTAGGTGAATGTCGGTTACCTACCATTCAATCTGAAGAGAAAAGAGCTAGCGTCGCCAGAGTTTGTGTGGCTCAGTATACAGTGTTACCTCCTTTATCGGTTGTACGTTTGGAGTGTGACATTGATCCACTAGTTACAGATTTTATGATTGAGCCAAATCATGAATATCTTGATTTAGTGATACCCACGGTGCATTGTGGTTTAGATAACCCAACAATATGTTTTGTTAATGCTAGTGAAAGTGAAGTGCATATTAATAAAAACGATTGTATTGGGGAAGCTCAAGAAATTATACAGATATGCCAGCGAGATGACAAATCATTTGAGGGTCAACACGGGTTATCCGATGAGTTGACACTAACTGACATTACACCGGTCACAGATACGAGTGGTCAAGAAGACAAGGCAGATGAAATTGATCCTGTTCATGTGAACAAGCTGGAATGCAGCGATGAAATAACAGAGGATATCTCTGATTGTTTTGATATGAACATGAGTGAAGTCCCAGAACTTCCTGCACATGTCCAAGAGTTATATGAACGCTCGTCTAAAAATATACCCGAAGAAGAAGCTTTGTTTTTTGCACACTTGTTACTTAAGTATCAGGATGTGTTTGCTAAAGACGAGTTTGATTTGGGTAATTTTAAAGAGATAGAGCATAGCATTCCTCTTGTGGAGGGAGCGCGTCCCATTAAACAACCAATGAGGCGCACTCCAGCTTGTTTCATTGACCAAGAAGAGGCACATTTGAAAAAACTACTGGAAGCCAAGGTCATTCAACCATCTATTTCTGAATGGGCGTCGGCTCCGGTGTTAGTCAAAAAACGTGACTCTACAATGAGGTGGTGTATAGATTATCGCCGGGTCAATGCTGTTACTAGGAAAGAAGTCTATCCATTACCAAGAATCGACGATTGTCTAGACACGTTAGCAGGCAATTTATGGTTTGGTAAGGCCGACTGTATTTCTGCGTACCATCAGGTCTCGGTTAGGAAAGAAGACCGGCCGAAGACAGCGTTCGTCAGTAGATACGGGACTTTTGAATACCGTAAAATGCCATTTGGTTTATTTGGGTCGCCGTTTACCTGGTGTCGAGTCATAAATTTAGTACTCCAAGGCCTAAATTGGGACATCTGTATAGGGTACATAGACGACCTGGTTCTGATGGGCGATTCGTTATGTACTCACCGTCAAAACATAGCCAAGGTTCTCGGTAGACTTCAAAAGTACCATCTCAAATTGAAGCCTAGTAAGTGTGCATTTTACCAGAAAGAAATTGAATTTCTGGGGAGGAACGTAAGTGGAACTGGCATTACCATGTTAGACTCTTCCATAGAAACTGTGAAAAATTGGCCAGAACCAACTTGTACTCGAGAAGTCGAGAGTTTCTGTGGACTGGTGAATTACCACCGGAGTTTTATCAAGGGGTATGCCGAGTTGGCGAGACCATTATATGATGTTACTGGAAAAAAAGCTTTCAGATGGACCGAAGAGCAACAGTTGGCTTTTGACCAGTTAAAAGAGGCGCTAACAACTCCACCTGTCCTGGCATTACCGAATCTAACGGATCCACTGATTGTCGACACTGACGCTAGTGGATTCGCAATTGGTGGCGAGATGTTGCAAGTTCAAAATGGCGAAGAGAGAGTGATTGCATATGGTAGTTTTGTGTTGTCACCGCAACAGAAACGTTATTGTGCCACTAGACGCGAGTTACTCGCAGTGGTGCGATTTACCAGACAATTTCGTCATTATTTGCTTGGTCGAAAGTTTATATTGAGAACTGACCATAGCAGCCTCAGATGGATTATGAACTTTAAAGAGCCACAAGGTCAAATAGCACGGTGGTTGGAAGAGCTGAGTTCATACGATATGGTCATACAGCATCGTAAAGGCTCACTTCACGTAAATGCCGATGCACTCTCACGAATACCTGTGAGTGATGATGTGTGTGAAGAATATTTTCCCGGATGTGACCTAACAGGTCTTCCTTGTGGCGGGTGCAGATATTGCACTAGAGTTCACCAAAGCTGGGCCAAATTTGAAAATGATGTTGATGATGTCATTCCGTTGACGAAAGGTTTCATCACATTTGATTCGGATGATGAACCAGCTGAGGTGAGGCAGGTGATAAACCCCGGTATCTCTGAAGACGTATGGTTACCCTGGAAACTGGGAGAAACGTGGGGAAACCCACCAGAATTCTCCGGATCCATTTGCCCGGTTACGGGCTGGACACATACCCAATTGGATCTCAAATATACCCCAGATAGATTACCTGATCTGAGGGTGAGAACAGTGAACCAGACTGATCAGTCGTTTCTGGCTGACGTATGTAGTCGTGAGGAACTGGCCGAGGTTCAGAGGAAAGATGCTGATATTACTCCAATTATTGGCTGGTTAGAAACAGGAAGGGAACCTGGTGAGGGTGAACTCTTTCTGTGTAGTGAGGCCACCAAATATATGTGGATAAACCGGGCCAGGTTTCTCTTGAAAGACAATCTTCTACACAAAGTAAGAAGGGGGCTAAGCCAAGTCGTGGTTATACCTGCAAAATATGCTAAAGAAGTTTTGACCTTAGCACATGACATTCCCGCTTCGGGGCATCAGGGAATTGCTCGAACAAGGGAGCGTGTGCGCCAAAGTTACTATTGGTATGGGGTTTCTGATGATATTAAAACTTTTGTGGCATCCTGTCCCCAGTGCAATCAAGGTAAAAAGGCTACCAGACATGCTAAATGGGAACAGGTGACATACCATGCAGGAGCCCCCATGGAAAGGGTTCACATTGATTTTCTGGGTCCTTTAGCATTGAGTGAAAAAGGGAAAAAATATATCTGTGTAATGACATGCCAATTCACGAAATGGGTTGAGTTTATTCCTTTAGAAGATCAGACCGCAGAAACAGCTGCAGTTACTGCAGTGAATGAGTTTTTCTCGCGATTCGGTTGTCCGTTACAGATTTTTTCCGACCAAGGAGCGTGTTTTGTGTCAAAACTATTCACCGCTATGTGTGAGGCACTCAAAATACATAAAGCACGTACAACCGCGTATCGACCCTCGTCTAACGGTGCCGCGGAACGCCAGAATCGTACGTTAATGAATGCGGTAAGATGCTATGTAGATAAAAACCAGAAGAACTGGGACAGGCATTTACCACAATTAGCAGGTGCGATCAGATCTTCCGTGCATCGACTTACTGGTTTTACGCCTAATAGAATGATGTTGGGTCGCGAGGTGAATCACCCTTCTGATCTCGTATTCAATTTTCAGCCTAAAGTTGCAGAATTTGAGAATGTTGCGGAATACGTGCAAGATTTGGTAAGAGTGTCAAAACAATGTCACGAAATTGCACGATCAAATTTAAAACTGCAGACTGAAAAAATGAAACGTGATTATGATGTCAGGATCAACAAATACACCTATAAATTAGGTGATTTAGTGTATTTGCTTGATACGGCAACGAAAAAGGGTAAAACCAGAAAATTGTCACCTTTTTGGAAAGGTCCAGGCATCATTAGTGAGGTATATACTCCATACTTATTCAAAGTTTTGTTCAAAAATGCGATTATGGTCATAAACCATGACCGATTAAAGAAATGTCATGATCGAACACTTCCTCCATGGTTGGATAAATGCATTGCTAAATTCCGGGAAACTGGAGAGGTGGCCATTGAAAAGAAAACAGGAAAATTTTGTCTATGTCAACAAAAGTATGGTGGCAAATTTATGCTTCAATGCGATTTCTGTGATGAATGGTATCATGGTGAATGTGTTAGCATCACCCAGGAGGAAGCAGATAGCATTGACAATTATAGATGCCCAAAATGTTAGTGGCATCAAATTTAGTCTAGCTTTGTTTTCCAGATACCATGAGTGATTCCAACGACAGCGTATTGCTACGATCAGAACCAGGTTCTCCAGCTCCGGAAGTACCAATAAAAGATGGTCGGTTATCGACCTCATCCAACCAGAGGATAGAGAAGACGGGGGAGGAAAGTATGTTGGTGGATATCACCGACTTGCCTGCAGGTGATAAGTACACCAGTGGAAGTTTCAATCCTTTCGGGATTGATTCAGTATTTTCGGATGTATTTGGGACATTGCCAGAAATTGTTCCATCCGATACTCCAATGGTGGTTATCAATCCATTGGAATCTCAACCAGAAAGAGCTGAGGCTAGTCAGGGCAAAAATGTGCCCTGCAGTACAAGTACAGGTTTAGAGTTAAACTCTCTCACCTTACCTTTACCATCCAATCGTGTTTCCGAGCAGTCCCTGATCTATGATCCCAGAAAGTGCCCAGTGAAGGGGTGTGAGCAAGAAGTTAAAGGGAAGCAGAAGGAACACGTGTACTCCAACCATTTGAGGCCTTGTTGGTGGCCCTTGGAACAAAACTATGGACCACCACCCAAGATCTTTAGAGTCGAGATCAGAAAGGATCTCAAGAAATTTGCGAGAATCCTATGTCCAACCAGCGACTCGCCAGACACTCGGGATGAGCAGCTACTGCTCCGACAACTGAGACGACTCCTGAACTCAGAATGGGATGGTCAGGCGATACCGTCTCCTATGGTGGTGAGCGCAGGAGCCATGGAAACGATTCGGGTCATGGGAAAAGATTTCCATGAGGACGAACCTGAAGGCGGATATCGCCTCTCGCCATACATTAATGGGAACGCCTGTCTGGTTCATTGGAGGGTGCTGGTAGCAGTTTTAAACAAACTGACCAGAGAACAGAAATTGTCATTTGCCAAGTCAACCAGCCCACTCTGGAAAATAGACCTAATGAGAGGAAGACTGGCAAGACGATACCTGCCCAGCGCTGACATAAAGGAAGCGAGAAAGTGCATCAAGGCAGGGATGTTCCCAGAGGAGGCTCCAGATGAACTAGCAGCTGCTCTCATCATTGAGGATGCCTACCAGGGTGAGACGTCTAGGGGTAGGCATCTTGGTGTTTCATCTAGAGATGCTAGACCTCAATCTGGGTTATCCAGAGACAGGCGTCAGGATTCGGATAGGGATTCAAGGCGACATCGAAATCATTACGAATCATCGAAAGATATAAAGTCTCGCCGCGAAGTGTATAAGGGTGGTAAGCGTCACCGTGATATTTCCTCAAAGAGAGAGGCAAATAAGAAAGTCAAAATCAATACGATGGTTTACGAACGTAGTGGCAAGGCAAATAGTTCAGCGTCAAGTGCCACTATAGCTGCTGGTAGCTCCGGGGTGAAGCCTAAGATGACCAGAGAATCGCAGGGGCCACCACTAGTTACTGGGGTGGATTCCCATTTCCACCGGGATAGAATGTGCAAAAACTTCAAAAAAGATCCACACACCACCACCGAGGAGCTATTGAAAACGGTTACCGTTTCGGTGAACTATCCCGTCCAGGTGAGAGGAGGGGTAGAAGTGTGTTGCGACCCGGACACCTACCCAGCAATTGGAGATTTGACCACCAATCCCCATTGGAAAGTCGCTGTGGGATGCCATCCCAAGAAATACAACCAGCTTAAATCGATCGAGAAGATGACGGCGTTTAAGACGCTCATCCATCACCCTGCAGTTATTGCAGTTGGCGAGATTGGATTGGATAGGTCTCGGAAGATGACCACAACAGAAATGTTGGAACAAGATGACATTTTCCGCGAATTGCTGAGGGCGGCAAGGACGACAGCTAAGCCATTTATCCTCCATATTAGGGGACCCGTAGATGACCCTTTGAGTCATGATGTTAGTTTCACTGCGCTTGAGACAGTGAGAAGCCAAACGTTTGAGGACCAGAGTTTACATTATCACTGTTTCCAGGGGTCCAAGCGCACGGTACATGCCTGGACGCATTCTCGACCAAATACCTTCTTTGGTTTCACTGGGGCATGCGCAACTTTCAGTGACATACAGAAAGAGGGTGTCAGAGCAGTGCGAACTGACAGGTTGCTCTTGGAGTCAGATGCTCCACATTTCGGGACACCAGGAAGGATGAACACCACACCCGCGGTTATCGGCGAGGTGGCGGTAGAGATTGGGAAGATAATAGGGATGGACACCAAAGAGGTTTTGAGAATAACGGCCGTTAATGCTCGGGTGCTTTATGGAGTTATGGTTTAAAATTGGTTTCAAATATTCCGAGCATCAAAGATTACCGTTGAATGCATAATGATTACCGTTAAATGATACTGGTGATCTCAAAAGTAGATGTAACCCCGAGCATCAATGGAAGATTACTGTTTTATGGCTCATGTATTAAGTATTTCCAACCGAGCCTCAAAGATCAGCGTAGAGTGGTGAAGTTAACTACCTTGTTAGTCTAAATTGGCATTTGTGTGGAAATAGATCTATTTCTAAAACAAATTATCGTTTTTCACATACCGTAGGCTACCTACGATGGCTCTTGATCTTAAAATTTCAAAAATTATCTAAAGTGGCATCAGTGATATCATCCTCATCTCACCAAAACAATCAGCAATTGTACACCAACCTGGTCTGGTATTTTAATTTTGTATTACTTATGTAAATTCATACGTAAAGTCAGCTATTGACTCCCAAGTATTGTAAACCAGCTAGGTATGGTCCAAATTACTTTTTATTTCTGTGGATTCTGTGTTCCCCATTGGAAGTGTAAATTTTTAAAGAGGGGAATAGTGTTGTGAAATTACCATAAACATTAGAATCCGGCGCCACCTATCGGCAGTATTCATCTGGCTGGAAGCACCAGTCTGGTGTATTTGTTATTGATCAACAGCGACGCCTAACGGAGCCCGGGAAATGGAGGAACCAGTTTCCGGGAGTTGAGAGGTCAGACTAAATCTTCGACCAAAACAAACAAGCTGTTAATTATTCTTGATCTATTGAAATCTTCATTCATCGTGTTATTTCGTCAACCATATCTAGTAAGTATAATATCCTTTGCTTTATTATATATTATTCTTGTATGTAACAATCGTATTTTTACATCAAAATTGGGTCCACAGAGCCCTTAAGCGATAATAGATACTATTGGCTGTAGTAACTGTGTCTACCTCGCCATAACGCTAAGCAGATAGATGTCTGAAACCGTGAAACGTTTTCCGGCAACTGTAACTTTTGATCTTCCAAGTTCAAGTTCCAGTGTGGATCTTCCATCATCAATGATACCGTGCACTATATTCCCGCCAAAACTATGTCACATGTACAGTTGTTCCCCTTGGTCTGTCTCATTTGCTGATGACAAATATTAATAGAGTTACTTCTCTTATTCTGACTGACGTTTTCCGTTGAATGATAATACTTATAAAACAGGGAGGTGAGTTTGACACAAAATTCCGTGCACAGGGCAGGGGTGGGTGGGTGTGTGATTGGATTGTCATGAGATAACTAGATGTACTTCACTCAATAATGACCCAGTTGATGCAGATCGATGATAAGTGTTCAACTGCTAATGCCATAATATGTAGTGCTGTGGTCTTATTTCCAGCCTCAGCTTGTAGTCATGTTTTAGTAAATTGGTTTTTCAGCACATTGGTTCTTATTGTATACTATATATTGAATAAATATATAGAACAACACAAGTGTGTGAACTAGTTAACGTTATATTGCACGAGTTTGTTGTGACGTGAATAACGTGATGGTATAAAACAAGAACCATTAGGCGGCGACACGTTAAATGCGTGCAATGCCAGTAATGTTTTCCAACTGTGTTGTTCTATGTTTATTGCACACTCTGAAGATTGTTATACACACACATTTCAATCGAAACGTAGTTTGATTTAATTGAACAAACTTGTGCTTTAATATATAGAAGAAATTTTCTGTTAAAGTTGACGTCGCCAATAACGTTGTTGACCTAGTCGGTTTGTTCAAGGACAATACAAATTGTTTTGTTGAACGTTTTGAAATCTTCTGTATTTTGCTGTATTTCGAAAAAAAAAATAATCGAACGTGTGTGCAATATTAAAATGTTGTTTCTTGCTGATTCGTCAAGCCAAGGTAGTGGTTTTTTTGTAAATAAGTTTATTATTTAAATTAATTTATTAAATTATCTCATATATATTTTGAAGACCTCTGTCTGTATGTATGTTTGTTTGTTTGTTTGTTTGTTTGTCTGTCTGTCTGTCATTTATACAAATCTACGATTCTCGACCGATCGGGACGAAACTTGGTACGTGTGTGTAGTTTGACCAGGCGGTGAACGTTGTCGTATTGGCGAGCCCGTGCGGCGCCCGCTTCGCGCATGCGCAGACGAGATCTCGGAAACGGGTGGAGCTATCGGTATGTGAATGTATCTTGCCCCGGATGCGAATTTTATCGAGTCGCCGAGCCCGTGCGACGCCAGCTTCGCGCATGCGCAGACGAGATCTCGGCAACGGGTGGAGCTATCGACTTGAAAGAAATGTATCTGCCCCGGATACGAATTTTATCGGGTCGCCGAGCCCGTGCGACGCCAGCTTCGCGCATACGCAGACCAGATCTCGGAAACGGGTGGAGCAATCGACTTGAAATTTGGTTTTTGAATAGCCCGGACGAAGTCGGGTCACCTTCTAGTCTATTATATATTTTGAAAGATCTGTGTGTGTGTGTGTGTGTGTGTATCAGTCTGTGTGTGTGTGTGTAATCGATGAACTCAAAAACGACCGACCCGATTTCGATGAAACTTGGTACGTGGGGATATTTTCGGCCGGGGGTTAACATATGCCTATTGATTTGCCCGTGCGACGTGACCTTGACCTTGAAATCGGGTTATTTCAAGGTCAAATGCCGAATATCACGGGATTTCGATGAAACTTGGTATGTGGGGGTATTTTCGGCCGAGAAGTGGCATATGCCTATTAATTTGCCCGTGCGACGTGACCTTGAAATCGGGTCATTTCAAGGTCAAACGCCCGAATATCACGGGATTTCGATGAAACTTGGTATGTGGGGGTACTTTATTATGGCGAGTCTCATAAGCATATTCATTTGCCCGTGCGACGTGACCTTGACCTTGAAACCGGGTAACTTCAAGGTCAAATCGCCAATTTTGATGGGATTTCCACGAAATTTCATACGTGGGGTTACTTTTGTTCACCGATTGTTTTGGACGGGTCCAATCGTGACCCCGACCAGACCTTGACCTTCAAAATGATCAATTCAAGGTAAAATCGGGTAAAACCGGATGGATTTCGACGGGCACGTTTGTCGGGTACTTTTGTCCGGGCAGTGTTTTTGGACTGGTAAAATCGTGACCCCACTTGACCTTGACCTTCAAAATGGACAATTCAAGGTCAAAGCCCGGACGAAGTCGGGTCACCTTCTAGTATATATATATATATATATATCTATTATATATTTTGGAAGATCTGTGTGTGTGTGTGTTCGCAATGGACTCGAACACGGCTGGACCGATTTCGACCAAACTTGGTACGGACACGTAATTCGACCCGGGAACGAACATGGGCCTATTGATTTTCAGATCCGAGGTAAACTTTTCACGTGCCGAGGTCAAATCTGTTTTTACGCTGTGTTACGGGACTTTCATTTGAGTTCGGTGCTTACAAATCGATTCGAAACAGCGCGAATAATAAAATGCCAGTCATAATAATGACACTGTGAGAATCATTCGTGTTTCCTCTTTCCAACGATATATAATGTGTATGTATCCGTTTTAGTTATCTGCCTCAATTATCAAGAAGAAGTGGTACTATCTTCCATCGGGATAAAAACAATGCGTAACTTCTATGACGTCGTTAGCTGTCATAACGTTAGATCACGTCAGGGGTGGCGCCAGGATTTCCCCGACGGAGGGGCTATGGTCCCCGACAGGGGGGGCTAGACCGGTGACCGAAGGTCATCGGCGGCTGCCGAAGGCAGCCCCGGGGAGAGCGCGAGAGGGGTTTCCCCCCTCGCACGGGGGGTTTGGGGGACCTCCCCCACGAAAATTTTGAAAATACATAGCCTGAGATCGATTCTGGAGTGTTCTGGTGTCAACATACACACTGTTCTAGGGGATCATAATTGTCACTTTTACTTGAGTATTTGGAAAAAAAAATCAGCATATACAATAGTAATGACAATATGGAATTGATCTTAAGTTAACTCACCGTAAATCTTTCGCCACAGGTAGTTGGATCAACTTACAAAGACGGATGAACCATGAGTCCGTGAACATCATTTAGGAGCGTATAATAGATGTAAATTTGTTCAGGTAACATACGATGTGAAAAATTGATTTTCCAATGTTTATCGTCTTTGCATAATTTTATCTCCCCGACGAATTTGGCAGATATCCCCGACGGGGGGGGGGCTGACCATCCCCGACGGGGGGGGGGGGGCTGTAGCCCCCCCCCCCCCCCTGACCCCCCCCCCCCCCCCCCCCCCCCTTGGCGCCACCCCTGGATCGCGTTAACGCTTAACCGGCCGATGCATTTGACTGTTTCAGACGTCTTGGCGATATCTCGGGCACCGATGGTAATTTATCTTTACGTTGAAACTTGATAATTAATGAGCGTGTGTATATGAGGCGCGTTTATATACTTGAGTGGAAATCAAATCGGGTTAAACTGGCGGATTTTTACGGACGAAATTTGATGCATAGGGTATCTCGGTATCCGCTGGGCCGATTTCCCAGTATCCGCTGGGCCGATTTCCACCATTTTTGGGGTGTTGGTGTTTGACCCCACCTGACCTTGACCTTCAAAATGGTCAATTCAAGGTCAAAGCCCGGACGAAGTCGGGTCACCTTCTAGTATATATATATATATATATATATATATATATATATATATATATATAAGGCCCCCACCCCACCCCCATGGAATACGGAATACCACTTAACACAGAGGTTGGAATACGGAATGCCAGTTAACAGCATACATAAAAATATATGAAAACTTCATTTTTTGGAAGGTCGGCGTACGAAATACCGGTATTTTTGGAATACCGAATACCTCCTAACAGAGGGGTCGGTATACGGCGTACCTCATAACAGGGCATGGAATACGGCGTACGAAAAAAGGGGTGGGGGCCTCATATATAAGTCCGACCAACACAATATAATTTACAATGAAAATTCACATGATTAACAAAACAAAATAAGTGCATGTGCTGGTGATATATAGTTGATTCAGGAGTCCTTGGGATGTTAAGAAACTAAGAAACTAGCTGTTCATTATACATATATATTAGTCTTAAATCGATTAACATTCGGATGTGTGTGTGCATCGATAAGGGAAGTGGTGTGTATTATGTTGCATATTACACTGTAAGAAATGTGCCGCGAATTTTACGACAGAACGTACCGCCGTGCTCAGTGTGGTCAGTTGAACTGAGATTTACACGTAGGATAAACTTGACAAGCGTATGGGCTCTGTATATACATATCTTCTGGGACGGATTCTGACCTCGAATAACTCATCAGGTTAGATGATTAGCTGATTAGTATGTCAATAATGACAGCGATTCATCACACAAACGCCCATTCATTTGCACAACAATGAAGTCTTCGATTGGCGTATTAGTTTCAATGAGGCGGATTCACCCATCGGGATATGACATTGTGATCTTCACAATCGATGTAGGCATAGTCCAGCTGAACTCACTCGCCGCGTTTATATGTGTTACAATGCAAATTGGACATACCAATGTGGCTAGCTCAGGTACCTGGTGGATACTAAAATACCAATATATTCTATATGGGTATTTTAGTATTTTCTACATATATATATATATATATACTAGCCGATGAGCCCGACGTTGTCCGGGCTATTCAACAACCAAATTTCAAGTCTAGCCGATGAGCCCGACGTTGTCCGGGCTATTCAAAAACCAAATTTCAAGTCGATAGCTCTACCCAGCCCGACGTTGTCCGGGCTATTCAAAAACCAAATTTCAAGTCGATAGCTCTACCCGTTTCCGAGATCTGGTCTGCGCATGCGCGAAGCTGGCGTCGCACGGGCTCGGCGACCCGATAAAATTCGTATCCGGGGCAAGCTACATTCACATACCAAATTTCAAGTCGATAGCTCCACCCGTTTCCGAGATCTCGTCTGCGCATGCGCGAAGCTGGTGTCGCACGGGCTCGGCGACCCGATAAAATTCGTATCCGGGGCAAGATACATTCACATAGCAAATTTCAAGTCGATAGCTCCACCCGTTTCCTATATCTCGTCTGCGCATGCGCGAAGCGGGCGCCGCACAGGTTCACAAAAACGCCAACGACGACCACCTCTTCAAACTACACACACGTACCAAGTTTCGTCCCGATCGGTCGAGAATCGTAGATTTGTATAAATGACATACAGATTTACAGACAAACAAACAAACAAACAGAGGTCTTCAAAATATATATGAGACTAGCCGATGAGCCCGACGTTGTCCGGGCGACGTTGTCCGGGCTATTCAAAAACCAAATTTCAAGTCGATAGCTCCACCCTTTTCCGAGATCTGGTCTGCGCATGCGCGAAGCTGGCGTCGCACGGGCTCGGCGACCCGATAAACTTCGTATCCGGGGCAAGATACATTCACATACCAAATTTCAAGTCGATAGCTCCACCCGTTTCCGAGATCTCGTCTGCGCATGCGCGAAGCTGGCGTCGCACGGGCTCGGCGACCCGATAACATTCGTATCCGGGGCAAGATACATTCACATAGCAAATTTCAAGTCGATAGCTCCACCCGTTTCCGATATCTCGTCTGCGCATGCGCGAAGCTGGCGTCGCACGGGCTCGGCGACCCGATAAAATTCGTATCCGGGGCAAGATACATTCAGATAGCAAATTTCAAGTCGATAGCTCCACCCGTTCCCGAGATCTCGTCTGCGCATGCACGAAGCGGGCGCCGCACGGGCTCGCCAATACGACAACGTCCACCGCCTGGTCAAACTACACACACGTACCAAGTTTCGTCCCGATCGGTCGAGAATCGTAGATTTGTATTAATGACAGACAAACAAACAAACAGACAGACAGAGGTCTTCAAAATATATATGAGACTAGCCGATGAGCCCGACGTTGTCCGGGCTATTCAAAAACCAAATTTCAAGTCGATAGCTCTACCCGTTTCCGAGATATGGTATGCGCATGCGCGAAGCTGGCGTCGCACGGGCTCGGCGACCCGATAAAATTCGTATCCGGGGCAAGATACATTGACATAGCAAATTTCAAGTCGATAGCTCCACCCGTTTCCGAGATCTCGTCTGCGCATGCGCGAAGCTGGCGTCGCACGGGCTCGGCGACCCGATAAAATTCGTATCCGGGGCAAGATACATTCACATAGCAAATTTCAAGTAATAGCTCCACCCGTTTCCGAGATCTCGTCTGCGCATGCGCGAAGCGGGCGCCGCACGGGCTCGCCAATACGACAACGTTCACCGCCTGGTCAAACTACACACACGTACCAAGTTTCGTACCGATCGGTCGAGAATCGTAGATTTGTATAAATGACAGACAGACAGACAGACAAACAAACAAACATACATACAGACAGAGGTCTTCAAAATATATATGAGATGAATGGGCGAAAGTATACTGCCTCAGTAAGATGAGTTCACTGCGTCGTACAGTGTATTGGGGTATATATGTGTGCGAACGAATGATAAATTCGTATAGAAATTGCCATGTTATGATCGGAATGGTACATTGACACGTATGTCCCTCAACTCCACAATACAGGCAAATAAAATTAAATAAGATACTGTAACGCATCACAAATAGATATATATATAATCCGACTGAGGCAGTTGTGCTATAATCCGATCCCAAAACTGAGAAAATAACGACGTATTTTGTGTCTGTTGAGAGGAACTGATCTATACCGTGACCAGTAGGTGCCACTGAAATGCGTCAACCATCCACTAGTATAACTAGAATGCACTCAGAGAGATGCCAACGTGCGCAAAAATGTAATAAAAAATAATTAAACAAATAATTTCACTGTATTTAATTTAATTTAATGTTAGCAAAATAAGACAATTACAATCTTCAATAATTTTATTTAGGGGATAACAGTGTGGTGTTTTGTGATTTTGGAAAGGTACATGGCGAATATACTGTGGCAAATTTAGTTAACGGGCGACGGCGGAGCCGGAGCCCATTAACGGGTATTTGCCACAGTATATTCGCCATGTACCTTTCCGAAATCACAAAACACCACACTGTTATCCTCATTCTAATGCTCTTCGAACTTAAAAATGCTATTTAGACAAACAAATGGCTCGTAATTATCAACGAAATGTGCGGCCATAGAAAACACTCAGCCTGGCAATTCACGACTTTTTATTTTAAATTTAATGCGCTAGATAAAATATAGTCTCCCAATTACCATCGCTCTTATCGTTAAAAATACTGATAAACATGAAAAATTGCCACCTCAAATAGAAATAAATATGCACAACAATTAGTTTATGCATGTACCTGATGTCTTTTTCAGATGTTTACCACTTACAGATAGCGGTTTTGATTTTACCGCGATCTTGAAGTTGAATTGAAACAATGGGAAATTGTGTACTCAATGCGATGTATTTCACGCCGTGTCTGTCGCGGTTTCATGTCAAGAAATTTGGTCAAATGATATCGAGACACTGACATTGGTGGGGTATAACGTTGTGGTGTTTTGTATTTTCCGAAAGTACATGTATACAGGGCGAATATACTGACTGTCAATTTTCGACAAAAGCCACATCGCTGGTTTGTTTATATAGCAACGAGCTAGTAACGGAAGTCAGTGCCAACTCTATAATCTACTCCGTAACGTCGCCGGCATGTACTGCGTAAGGGTGACGTCATGGAGTGAAATCGGTAGGGTGACACCAACGTACGTACCTACGTACCTACGAATCTGACTGATCGCCATACTGTTGCGCGAGCGCACGTAATGATATACGTTGATTCTCGACCACAGAATCACATGACATGTGTGAACATTATTATGGGCACCATACAGTGTTGCACTGATGCTGGAAATATCACAATGGCCGATCAATGTATTGAGGTAAATTTACCACAGCAGAATAATGGGAAATTTTTCAGGATTTAGTCGGAAATATGGCTTGCTGCCATTCATCGGAAAGCTCTCATATTAATTGTTGGATATCTGTGCTATTTCTTTTCGATTATATTTGTGGTTTACAAAGGGGGTGTGAAAATACGCATATTTTGGCTGATCCATTATAACCCGCACTTCCGCTGTAACCCGATTCGGTTACCATGGTTACTGTTGGTGACGTACTTACCCTCTTTTTATCGGGATGCTTTTGAAGGAGCGCATCAACTATTTTAGATGAGTTCATATGAATTGCTTGATGGAGCGAACTGAGTCCATCCGGATCGACGGCCACGAAATCTGGCGCAATCGAACATTCATCCAAAAACATAGCCACAATTTCGACATTTTTATAAGCGATAGCCCATTGCAAGGGATTTCGTCCAGTTAGATCCTTTATTGTTATGTCTGCCCCTTTTCCAAGAAGCAATCGACAGCAATCGTTATGCTGTGCATCCTGTTGGAGACGAATGCCTCGCCCATAACCTTTGACACATTTGACAAGAGGCGTAGCTTCGTCTTCTCCGGTTTTGCAATTGATCTCTGGAAGGTCAGAGTTCTCCAGTAGCTCTTGTAACTTTTTGACGTCACCGTGAGAACAGGCTTCGAGAAGAGAATCCAAAACCGCCATTAGCAGAGCAGAGGAATGTATATGTCAAAAATAAAGATGACTGTGTGTAGCCGAAGTTAGTTCCTTTCCAGTGTAACTCCTATAGAATCAACAGTGATATACACGAACACTCCCACTAAGTTCCAATCTAAAGATGATGAGTTATCTAGGCACATTTACATTCATAACACATGTTGCTGGTTTCTGGAGCAAAGTTGATTCACCGCTTAACGCTAATCTTGTGACATCAGTATGGCGAATTTTGAACATCAAATGGAATTATGTGTGCTAATTAGAACTCTTGCGGAGCATCCAATATATATCCAAAATGTCATGAATACAATTATCAACAGACACCAGCCTGTTAGGTTACAGTGTCATATATCACATGAATCCAGAGAAAACGGACTTTTTCATAATTCAAGATATCTAGGCCAACGTCAGCTTTCTATAGATATGTTTACTGTTCATGACACTGGATCGAATGCCACTGCTTCCACGTCGAAGACAAATTACCTGATTGTCCACTAATATTTACTTTTTGTATCAATCCTAAGAATGGCTGCTATAGGCAGAATGAGATTCTATCTCGGTGTTATAATCGGTAGCGATATCGATGGAAAATCGAATGCGTTGTCTGCGAGTGACATGATTATAGACAATGACGTATTGTCACATATATTAATGTGACCATATAATATATACATGTAGCATTTATGTACGCGTGGTCTAAATTTCAACTTCTCATTATAAAATGGATCAGTTATAAAAGTATATACCGGAATGGTATATTATTGATTTGGAGGGATGTTCAGGTAATAAAATCAGACGCCAGACAGACGAAAATATTATATAAGTGTACGCGGAAGGATTCATATTCGTTTGGGCGTGAGAAATGTTCAACAAACGGCCTATATATATTATCTGAGCAATTCATAAGGGAAGTACTTGTCAGTGAGTATTTAGTAAATAAAGGGTTAAACTGGCATATACTCTCAATTAATAAATTACCAGATATGCACGTACGTCATTGAGATACAAGTCAAAAACACTAAATTGTGTATTACTTTAGGATTTATCATATCAGAATGAAATAAAATTCGTAATTTATGCAAAATTTCACATTCGAGTCGCAATAAAACACGACAGACTTTGTCCACATTCACATAATTTGATCAAGTAGCCCAGATACGAGGTGGTGTGGATGTGGATAATGGGTGGTAGGGGTTGATGTCTCCCCCAGTCAAAGGCAACATATTCTTAAAAAGTCTGAAATTCCACGTCAGAAAACACAGATAAGGGCTGGTATGGGTTAAGGTCTCCTCCAGTCAAAGACAACAGATTCTTAAAAAGTCTGAAATTCCACATCAGAAAACAAATAAGGGCTGGTAGGGGTTAAGGTCTCCTCCAGTCAAAGACAACAGATTCTTCAATAGTCTGAAATTCCACGTCAGAAAACACATCGTTTGGGCATTTCAGACTGAAAAATAGATTCGGGTTACACTTATTAATTATTGTTTCAATTTTCCAGACACTATTCATTGTAACAGTTGTGTATTTAACCCTTTACCCAACAAACCGGCCAAAACCGGCCAAATAAAGCTTCAACGGCCTAAAATATCTTCGGTCTGTCTCAATAGAACCATACAAATATGGATATCATTGGAACCTGCTCCTTGACCACACTGTGATAGTTACAGTTATGCCCTGTGCCAATGCATTCTCTTATATATGCGAGTCGACCATAGGTCGCCTCGCATATATAAGAGAATGCATTGGCCTAAAAAAAATCCTTTTTTAAACACTTTTTACCATTTTTTCTTACATTCTTTAACAATTTTATAATTTTTAATGTGTTAAGCCAATGCTTTCTCTTATATATGCGAGGCGACATATGGTCGACTCGCATATATAAGAGAATGCATTGGCACAGGGCCCTTCTGTTGGGTAAAGGGTTAAGAACAAGAGTTGAATGTATCACCAGGGACAAGGTTTGGGGGGGGGTGTCTATCTGAGTTGAATGTATCACCAGGGACAAGGTTTTTTTTTTGGGGGGGGGTGTCTATCTGAGTTGAATGTATCACCAGGGACAAGGTTTGGGGGGGGGGTGTCTATCTGAGTTGAATGTATCACCAGGGACAAGGTTTGGGGGGTGTATATCTCACCCTCCCCAACTTTGGTTAAATTTTTTCAACAGTTAGACATTTCAGTCTAGATGCTAGAATTTTCAGATTACAAAATGTTCTTACATCGGGCCCGATGTGTCCTGTCAGAAACTGCTAATTAATTGAAGAAAAACAAATCGGGCTGTGAATTTGGCTAGAGTTAGATATTAGGATTTTGCAATTTTCAGGGGGTGCAGTTGGAAATTCCAAAGTGTACACCCACCCCAACGGAGGCCCTCTAGTCACGCCCCTGTGTATCCATCAGTTTGAACATTTCCGACATATAAAGATTCTCTAGTTGGAGTTTCTGGAAGATAGGTATCTGAAGAAATCACTTCGAAATTATGAGACAAGGAATGTGGTACAAATGGAGTTCTCATGCAGAGATAGGTGAGAAATTGGTCTTTGGTGTCAAAGAGAGGGTAGGCCTATAACATAATAATTGTGGCACCGGCTCGTATGATGTGGTCATTACTGTGTATGCGAGTGAATACAGTTAGAAATTATAACTGAAGACCTCCTTTGTTGATTGATTGATTGATTGATTGTGGTTTAACGTCGTTTTAGCAACAAAGCCATATCACGACGAGGAAGACCTCCTTTGTGGTGCGCGGTGGCATACTAATATTTGAAGACCAAACATCGCTATAGAAGCCAACATGTGTTGATGACACATGATGCATAGCGAATTTAGTGCCAAAGTTGCGTACAATTGGCCCGAAGTGGAGCTCATTTGGTTTGACCCAGCTGCACTTGAAAGAGAATGTATATAGGGAAACAAAGATCAACAAATCTATAGTGTCTGTAATATTTATAAGACTTCGAGGCATTTAGCTATTAAAATCGCGGATCATAGATTGTGAATTACGAAACGGAAACATATGTATTGATCTCTCCGGATCTTTGCCAATAATAGGTCCGAGGTGATTTGCAGCGAGTGGGTCTGCTAATGAATAATGCATGTCGCGTGTTCGGAAGCATGCAGCTCACTACAGTCCGCCGAATCTTGTAACATCACGCAGTGCTGCAAGTTGCAGCACTGGGCGCTGTGAGTTTTGTAATCCACTTGTGTTCCTTTCGACTAAAACCAATTTATGACATCGGTTGGTCTATGCTGGTTTTAAATTCGGCTGTAGCTCAACTGATAAAACACGCTGTTTAAACCAATTAGGAAACATAATAAAGGATTTTGCATAGTAATTAAGGAATGTGGCCTAACAGGAATTTGGAATCACGCTCAACCGAACACATTCATATATAATATACACAGACATTTTCAAATTGGGACACGTGTGTGTGTGGGTCTGAAGTCTGAAGTACCAAAATAGTACAGTGCGAGATGTTACAGTGTATTTTAAGGCGAGGATCCGTATTTATGGAGAAATACTAGATATGAGCCTTCAATGGACAACTTGGTCTCTAAAACATCCACCAGAGATCAAGCGGTCCTTTACACAAGCAGTCAATTTTCAAATTCAAATGAATGTTGCCCCAGGCATGCCATCTGTATAATTGTTGAAAACATCATATGCGTTTGCACACTGCACGGTGATGTGTGGGTTGTTATGTAAATCGCTACTTTTAAATTTAAAAAAAATATATTTTAGCCGGTTTCAGACGGGTGACTGGGGTGTGTGTTCCACACTGAGCGAAGTGTTGTCAAATAAATTTAATTTTTCAGAAGTTCATTGAAACACCTGTTGAGAACATTCTGATTTTGCGTGAAATACTTTGTAAATTTTAAAGAAACAAAATCATCATATGACCGATGGTCAACTATTATTGCAAAATGGGTCATTGTCGCCATATTTTGTTGTGTTGGGTACACAGCTTTACGAAAATTGATTGATTGGCGTTTAACGTCGTTTTAGCAACAATGCCATATCAGGACGAGTAGCTTTACGAAACTTTAGGTGTGTTTTTGGTACGCAGAAGACAATTTTGTTAACACACCAACATGTGGCGACAATGACCTCCTCATCACTAGTGTTGGCCGACAAAATCGCTGGTGGGTTAAACGTTGTTTACGACCACTTTGTTTGGCAGACAGATAATCCACTATCATCTCAAGGAACACATATGGGTCATACTCAGCTGGCATTATGGCGGTGGTGTATGCATGCTGGCGACTATAAGGCGAGATATGGCACAATTCTTCAGTTGTTTAATTTCGACAACCACATTGACAGCCATCTTAGATTTTATTTTAATTCTTTTTTTTATTGACGCACTGATTGACATGTAAATGATATATGCAATACTAGCAGGGTTACCCGGCGTTGCCCAGGTTAAAGTGATGTGAAACCCTATGTGGATATTTGGTGGGAATAGAGAATACTCTCGCTCTCAAAGTGTTACACGTATTCTCATAAATTGTGTATCCAAATGGCATCACAAAACATTATTCGTACACATGGAATATAAGTAGTGGCTCACCTTGTCAGGTCGGAGCGATTATCATTTTGTTTATCGCGTTTAATCCGTCCCACAAATAAAGAAGTATTTATTTATCTACAACTGCGTATACTTCATACGTTATAGCATGCAACATGAACATCATAAACACATTAGTTCGAAAATATAAAAGACGACAATTGTGTTTTACATAGAGATGTACCAATCAATCAATCTAGTTTATCATATCTTCATGAAGATACAGATGTTTTAAAAATATGTCCAGGTGCTCCTCTGTTCTGGTGCTATATACTGGCTAATCATTTTCAGTTTAAAAGAATGGTTGTTATGCAGTATAGCAGCTACATGTGCCCGACACAGCGAGATTTTGAGTTGTTTATGTTAGGCGATGAGTGTACTAAAAATGAAAGAAATCCTCTGTATCGGGCAGATATACCCTTGTCAGATGTCAATATTGGGGGATCATGAAAAGTCATGTGCTACGGACTGCGTTTTCCTTTATCTCAGAAGTAACCATATTTGACTGCACACTGTGACCACTATTTTTGAACAGGCCTGGTCTACATTTCCATATCTCTTGGCAATTGTAACTTTTTGTGTGGAAACTATATTGAATGGGACAGACTCAATCGTGTTATAATATATACATGAGCCATTCTAATATGCAATCCTCTGACGATTCAAGGTCCCTCAGTTTGAATGGATATATGTATCTCTTAAATAGATTGATATAAATATACTTTTAATGCTTTCTTCTATGTGTCTGTGTTGCTAGATCATTATAGGAATGCCCTGATTTCCATCCCCATATAAATATGACAGTTGAGAAGATATAATTGTTCAAGTGACTTAATTCGGTCACCATTTGTCGATATTGTGAAATTGGAATGCCAAAAACTCCTTAGAACGACATGGAGATGGCCTGGGAGATGATTATATATAACTTTGTTGGATATCGGAGAATTGAACAATCTTATAAATGCTAGTGAATCTCCTCTCGCCATCCATGACCCAAACGACCCCAAATGTGATTTAATTCATCATATCATTAGAGAAGAACGTGCATGAATTTGGTGGAATCAGTGCTAAATATATTTGTATCAACTTTGGTGCAACTCCCCTCATGCAATACTTGAACCGCGCCACTTTTGTCATATTTAAACCACGTCTATTAGACTCATGAATGCATTATATAATGGAGATGATTATATATATGTTTGGTGGTAATCGGCAACTAAACAAATTCTTACCATAGTTATTACCCCCCCCCCCCCCCAATCTCTCACCCAAACGGCACAAACTTCGCGTCTTTAAATCACACGTTTATATTCCTCGTATCACGGAGAAGAATAATATATCAATTTGGTCGAAATCTGTGCTAAAAATAGCCCCTCCCCTGACACCAACAACGTCACTTTAGAAAATTTTAACCCGCACCATTATCTTACTCGTAAAAAAATACCCCTGTTAGACCGCCTTTGTGCATCTCGATTGTACCCTTAAAGTTATATATAGAACATAGACAGATATTCGCAAATATTTGATTCATTGTATCATTTGAGAAGAACGTGTATGAGTTTGATGGTAATTGGCACTAAACATATTTTTATAAGTTTTTGGTGACCCTCCCGTCCCTATTTCGGACTCAAGCGGCGCCACTTTTGACATCATTAAACCACACACTTAGACTCATTATAGAGATGAATATATATAAAATTTATGAAAATTGGCGAGTATACAAATTCGTATCAACTTTAGGGCCACCATTGCATATCTCTCACCCAAAATGCACCAATTTGGCGCATTTAAACCACACGATTAGATTATTCGTATAACGGAGAAGAATATGTATCAATCAGGTGGAAATCGGCGCTAAACATATTGTTTATCAATGCGTGTGTCCCTCTCACCCTCTAGGCACCCCTGACTCGAATGGCCCCACTTTTGCCATCTTTAAACCACACAATTAGACTCCTGATATGATGGAGATTATTATTTGTAAGTTTGGTGCTAATCCGCGACTAAACAAATTTTTATCAAATTTAGTGCCCACCCAACCCCACCCCATCTCTCACCAAAGCAGCACCAATGTGACGTCTTTAAAATCACACGATTAGATTCCTCATATCATGAATAAGAATGTGTATCAGTTTGGTGGAAATTGGCGCCAAAAATATTGTGTATCAATTGTGGTGCTCCTCTCCCTTTCAGTGCACCCCTGACTCGAATGACGCCACTTTTGACAGCTTTAAGCCACGCCTTTAGACACCTCATACCATGGGGGATGTATTTGTATAAGTTTTGTGGCAATCGGCGACTAAACCAATTCTGATCAGATTTAGTACCTACCCACCCCCCCCCCCCCAAATATCTCTCATCCCAACGACACCAATTTGGCGTCTTTAAATCACACAATAAGATTCATTGTATATATCATGGAGAAGATCTCAGAAGAATGTGAATCAATTTGGTGGAATTCGGCGCTAAAATTATTTTTGATCAATTTCGGCGCCCCTGTCCCCTTCCGGGCATCCCTGGCGCGAACGGCGCGACTTGACGTATTTAAATCACACCATTAGATTCCTCATATTATGAGGATGATTATATATAAGTTTGGTGGCAATCGGCGACAATTTTTTTTCTGCCCCTCCCCTTTTCTGTCCCTGACAACAACGGCGTCACTTTAGAAAATTATAACCCTCGCCAATATCTTTCTCGTAAAAAGCTACCACGATTAGACCCCTTTTGTGCCATCTAGGTGGTCCCCTGTGAATTTATATAGAATTACACAGACAGACAGACATTCGCAAATATAAGTTATGCGATGAACAAAGAAAAACCACATGTTGATTATCTTTTGGAACTTTCATGGTTGGAAATGAATGTGTCTTCATCTAGAAGATTATGAATTTCCATTAATATAGGAAGTTTTCATCTATTCTGGATAGAGTGGTGGAAAAACAATTATGTGACTGATTTTGAATGTTTTCTCACTGATAGTGATCTACATATATTATATACTTATGTCTTCAAAATTGTATCTAAAGGTCAATTCACACCAGGTACGAGCACGCGATTTTTACGTATGTTTTCAGGTTCAAAGCGCGCGATTTTTATATTCACACCGAAAACGACCGTGTTGTTGACCACGACGCGATCACAGCAGCGATTTTATGCTTCGTTGATTTCTCGCTTTGTGGCAAACAGCGCGATAATTTGGTCGATGTCAAATAGGATGTTATCCGTGCGTGTTTGTCCTATTTGAAGGCGACACATTCATTTGTCGCCGCAGTATAATAAAGGTGATGGAGGACCATAGCGACAGGCTGATAACTGAAGTGCAATATTTGGCCCCAATTCCATTCCAAATAGGCAGACCAAGCCTTCATGTGAAGTCACTTTGCCGACAATTTTGAATAAAATGAACTGCCACATCCGCCCCCCCCCCCCCCCGATAAAAAAGCACATACTGGAATTATAGAAAGAAATTCAATTAAACGCAATTGTTATGAGAATGTAGGAAGTCCATGCAATATTCCACTTGACATATTAAATTTTACAATGAAATGAGTTTGAAAAACCCATACATGTAAATATTAAACAAATTCTGTTTGAATTTCCATATACATTGAATTTGTGACCTGCCTTGCAATTCTAAACTATTTTTAGCTTTGAAATTCCCATGCACAGTTATAATTTTGAAGAAAAAAAGTACCTGTGAAAATGGTTGAAACTATAAATGCATATTTTTGATTATTTCCCTAACATTCCAACAATGTAAAGGCAAATGGGAGAATTTCGGAGACAATTTCGGTGACCCAAAATGATGTACTCCAACGATTATCTACCCTGACTATCGTGCGCGACGAAGCGATTCAGTAACTTTCGGTATGAATATAAAAATCGCGCGCTTTGAACCGCTATACCGACGACAGAAAAATGCCTTAAAATCGCACGCCCGCTGAATTGACCTTTAGATATTACTTCAAGAATTTCTATTATAATCCCATGTGTTCGCCCTTATATCTGTAAACATGTGCACTAGTATTATATATATATTGTAGGTTGAGGACACAATACATAATTATGTTAAAACGATGAAACGCGTAATATATATGTGGCGTTAATAGAGGCAGGGAATGACTGTTCGTTTTGATGGCCAGAGAAAAAGAAAGTAAAACAAAAACGGAAGGCGACGACCACAAACACGTGAGATTATGTATACAACGCGTTACTCCAGTATAATGCAGAATGAACATCGATTTCGAAAAACACCGAACAACTAAACTGAATATCCGTTTTTCAAAAACTTCTACCGAAGAATACTTTTTTCCGTAACATGCACTCCACATGCATGGAAGAAAACACGTCTAATTTTTGAGAATTTCACATGCACCTGTGCAATAGCCGAGTACATAATATATATACGTTACAATATTTCTCGAGTGCCCGGCGATTGTTAGAGGTTTGTTGACCCAAACAACACGCCTCTTTGTCAATGTTTCTTTCTCTTCAAAGACAGTTCCTTTCAATATATATATTAAGGGGTATAGTATGTGTGTGGTTCTGAATGTGTTCTTTTAAGATCGTGATTCGGTGCACCGGCTGCTAATATCTGACCACGAGCGTGGCAATACTGATATATGCATACATTTATATATATATATACGCGTACATTCACAAAACAGCAAAAGAAGGTATGCTTGTCATTATATATGTTGTTAACGTAACACATATGTCGTTTTCACAGTTCGAAGTTGAAGCTTATATATATCGGTGGACAGAGAATTTTATCATGAACAAAAAAATAAGTTCATGTCGTATACTAATCAAAAGAAATTGAAAATTTATATATTTATGAAATTTGATCATCATTCATGTTTCAAGTGAAATAATGCAGCGGCCATAAAGTTTTCATACACGTACGGCAGTATTTAAAATTAAAATAATTGATTTCAATCATCGATATCTGATCACTCTGAGCTTTGATGAGCGTGTTCATCGACTCGAATCAAATATTGTTGCCCCAACCCCAAGCCAAAGAAATAGTTAATTCGGATATAATATATCTTAAATTTTTGTCAGCTAGCAAAAAACCAATGACCATCTCTTACAAAGAACGTCCATGCTTCGGTCGTAATGTTGTAGATGTTGTATACAGATCGTTCTCAAGTATTAGCTTTTGTGATCGTTTTCAACGCATTTGGCCCATTAATTATGGGTGATTTTGTGTATTTCCCCGATGCCTGTGTGATACGAAATAACCAGTGGTGCATGGTGTTTGCAAATATTTTTATTTTATTTTCGAAGCCTGTCATGATAAGCGGAAAATTTACCCTTACAACCGCATTCTGTGTTTCTGATATATTGGTCTCTTCCATCGAGTTAACCCTTTCTATACTTCTCCCACTGAGCCATAAAAGTATAGGCCTACACTGGAAATGGAATTGTCTATTATTCATCTGGAGGGGTTTTCAGAACAAACAAAAACATGCCAACGACAGAGTATAATACAAGTACAGAAGGAGGGAAATGTTTAGATATTACGTTCGTTTGTTGAACTTATAATCCTCAGGGATAACTTCACGTCAATGAGTATTTACACTGTTATAAAATACCGCCGGTTTGACGGTATCGGATCGTAGTAATCCGACGCGCGGTCCCATACCGATTCATCAGTTCTACGGGGAATCATCGTTGTTTTACGTGCCATGAAGTTAAAATTAAAATGGTTAGTTAATTAAATAATTAAGTGGTCCTGCTAATTTGCTATCCATGATGTGGTTGGCTCCAGCTGATTTAGCTATGATATTGGTGGGGAAAAGTTATGCTCTTCAAAAAGAACCGGTATGCGGCTAATCCGATCGATTCGATGACAATCTACAGATAAAATATTTTAATGTTAAGCTCTTAAATGTCACAGATACAATGGCTATTCTTCGAAAAGTTCAGATTGGTCAAAGACTAAACAAAAAAGTACTATATCTTAACAGCGTAATTTTCAAAAGTTGGCGGGTTCTGCTATGATGTATTTTCGCCTCATGATAGCAGAACCCGCCAAAATAATATAGTACAGAAGATATTAGTGGACCTTTGCAACACCGCATCCAATCAGGACTCAACTTCACCCCACTCATTTTCTTCAATAATTAAGGTATCTTATAACTTGTTCCGACGTTAACAGTACAATAAAAATAAAATGGCCGCACAGAGACTCCATGCAGATAAACGTCATCGATCATGGCAGCCATATTGCTTGATATATTATAATTACATGCACCAGCTAGGTCTCTTTGTTCGCTATTATAGTGAAGAAACTATCACGTGCGGTTTTGTTCTCCATTTGATTCGTTACGCTAACATACCACACTTAGGAATTAGCCAAAAATACAAATTAGCAAATTAGCAAGAGCCCTAGCTAATGTAATTGACCATGGGTGTATACGTGTGATCGTATGTCCGTCTGTCTGACTCCGCATGCACATGTAGATGTGTTTATGACTTTATTTGTGCCCGGCATCTGACTCGCCTGTCAAAGTTTCACCAAAAGCGTAGAAAAAATATTCAGCTCCAAACTTGATAGTCTATAGCTGTTGATATAACTTCCTCATTAATTGGATGAACATCTTAGCACATAACTGATCGAAATAACCACTATATAAGTTCAAGCAAACGCAGAAAGACAGGCTAAGCAAAAACACACACAACAACACCACAGTACCTTATGAGGGGCGAAATTAGACATATCTTTTTTTCACGAAATTGTCCCAAGAACATGACGTTTAATTATGCTGGTTTATGAGCAGTAAAAATGTTATGACGGCGAAGATCTCATGGCAAGACAATTATATATATTTTAAGTACGACCTTCCTTAATACGATTTGATATGTAACCTATAATTAAACTGTTCAATGAGCTGAATCTCTAGTTCTGCTCTTTTATTTGTGTCATTGAATGTTTGACATAATGCATTTATGTTGTACATAATACAAGAGGGCTCCCTGAATGACTGTCCAAGTGCGACCCGAAGACATTCAATGTACGTCTGTTGTTGAGCAGACATTAGTCGTATTGTAAACAGCATAATACATGTGACCGATTGCCAATAATAGAACGGTGTCAATGACAATGTAGCTCAACTTGGTTCAAATCTGCTCACAATCTTCGTACATACAATTATCAGCAATTTATAGCTTTTGTCATGTTCCAGAGATAAAAAGTAATTGAAAGTGAGTAAAAATTTAGTAAACAGTTAATCAAATTTAAAAGAGTATGCCTCTTTATCAAACGCTTCCTATTGACGTAATTATATAGTGAAGCATTAAAGGTACTCAACCCGTAAAGAGGGTCCCCATCTCAACAGATTCCAACAACAACAATCCGATCAGAGGGTCCTATATTACTATTTCTTTGGCTTTGGGGGTAACAAATATTTGATTCGAGTCGAGGAACCCATCAAACAAAGCTCAGAGTTATTAGATATTGATTTTTCAAATTTGTTATGTTCTCGAGATGTGTACTAATAACTGCCGTAATCTGCTCTGGATGTGTACTCCAAATCTATTCAAACAGACAAGGATGAATAACTCTAAAATCAAGTGGTAATTTTAACGCAATTTTGACTGAGTTCTGGGCCAGATAGTATTCCCGATAATGAAAAATAATAGATTTCTAAAATCGATATCTAACAAATCTGAGCTTTGATGGGTGACTTCCTCGACTCGAATCAAATATTTTTGACCCCCGAAGCCATTGAAATAGTAATTGAGAGGAGTTTTATCGGGTTGAGTACCTTTAAGTCAATAATGATGCGTTTGTTAAAGTGGCGCGCTCGTTTTTAAATTTGAATATTTAAAAAAAAACAACATATTTATTGTAATATAATATTACAAGAGGGATCGGGGCACAGGTTTTGAAAACTTACAACCGCCTCTCTCCCATTAACATTTGAACAAATACAACGTAGATGGCGAACATAACATATATATACAGGATGGTATGTGGTGTGTTTGTGATTGCTGTCAGTCCCATCCTTCTGCTTTTAAATTTCATCTGAGGTAGTCAACATATGTAACGCACAGGAGGATCGCCAATATTTTCAGCAGAGGGGGCCTAATTGAACAGTTTTATTGATGAAATGTATGAATAAACAAATAGGAAAATAATTTCATTGCGTCGATTCGATTCTGATGATATCCCTGTGAGTAAGGAGGAAATGTTAGATATTATAAATTGGTGGGTTTCAAAGTTCGCATCTTTCGGTTGCATACAGGGAGCACTCAAAGAAATAATGAAAGGTATCTTCGACTTCGTATCCACATGTGCATTTAGAGGTACCAGAGATAAAATTGTTGTACATATCTGATTTGAGTTCAATACAATAGTTGCGAATATTGTTATCTATGTTTACTCGTTTTCTTAACGACAATCCCCTGTGCAATGACCAATAGATAATAACGAGTTTTTTCCCTCCAGCATGTAACAATATAAAGAACGTTTATATGTGTTAATTAATTCCTGGTTTGGTTGCAAAAAAGAACGTTCGCCTAATCACTATGTATTGTGTTATTATGATAATAAACCACACGATTGCTGCACGCTGCAAGCAACCCGGCCATACATTTATATATATTATGATATAATCAGCTAGTCGTTCTGCATATGCCATGCATGTAAAGTCCGTAGTCATGTAATCCGTGTACTTATTGGCCTATTTGGATACATGAATCGTTACACAAGCAAGAGATTACTGAGCTCAATTTGTCATAAAAATCGCGATTTATACAGTCTGAACACAACTTGGGAGAAAAAACGTGTTTTATATACCAAATGTATATGATGATTGCGATTCCATTTTCCTGAACGTTGAAATTGTTGGAGTCACAGCCGGAAAAGTTTCCATTGAAGGTGAGTGCAAATGAAATTTCACAAAGTTGAAAATACTTGGCACCATAACAACGGGTGCAGCTAGCTATATTGTAATTTGGGGTAGAGACCCCGACTTCAAGATCAAGATTAACGTAAGTTTATCGGTTATTAATTCGGTTTCAATTATTTCAAAATAATCATTACCAGTTCTGTACATGCGTACTTAAAGGGATACTGTACTCAAATGTTTGTTGTTGGTTTCTATAGTTTCTGAGTCGTAGAATAAGGTAATCAGATTTTCATTATTTGAAGTAATGTTACGGATGGCAGATTAGCCGGAATGCGAAAATACCAACTGTCGTTGTCGAGTAATTTTTGGACAGTTTTCAAGAAAATTTGTCAAATAAATGTTATATTATATGCATACCACTGCCATATACTCATTTAAGTCATTGTATAGTCACTAGGCAGAGAGTGGCATGAGTTTACGCCCCGTAATATTTCTTTCACAATCATGTGTACCACACGTTGCCCAATCCACTATCCGTGAATTATTTTGATTACGTCTTGTACACGGAAATTCGTAATTTAATTGATGGCTCCAGCCATAAATTAAATTTATATCAAATTTGATTTTAAGATAACCTATTAACCCGAACGTTTACAGAATAAATCTTCGACTCAAATTACTTTGTTTTCTATATGGTATCGATATTAGATCGTTGTTATCACCAGGAATTTATTGAAAATGGCGTACAATACCCCTTTAAAACGTCATTTTCTTAGTTTTACCTTAAATCGTAGATCTGATTTGGATAACGTTTTCATCAATCAATGCTAAACGTTGCAGTACAGTTAATCATATAGGTGTATATACTAGTATACTACCTGAGTGCTGATGTATAAATTTGAAACACTGTGATGTGAGGACTTTGATTTCAAGCAAGACACTAAACTAATTAATATGATAATGAATATAAAGACAGCTCGCCTTGCTCTAAAGATGGAGTATCTCTACCCTGAACTTTCTGTATAAATTTGTGGATATTAAAAATATTGTGTTTGACAGAGATAACATGGGCTTCTGCCACTAGGAAATATTTTTCTCCAATTATTTGCTATGAACCAGGACATAATATGTGGCTAATTTAGCACAGCATACAGGATTTTTATTGGAATATATCTTTTGAAACACTAAGTTTAACCCTTTCTACACTATAGCATCATTGCTGAGTAGTTATCTGGTGGCAATGTTCAGATAATATAGGTCGTTTGTTGAACTTTTTATCAAAACATTTCCCTCAATAACTATATTGGCTAGATTCTTCTGCACTTTTATTTACATGTCGTCGGCTTTTATCACTTTAACATCCCTCCAAATCAGTAATAGACCATTCCGATGTACACGTTTTAACTGACTGGGAGAATCCATTTAGTATAGAAAGGGTTAATTGAATTATGTGCAACACCAGATGTTCCTCTTACACGTGTAATAATAGTAGACACGACGTCGTTCTTGGAAAAAGAATTCCATAGAAATATTTTTTGTTGGAAGTTCTGCCAGGAAGATATAAGCCTAAGGCATCATTAAAGACCCACTTAATTTTCGAGTCACCGATTATTTTTTTATAGTGACTTGGTATATGGTTTTAATAACAATCTATGCCATAAAATATGATTAAAATACTATAATTTATCACCATTTGAAACATCTGTGTCTCCGATGATGCCCATAGAGAAATAGAAAACATCTGAAATCATAGAAAGATTAACCCCGTTGTTGGCTCCCAGAATGCAACAGAATTCAAACTAACGATGAATTTTCAATGGAAGAGAAATAACACTATATTTAAAGGGGGACTGTACGCCATTTTCAACAAATTCCCGGTGATAACGATCTAATATCGATAATATATAGAAGACTAAGTAATTTGAGACGAAGATGTATTCTGTAAACGTTCAGGTTAATGGGTTATCTTAAAATCAAAGTTAATAATTTGATATAAATTGGCTGGAGTCATCAATTAAATTACGAATTTCCGTGTGCAAGACGTAAATCAAAATAATTCACGGATAGCGGATTGGGAAAAGCGTGACACACATGATCGTGTAAAAAATTAAGTTGATACGGGGTGTAAACTCAAGCCACTCACTGACTAGTGACTATACAATGACTTAATGAATATATGGGACTAGTATTCATATAATATAACATTTATTTGATACATTTGCTTGAAAACTGTCCAAAAATTACTCGACAACGACAATTGTATTTTCGCATTCCGGCTAATCTGCCATCCGTATATATCATTACTTCATACTCAACAGACTTTCAAATAATGGAAGTCTGGTCACCTTATTCTACAACTCAGAGACTAAAGAAACCAACAACAACATTTGGGTACAGTATCCCTTTAAGACAAAGTTATTCCCTCTTCGTTGAACTAAATAACTCTTTACTAAAATGTAGATGACAAAAACACGTTGGCAACTCAACAAAAACAACATGTTCACAGTTTATTACACCGGATAAGTTGATAATACCATAATAATACCATGTTTTGGAGCTTCCTCTTTCAAATGGTATATAATATGACATATATTTTATATATGTGATCTGGTGGGTTCGGAATTTAAATGGGCCTTTAAACATTGAGTTTGGAGAAGCTATATTATTACCTTATGAGGTATATATTATGTTATACATAAAAGATGCATGATGTTAGCACCTCACCTGTTTATCTGCATTGTGTTTATCTAGCAGCATATCTATGATAGTCATGGAACCCATGTGTATGGCCAGATGAAGAGCAGTTAACCCATCCCCATCCGGAATCGACGTGTCAACGCCTACCTCACACATCAGTTCAACGAATTCATCATTCTTGTAACAAATGGACCAATGTAAAGCATTTCGCTCAGTGTCATCCTTGATGTTAGGATCAGCTCCTCTGGCACAAAGGGCCTTGATACAGGCCGCATGACTGGTCCCACGTTGACTGTTCGGCGACCGTCCTGCTCCTTGAATGCAGCGAATGAGGGGCGTTGCCCCATCGTTGGTAATTTGAAAATTAGCATCGAACTCATGATCTGGAGTCTGATTTAAGATGATATTAAGATTATCCACGGCGCCTTCCGAACAGATTTGGAGAATATTTTGAAGCGGATCCATTATAGATAATTATAGGCCTATATATGTAGCGAAAGGGTAAAATAACCGACTAACCGTGAGCGGTGTCAGTGTATAATTATATCATCTTAACATTGAATGATGATCAGTGTGTCATCTTGGGCGATGCCGATGTTCCGTCATATACATTTGCAAGCATATTCCAAGAAGGTACTATACAATGTTACACCAAGAAGATATATAGTTCCGTTGGACCATCAAGATATGGAAAGTGGAAACTGTCCCTGTATGTATCTCAGGTCCTTCGGCAACTTGACGAGAACTGTATTCAGTATAGGTATCATAAAATTAATGGACATCAGCAATCACACACTTTCATGGAACTATATATAATATACACGATATCCTGTTTGATCAAGAAGTATTCCACAAAAGATATCCGCAAGAAATATTCCACTTAATTCACTTCCACTCCGGAAATGTCCAAGAAGACTATGACACAGCAGCTGATGTGTGAAGTCTTGTAATAAATAAGACTATTTGTATGTGATTTCCGCACATGGTTTAATATTATATAGCCATCACATATGTGTGGTCTCGGAAGTTGCGGTTGTTCATTTCGGCGCGAACTCTACTACCATTGACAACAGAAAACAGTTGACATCACAACACTCTCCCTATTGACGGATTTACCGTCTGCAGCGGCTGCGCTAAAGAATAGAACATATAAACCGTTCAATACGGTCTGAGAACAAATGGGCGAATGGCATCACGACAAAAATCCAATACCACGGGTACATCCGTCGCCGTTTATGCTGCTCTGGGTGTCGTTAATGCTGAAGGATCGATTCTTGCACGGGACTCGAGAAAGTTAATGAAGAAAAGCATATAAGGCCCAACGCTGCATGCATTTAGCGGCATTAAGTCTCTATTTATACTTAAAGATGGCCATATATAAGCTTCACTAATGAAAGATATCCGGAATATCATCCCTATGGGTATGTGTAAAGGAGTTATTTTTGGATAAATGTGTTATACAGATGACATAAATATACAACATATAAGAGTTAATTTTGGATATGAGGATTAGACAACAAGCCCGAGGGCTTATATGAAGTCTTCTCCTCTTTAGCGACATGTCCATTCCCCAATAAGTGAGGGAGGGGTATCAATCAGACGGGAAGGGATTGAAATAATGGTTTAGGAGAAGTGGAGATATATAACTAAGTTTGAGTTAGGGATGGAAAAAGGAAGAAGATATTGTTAGGGGTAGCATGGTACAATTATGCTCGTCTATAGTATAGATGCATGTGTCAGGAGCCACGGCACATTACAAATCAATTAAGAAAACATTCTGATCGTTATTAGTATAAAATGTACCCATAGGAATTGCAATGAAAGTGTCAGACACTGTAGCTCAACTTTGTTTTTAGGGAAAAATGTCAGGGGTCATCGATCGTTAAAGGGACTCAAAAATAATCGCCACCATGTTGTTGTTGTTGAAATCAGCTGTTTACTGCCTGTTCCTAACGCTTCTATAAACTGCATGCATGGTTTATCTCCCCTGATATGCTATAAATAGATTGGGGATATCCCTGTGTTCTGTCAAGCATGGTTTCACTGTCAGGATATCGTTAGAAAAAGACTGAGATATATTGAGCTTAAATTGGCAAAATGCGATCAAATAAGAAGTTTTCGTAAGCGGGAAGATGACGAAAAATTGGAAAGAGCAACGAATAGTGTGTGTCTTCCGCCGTGGTGGATTTTGAATGGGGATTTCCATGCAAATCTGCGGAGCAAAAGTTAAAGAGTTGCACATACTTCTGAGTGTGACTTGATGTGGTACTAGACAACAGGTATTTATCTGGTGGGTCCGCTTCGTAAATTATAAAAGTTTGCTATAAATATATTTTTGAGAATTTTTTTCTGGAATTACATATCACTTGACCTACATAACTTATATTTGTCAGATTCGAAATATCAATATAAAATTCAAAAATAAATACACCAACATTATAATTTATAATGGAACAAGTTCCAATTGGACCCGCCAGTCGCCAGATAAATACCCAGGGACGCCAGAGAAGGGGTACATACGGGGGCATTTGCCCCCCCCCCCCCCCTTGCTGGCCTGACTCAGGTGAGGCCAGTGAGTACCCGAAAAGTGCCCTCCTGGTTGGTTTGCCCCCCTTGCCCTTTGATGCTTCTGGCGTCCCTGTAAATACCTGTTGTTTTCAATACTACAACAAGTCACACTCAGAAGTATGTGCAACTCTAAATTTTGCTCTGCAGATTTGCATGGAAATCCCCATTCAAAATTGGTCACTTGACCTCGAGATCTCTCTTAAACTCAAAGAACAGATACAGAAAAGAACATATACAGACGAGATGATGGATCAGTCACAGACATGCTGTCTGAGGTAAAGCTCCCAGAAGGAAAGAACAGCGACTGGTTAAATACCACAAAATAGTCATGGGGTTGCTCCCAGCACTTCCTAAGCCTGATTATCTAAAACACAAGGCAAATACAGGCTACAGCCAACAAAATTTGAGGACTGTACGTGTCAGTCAAAATCCAGTGGAGAAGGAGGTGTGTAACAACACAGAATCGTTCCAACTTCTGCGTACTAGCAGCTCACAATACGAACACTCCTTCTTTGTTAAAACAACTGTGGAATGGAACCACCTGGAATAGTCGGTTGTTGATATCACTGACATTGACGGTTTTCTATCTGCTCTGCGAGGGGAACAACAGTATGGGATGTTTTCAACAATGCTAACAAGGAACTATTGCTTAACTATTTATAATTTATGCTTGTTTATCATATATAATAAATTATTTTTCAATTATTTCGCTTGCTGCTTATATTTATACTCCAAAATCATTTGGATGGCTCAAACAACAACATTGTCATTGCATATATTAAGTACTATATGGGAGATCAATCTAACATGTAATGGCTGATTATGCTTAAGCGTAACTCCATTACGCTTTAAAAGCATAATTGGTTTTTATTGCCTTACAGCGTTATATGTAATGGTAGACCTACATGTATCTAACTTAGTAAGGCTGAAGGGGTCACTCTCACCAAAAAAAGTGCTGAAGGGTACACAGGATTTGAAAATGTGCTGAATGGTATACAGGGTTTGAAATGTCGTTCTAAATGACGTTTTGATTTCGTATCTGCCATGATTTCTGTTAGAGAATAATTGATTACGTTCCAATGAACAGAAAATGAACTGAAAACAAACTGCTCATGGGCGTCAGACTTTCAGAAACACAGTTTAAGTAACGGTGTTAGTGGCGATCACAAACCTTCAGCACATTTTCAAACCATGTGTACCCTTCAGCACTTTTTTTGGTGAGAGTGACCCCTTCAGCCTTAGAAAGGTTTAATGTTCTGGGCGGATGGTAAGATGGTAAAAAATAGTTGTTTCCTCATAGAATATCCACATACATGTATATATTCAGACAGACAGATGGGGAGGGGTGTTGAAAAATGCTTTGGGAAAACAATTGTAAAGAGGGAAAGAAATTGGTTGCGGGGGTGGGTGAATCGCAGAAATGGTAAAATGTTAAAAAGTATCATATGTGTCTGAATATATATTAACCCCCCCAACCCCCCCCCCCCCCCCCCCCCCCACCTCCAGAGCAAATTGAAATAAATTTAAATCCATATACCCTGTTTTTCTCATGGCATTTTTTTTTTGGTGTTTTGTTGAATAAAATTAACTTGTGACTGAGATTACTCCTTCAGTCTTGATACTTTTCCAAAAATACCATTTTTATGGCATTTTTGTCTGTTTAACAAATGTTGGGGCATAAATAGAAAAAACAACCAGTCATGCTTATGCAGTCTTTTATATATATGAATCTCGCATATATACAATCTTAAATATAAGAGACTGCACGGGCTTAGAAGTTCAATATAAGTATTGTTAGCTTAATGAATTCTCTTATATATGCAAGGCATCCTATTGGAGACTCGCATATATAAGAGAATGCATTGGCACAAGTTTTCAAAAAATTTCATGAAGCTCCAATTATGGAAGGATTAATAATAAATAATGGTCTCCCATATGGCAGGTTGTAAATATAAAAGAATGCACTGGCTTGCATGGTCAAGATAAATGTTGTTAGGCCAATGAATTCTCTTAAATATGTGAGTCTGCCTATGGGAGACTGTCATATATAAGAGAATGCATTGGTACAGTGTTTTCGCTAAATTTCAGGAACCCTTACCGAACATAATCGCTTATTAAGCGTTTTCTTAGCGTTTCCTTAGCGTTTGGGGCAATTTGTTAGCGTTTGAACGTTATGAGAAGACATTTCTTAGCGTTCGAACGCTAAGAAAACGCTTCTGTTAGCGTTTGAACGTTAAGCATTGATGATCCTTAGCGATTTTTTTTATTCCTTAGCGTTTAGAAAGTTAAACGCTAAGAAAAACGTTAATATATTTGCAATTTTCTTATTCCTTAGCGTTTAGAAAGTTAAACGCTAAGAAAAACGCTAACATCTCTTCTCTGTTATTATAAGCATTGATAGATCTGAGCGTTTCTTTGTATTCCTTAGCGATTTTCAGCCTTTCATAAACGCTAGTAAATGGTTCTTAGTGTTTCTTGCATGACCGTGCATTTGAGGCTACCATTATCAATTCAGAAATAAACTAAGTCGAGTTCAGGTAAATTTTATGGAAAAATTTATCAAACTTCATATCTCCTATATATTTGACTTGTTTTTGACAATCTACGTACGAGAATGACCAGAATTCTTTACACTAGAAAATGATGTAGAATTCTGAAAATATTTTTTAAATACATTTTTAATAGGTTCATGTACTGGTAGTTTGCCTTGGAAATAATTTGAATATTCCAGACATGTACATTTAACTGAACAAGCGATAATATTTGACAAGTCTGGCAGGTATGACATATGTACCTGTACATGTACTACTGTCTAATATCTTCCAACAACAAGTACCTGGTAATTTGTTTCTTTTTGTTTTCATATCTCCTATATATGTGACTAATGTTTTTGACAATCTACGTATGAGAATGGCCAGAATTAGTTAAACTGAACAATGACGTAGAATTCTGAAAATATTTTGTTTACAATTAATACATATATTGAGTACATTTTGTTGTCTTGGAAATACTTTGAAAACTCGATCCACACATTTAACAGAACAAGAGATAAATATTTGACATGTCTGGCAGGTTTTACATGTACATTGTACCATACATGTACCACTGTATACCCTTTCTTTAAAAAAAATCACTAAATAAGTATAATATGTTTATGGGATTTTTTTCAAACACTATAATATTTAATGTATAGTGCACAGAATACAGAGAATTTTGTTTCTTTCATGCAAGCCAGTGCAAGCAGAGAATCTCTTGTAATTAAACTAATTAAGTCCATGTTCAACAACTATTTCAAGGAAAAAGTGGGGGGGGAAATCTATTGTTGTAAGAAATATTGGCTCATCTGTGCTTTATACATTATCAAAAGAAGTGATTTTATGAACATTATTAATTTTTTTTTTTTTTTTATATATAAAATAATAATTATATTTGAAGTCAGACAGACCAGTCAATATGAGTTTCTATCATTTGAAAATATTTTTCTTAATTATTCTCTCAGAAAATGTGGCTATTTTAGATACATTTAAAATTGTATAATTAATATGAATTAATTGAAACTACCCCAATTCTAAATTAAAGTGAGAGAATATTTGCTTAACTAATTCAAGTAATGAATTTGTCTCACTGTACTTGCTAGTTCTCTGCATCCCCTAAAATATTCTTAGAACCAGATAATGCCTATACATAAAATTAAATCACTGCCTTATGCAATCATTGAGTCTGCAGGACGATCCCCTGGGGCAATTTAAATTGTTAAGTTGGGAGAACTGGCCCATAAGCTTGGAATTTGATACTTCTTAAAATATGTAACAGATGTGTGGCCCAGTGTTGACTCTTTGTTTTGACCATTTTGTCTCTCACTGATGAATGATGTACATGTTTATGCAGCTTTATACTCAGATTTTGTTCTAAAAAGTAATGTGAAAAGAGATCATTTTTCTGTGTTTTTGATGGATTAATTTATGAAGTCTCACAGAATCCACAGCACCTGGACCAGGCCGGGAAACCATTATTTGTGTCTCTGGTAAGTACTTTCATAATTCAAAATAATTTATGTTGCTTATGGCCTCATGAAACTTCAAAATATGATATTTTATATAGAGAGAATGTACTGTACAATTAATATTGGCATGATCATCTTTCATGCAGTCACACACAAAGGCAATATTAAATCTTAGCTACAGGGATCGAACCATTACAAGCTAGCTAGGCCCTCCACAATTCAACTACTCTCTCACAGATTTTTGGATTCCCTTTAAACCATGCACAACCCTGTATAAATGGGATTTAATATATCAATCTCATAAGGATAAACCAATTTGAATAAAAACAAATGACTCACATATCCAGGGTTTAATCTACATATTAATATATTGTAGGGGTGGAATCAGGGGAGGGGTCAATTGTATTATAAAGTAGCCCCTGCATTGGGGAAATGCTGATGCCACCCCTGATATATTGCAATATTTAAAAGAAACTTACTATGGGTGTATATATATATACATGATGCCCATGCATGCGAATTAACTTTGAAGTGCTTAGACTTAAATTTCTACCTACAATTTTTACTCGACCAACATATAATTCAATGTACGCATGGCTGAAGTATATATTTTTCTTCTATGGTCCCAAGATCAAAATGAAATAAAAATATGGCTTGAATAACACCAGCATAGCTTTAACTATGACTTATTCTATTTCAATTTCAGAGATCACAATTTCTTTTTCAAAGAAACAGTCACAGAAGATTTGAGAAGAAACTGCATGACTACAGTAAGGAAATCTACTTGAAATGTACCAGTGCAAGGAGTCAAAACAATCTCTCTGTCAAAGTAAAGATAGCAATATTAGAAGGGTAATTAAGCTTTATACTTTAAATACAGTACAATTAATAGCTTATCAGGTCCCCTCAATATAGAATTTCCATTGTGCTAAACATTTATCTGTCATTTATATGCTTTGTTGAATGGGATTTCTACTTATAATGAATATGAACTCCATATTAAATTTTGGGTATTACCAAAAAAATTAACTTAACAGCAGAATTGATGAGTTATAAATTTTCTCAGCAGATAATATTTCATGGTTTGACAATATACATAAAACACATATATTCTATAAGTTGGCTGTAGTGCACCTAATAAGAAGAACATATGCCCTATGTTTGACTTCAAGGAAACAGATATATATATGCTCAGCCTGTAACCCGGCCTGTACAGATATTCTGCATTGTATGAATGTATATATATATAGCTTCAGTACCAATTATTGGATTGTAATGTCCTTTGGTACTACTATGACCATATTATACCAGCATGGGAAGAAGGATATCCACATACAAACTATTTCATCCATTAATTAACATCCATTCAAACTTTCAGCACTGCACCCTTTCCAAACTGCAAATCAGGAAATATATATGTCATGCTATGCATTAGAGTTGTAATAAATAAGCCAATCATGAAATTGATCAATAATCAGGTGATACATGTACGAAGCCTTTAAATAGCTATCATTATATTAATTCTTCAATTTTCAGAATTCATAATTTCAGTCTCCAAAAAAGAGATGTGGGACATCATGAAGGAGACTGACGTTAATGCTAAAATATGCTCAAAGTGTACAAATGAAAGAAGTCGGAAGAAGATTTCGTATGATAAGGTCAAGACTAATGAAGGGTAAGTTATTCTTGTCTCATATGGATGTCATACTGTCCAGCATGTATGATATCATACCTTTTCATGTGTCATAAGAATGTGCAACATTGTTTGGTACATTGTGTAAGTATATATTAATGCCAAGTTTATGACCGCACAGCTAGACAAATAATTTTGTGTAAAGTAACTCCATCAGAAGACCTGCAGGTGATTGTGCCTGATCGCAAGGGATGTCCTTGAAAATTAGTTTGTCAAATACAACTGTGGGGGACCATTTTGCATAAAACAAAGAAAGCAGAGTAAAGTTGCTTAATTGTGTTAAATTGAAGGAAATTTCATCAATGATTCTTGGAAATCTTAATTTTTTCTTTTATTGTTTTCAGAAATGAATCACCAAAGTAAAGAAAAGAACTCGATCAGGATAGAATGTTATATATTAATTACTGTTTAGTTATAGCCTGAATTTGCTCTGGCCTTCACATGTTATTGTGACCGAGTGAAAGACAGAGTTAAAAAACTTCAAAACCCTGGTATATATGTTTCACTCAATCTTTTATAGCACGTACGTCACCACCAGGTTTTGATGAATTTCACACTGCAGTCCTTCACCCAGTAATTATAGCATATGAAGATGAGAGGAAAATCAGGCTAAGATCATTTGATTATATTTGAATAAATTCTATTGATTCTGAAATGGGAGTAGCCTACAGTTCATAATTCCACCATGAGGAAGGAATATTTTGGGAGAGTCAACAATCAGTGAATGAGTTAGTGAATCTTTAGGAAAAGAATGTAAGGTACTGTAACATTTAAAAAAATGCATATTCTAAATATGTGTGAGCAACGGCGAGGCATTTCTAAGCAGCCTTTTAAGTCATAACCAGAAGACTGTACAATTCAGTAACTTGAGGGTTAATATTAGCGTTTAAATGATTATATTTGAACGCTAAGGTAACGCTAAGAAAACACTAAGGAAACGCTAAGGAATAAGGAAACGCTAAGGAATTGCAACAGTATATTTGCCAACATACCAACAATATGCAAATGAGGTAAGCATTCAAACGCTAAGCTTAGCGTTCGAACGCTAAGCTCATAAATATTTCACCCTATATACACGCTAACCAAACGCTAACCAAACGCTAAGATAGCGTTTGAACGCTAAGCTTAACATTTGTTTGCCCCATTCATCTTAGCGTTTATTTTATGCATTTGAACGCTAAGGAAACGCTAAGAAAACGCTAAGGGTAATCGCTAAGCAAACGCTAAATAATGGCGTTCGGTTTTGGTAAGGGTAGCTCCAGTCATGAAATGTGCAAAATTATTTAGAACACTTTCAATTGTAAAACGATAGCATCACAATGTGTTTGGAAATCCCTTCACAGTTTGTAAGTCTAACACATAATTTGTTCAAAAATAGTTTTGTCTTCACCATAGACTAATAAGAAATCGTGTTTTGTACACAATCTAGTCAGAAAATTACTAAAACTATGAAAAAGCTGTTAATTTTGTTTCTAGTCTTTGAAATACCTGACCATCATATATTGAATTTGGCTCAGTGTGATACACTCCAATTCTTGAAGACACACAACTTGAACGAGAGGCCGATCACGATCGGCAGATGTTTAACCCATACCTTGGCGATAGCGATTAGCTATAACTGATAATTGGTCAAAGATATGATCACAGTAATACATATATCAGTACCTAACTTAAAATCAAAAGGTCAAATAATTTGTCTTAAGAAGGGGTTAAAGTAATTGGGGTGGGGGAGGAGTCGTTTTAAATCTCATAACTCTGTCCCTATTCACACAAGGACCTCTCACTGTGAGATCCAATTGTTTAGCCATTAATAAATTTGACAGATAGGATAAACAATTATTCAGCCAGCAGGTTGTTCATCTTTACCTTCATACAACCACCCCCCTAGAGCTATGTAACATATGTCATCACTCAATTAATAACAGATTTTGCTTGGAATGACATCTATTCTCATACTCTGGATATTGGATGTTCACATGTCAATTTATTGATATCATTATTTTACATGCAACTATTGCAATAAAATCTTCACATTTTCAATACAGGACATCACACCTTATTAATGGAATACAACTAAAACAAATTAGTGTCAATGACAAATTTTTTTTTTTAATTAAATAATTTTTTTATTATTATAAAAGTTTTTTAATATTTGTTTATATTAAATTGAGCGAGGAAATTCAATCTAAAAAAATATGAAAAATCCAAATTTAAAATTTAAAAAAAAAAGAAGGGTCATAACTCCTTTAAAATAAATCGGATCAAACCCATATTCAAACTCGAACTGTATTTTGGGATGAGAAACCTATATACAAAATTTGGTTCCGATCAAATAGAAAATGTTAGAGTTATCGCATTATACCTAAAGTGTCTGACAGACAGACATATATAGATGGACGGACAGACGAGTGGTCAATCCAGACATTGACGCTATGTGTACCATACTATGGTATAGGTACACATAAAAAGTTTTATCTCATGCAGAGTACAGGAAAAATACATCAAACCTGGTGTGCCCCTTTAATTTTTCAATTCACATATGTAATCAATTGAAATCAATGTCGAAAAAGCTTTCCATTAACATATAGATAAAACAAACTAGACCTACAGTACTAAAAGTGTTATGAACAATTATTTTGTTCCCATAGACTGATACAGAGCTCTCGAGTTTTTAAAACTTTGAAAACCAAAGTTGTCTTCCCATGAAACCAACAAAATTCCAATGGTAATGCTATTAAACAATGAAACCAGATTATGCCTTTAAGATGAAATTTAAATAACCATGCATATAAAATATAATAGTATAAACATTCCACCTATGATATGGCCAGAGATACTTATAGAGTATAAAGTATATCTGATACAGCCAACACATCTCCTAGCAGTTAATTAACTCAATACAAGATAACCAACTTCATGGTATTGTAACTGGATACTAACTCTGTGTGAGAAGACACAAGAGAGAGACAACTTCATGGTATTGTAACTGGATAATATCTCTGTGTGAGAAAACACAAGAGAGAGACAACTTCATAGCATCCTGAACCTGATTTATTAGATACTATCTAGACAGTGCCACCTGTGTATCTTTGATATATTTTAGCGATGAATAAAATAATCAAAGGGCCATAACTCCAGTAAAAAGTACCGGATCAACTCGATCTGTATTTTGAGTTGAGAAACTCACATACAAAATTTGGTTCCTATCAGTTGAAAAATTGTTGATTTATCGAAGCATTCATGAATTCTATGTCAAAGGGCCATAACTCCATTAAAAAATATCGAATCAAACCCATATTCGAACTCGATATGTATTTTGGGTTGAGCAACTCACATACCAAATTTGGTTATGGTCAGATAATTTCTTTTTGAGTTATGGCAGCATGCATAAATTCTAAGTTGAAAAAGGGCCATAACACCGTAAATATTTCAGTTATCGCACCATGCGTAAAGTGTCTACAGACAGACAGACAGACAGACAGATGGACGGACGGACTAACGACGAGTGGTCAATCCGGGCAACGACACTATGTTTACCATACTATGGGGTAAACATAAAAACACTTACTCTTACAGATGGATTAATCATTATCTCTTTCTATAACAAGTATTTTATAGTTTCCTGTGTATAACATAATAAATATGAATCGAAGACCCCTGTCTGGAAACACTTCTATCAATTAGTATTATAATAAGCATACAATCAATGTCCAGTATTTTAGGGCTCGTGTTTATTGGAACTTTTTCTAAAAAAAATAGGAACAAATATATATCCCACTTAATTCTCGCATTAAAAAATACATATTGATTTAAAATCAATATTAATTGATAGTAACATTTCCAGACAGGTATCTCCGGCTTATTTTTATTATTTTATAACCAGTAAACTATACAACACATGTTAGAGGAAGAGATAATCCATCTTTAGTGAATTTGGAAATTTGTAAATGATTAAATTTCTTCTGTAAAGCAGGAAAATAAAATCTACAAAATATGCAGTTGGAAGAACTTGGGAGACTCAAATATATAATATAACCATTTCTTGATGGGAGCTGCGCTTGTGGAGCATTGAATCATGTGCCAGTGCATTCCCTTATATCTGCAGGTACCATAGGTAGCCTCACATATATAAGAGAATGCACTGGCTTACAAGGTCAAGGTAAATATTGTTAGGCCAATGTAATATATTCTCTTATATATTCTAGGATCCCTACTGGAAACTACCATATATAAGAGAATGCATTAGCACAGGTTTTTTTTGCAATATTTCCAATGCTCCAATCATGGAAGGGTGAATGCTGCTCCCATAATGAAAGGGTTAATTGATTTTATTCCTAAATAGACAATTTTTGTTGTAATTAGTATTAGTTCCGACCCTCCAGGTTCGGTATTTTGTCTCATAAATGAACCACATAGTTTTTATTACTCTGACTACTGATGGTATACTAGCACCTCCCATAAATCCTGAATAACATAGGTGAATCATGGGTACAAGATAAAAAATATAGGATAGAAGCCATGGTTATTTCACACTATTATAAATATGAAAATAATTACATTTTTGCTGCTGAAATATTGTCCATAACCCCAGCTCACCAAGAAGTATGAGACTGAATTATATCTAAATATGTCATTTTGACAAAAAAATAATCAATTTGATGCTCAATGACAAACTGTGAGATAAATCTTACAGTTCCAGGAGATTTCACTCCATTGTCACTATACATATTTTCTTATCTGGTACCTGCTGGTAAACAGAAAAACCACCTATTTGTTATTAGTATTCAGTATAGGAGTCTGGGGTCTGCCATGAGAGGGATGGACATCATCAATATCATGAAGAGATATATTTAAGAAGACTTATTTTAAATGATTTATTAATAAGGTACTTAACACATGTATGAATTTTCACTAATGAATTAAATTTAATATAATTACAAGTCTGTTAATAACTGAATACCACAACTGACTGTCACTAGCTGTGATAGACTTGCAATTGAATTTATTAATTGAGTAATTGGCAATCATGAATATTTTTGTGGGAGCTTCTGGCATGATTTAGTCCTTGTTCAAATTATTGTTGAATGTTGGGTCAACAGCCTGGAGCTATCTTGTTGAAAATGAAGAAACCCCCTCCCCTAGATCATGTCATGAATCTTTACTCTGCTTAGCGCCTGTAGAGATCTTATTCCATCAGTACAAAACTTGGGAATTTTGTTATGTTTTGATAATGAACTATATAACATTGAACAAACAAGGCAGGGAACATATTTCTTTGTTTATATTTGTTCCTCGATAATCAACTTCAAAGTATGGGGTGGTCCCAGCTCGAAAATGCATGCTTTTTGTGGCTTTAGTGAGCTGATATCACAAAAACACTGAATTAATTACCCTGCAGAAATTCCATGATTGTAAGTGCGCATAGCAAACTCACCCATCAAGTCTGTTAAATAATGTCATCTCGAGTTGGCACTTTCACCTACTTATGAATAAACTATTAAGCGACAGGTATTAATAAAGAAATATATTCCCCTTGTTATTTTTTCAGCTTTATAAGGTTCTCTATCAATACTTAAAAAAGTTCCCGAGGTTTTGTACTGGTAGAATATGATTTATACGGGCATTCGCCTCTGGGAGGCCAAATTGTCATTTAATAATGAAGTGCGCTTAAGTGCAATTAATTGCACTAAAGCACAAATAATTACACTTAAGCACAATTAGTTGAACTTATCATTGTGCTTAAGAGCAATCATTGCTCTTAAGTGCAATCGATTGTGCTTAAGCATAGTGATTTGTTCTTGAAAACATAATTATTTGTGCTTAAGCGCAATCAATTTTGATTACGCACAATCAATTGCCTAATCTTAAGCGCATTTCATGGTTATACATGTATGTATCTAAACACCCCTGGTGAATAAATAGGTTTATCCATAACTCAACCTTAGCTCTTATTGACATATCACCTCTTGTTTTCATTGGTTTGCATGGGAGCAAGCCTAAGTTCTTTATCGAAATGGTAGACTCGCAATAGCATTACCTTCTGTTTTAGTTGTGGCAACTCGTGGTAGTATTAACTTCTGTATTAGTTGGGGCAACTTTGATTTTCGAGTACATATACAGGTACACCATATTAGGGAAGCAGGTCCTCAGTGACACCATATTCGCGCTACAGTATATGACCTGGAAATACTATAGATCTGTGCAAGAGCCGCTGATTTAATAAAACTACCAGAGCTCGAGGAGTGAGACATCAAAGCTCCCGGAATGAAACACCAATTTTTGGGACAGGGATGTTGATAATATGACAATAGGGTTTTTCACCCGATTTAAGTCAATAAGTACACCATATGAGGTAAGCAAGCCCTTATACAGTGACACCACATTATTGCTATATGACCATAGCTATGGCCCAAATCTATGCCCCAAAGTCATATTAGCCAGAGTATATGGTATGCCAAATTGACATTTAATAAATAATTGAGCTTAAGCGCAATAAGGAATCCCTTATTGCGCTTAAGCACAATAAAAAAAATCCTTATTGCGCTTAAGAGCAATAAGAGATTCCTTATTGCGCTTAAGCGCAATAAGAGCTAATTGCGCTTAAGCGCAATAAGGAATATTACATAAACTCCCTATAATTCAAATGGTTTAGTCCATGGTGCAAGCAATATCTATCCCTGTTAACAGGCAATATATGATAATTCTACTATTTGCAGAGGGGTGATCTCATGAGGGAGATAATAATTGCGCTTAATCGCAATAAGGATGTAATTGCGCTTAAGCGCAATAAGGAATGTTCTTATTGCGCTTAAGCGCATAAGGGAAGATCTAATTGCGCTTAAGCGCAATAAGAATATTCCTTAAATGTTAAGCGCAATAAGAGATTCCTTATTGCGCTTAAGCTCAATTATTTATTAAATGTCAATTTGGCATCCCATAAGAGTAGAGATTCATGGCATGATCTACCCTCCTCCCAATATATCTAATACTGTATGGGATGCCAAATTGACATTTAATAAATAATTGAGCTTAAGCGCAAAAAGGAATCTTATTAAGAACATTCCTTATTATACACTTAACAGCAATACATCCTTATTGCGCTTAAGTGCAATTAATATCTCCCTCATGAGAAAATAGTAGAATTATCCTATATTTGCCTGTTAACAGGGATAGAATCTGATGGAATCTGAATAGGCCTACACGTGGACAGTCACCATGTGACCAATAAACTCCACCCATTGCACCATGGACTACACTATTGGAATTATAGGGAGTTTATGTAATATTCCTTATTTGCGCTTAAGCGCAATAAGGAATATTCTTATTGCACTTAAGCCCAATAAGGAAATTCCTTATTGCGCTTAAACCCAATAAGGAATCTCTTATTGTGCTTAAGGGCAATTAGATTTTTACTTATTGCGCTAATAAGGGATTCCTTATTGCGATTAAGCTCAATTATTTATTAAATGTCAATTAGGCATCCCACAATACTGGGCCACACATTTTGAAATTAGTTATTTTAATACTACAGGTCACTGTTGGAGACTTTAGTTCAATTTGAATCTGCAAGGCCTGTACTAGTGTAGGCCTACTGCGGCCAGTCCAGCAGTCCAAAGACATACATGTAAATTTTAGTGTCAAATTGCACTTGCTACATGTACATTTTTCTGACGCTATCTACCCACACTGTTTTTTTTAATCTGCGTGTTTGAACGATAGGTTCTCCAAACGTTCCCATTAATTGTGACCTGAGTCACTCTCCTGGGTCATCAGGATGAGAATTCCCGCTGTTGACAATATTCAATTAGAATGTCAACATGCAACATAGCCTGATCTGATCACACGAACTTCAATTCGAACCGAGTTTTTGACAAGTTTTCCAGGCAATAATCGTTGATTTCATATGTGAGGACCCAACATTCCCATTCAACACAACATACACGGAGATAAAACTCCGATCATCTAACTCAAATATGCGTTCTAACTAATTAAGTTTTAATTAATTTATTTGGTCTTGAGAATGAGAGTTATTATTCTCAAAACAATCGTATCAAATTGGTGACGAAAGATCGCCGACCAATCGGATCGCGCGGATTGGAATTGTGGCTAAAAATAGTTATCTGCGGGATTCCGCCGTATATATATATGTTATTGCTTCAGTCAATCGGGGTATACCGGGGAAGATTGTTGTGTCACTTTAAGCACATTACACATCAATTAAGAACACATTCTGATCGTCGTAAAAATAACATTTACCGCTTGGAATTACAATGAAAGTGTAAAAGACTGTAGCAAAGACACTTTTAGGGAAAAAATTGTAAATAGACAGTTGCAAAAAGCATAGCTCCTTTCCCGTCAGTAGCAGGGGCACCAAAATGAAACCAAACACAAGAGGCAGAAATCTCCGAAACGACACAAGGTATAAATTGTCAGGAAATTCCAATCATATCTTATATGACTAAAAAAAACCACAGGTGAGCTGAATCCCTTTACCCACTGGGCCAGCTCTAAAATTTGAGCTCATGAAATTTTCTGCAATTATTTCTGAATGTTTGAAACATGTGCCAGATATTTCGTTGTATTATTATAGTGAATTCGAAACAGTGCTATGATTACTGTCAATTAAATTGGCTGTCAACATCTGACGACTTTCTGAATCCGATAATTGTCCGCTAGTGAAAGCAAAGAATATAGGATCAATTAGCGACCGATAAACCACATAATGTGTATCGATTCTCGTCATGACTCGTGTGAAGGAGGACGGATGATTAGCACGATGATGCCTTTGTGAAGTTAAACGTGAGTTATAGATTGACGGCAATTGTATCAGGCATGCCAGTGCAAAACAAGAACTCGGGTGGGGATAATGTCCACTGAATCGGCCATCTTCACAACTTCTGTTCGACTATGCTAAAATTGATATCCAGAATTTCGAACTTATTGGTGTTGATAATTTGAAACATTGAACCGGGTATTGATATCAATGATCGCGAAAAAATATCGGTATCGGTTTGGCGTGTCCTTGATATTTAGATATAGATATTGGTTTGACTTTGGTTGGGTATTGCCGGTTCCGAAAACTAATTCTGGGTACGTACTGTACCGGTATCCACGATATAAGAACTTTGAATTATGCATTGGTAACCAGAATCCAGTTTGATTGGCAGTCGTCTTATTGAATGTGGTAGTAACGAAAGATAACTATGAAGGGAAGCATGGAGACGCCACATACAAAAATGAATTCCACGCCCAGATCGGCGTATATACGCCGACCATTGGCACAGTTAAGCCTATCTTCGGCGACCATCGGCGTAGTTACGCTGATGTACATGTAGGGCGTGATTTACCAAGTGTCCTCTGCATTAACCCACACCTGCATGCCCTACCTAAACATATGTATGTATGGTCATTGGATTTTATTCTTTGTATATCATCATATTTAAAACTAAGTTTGTCCACAATTGACCAAGGGAAACACCATTCTCAGTTCATTAATGACCAACATATGTTTAGGTAGGACAGGTGTGTGTTAATGCAGATCTCCTTGCCTTTATTCAGCATCTTCATCGGCGTAGTTACGCCGATCTCAATCGGCATAGTTATGCCGATTTATCGGCATAAATTACGCCATACATCGGCGTAACTAAGCCGTTGGTCGGCCGAAGATCGGCGTAACTACGCTGTATATGGACCCGGTGTATATACGCCGATCTGGGCGTGGAATTTATCTTTGTATGTGGCTGGCTGGCGGCTCCATAACTCTGGCTATGACCAGGATCGTGTAATGTTTATCTGGGTATTTGTATCATGCCGGTAAGATTGTGGGTTTAAAGTGATGTGAAACACTCCGGTAGGGTGATCAAATAGAAATGGAGAATAATCTTGCTCAAAGTACAATTGTTTACAATATTATATCCAAATTGACAACGAACACCGTCATTCTTATATATTAATTAAATACAGTGACGCTCGATGGGGAAATCGTTTTCGTTAGCTTATGGCAGATAGTTGCGTCCCGAATCGAGAAGTAAATATTTACAATTGCGCGTAGTTCAGACGATGTTTAATATGGAGTGGTAAGGTCGATTTGTTTGAAATTTTCGTCGACGTTACTAGAATTATATATTCCTCCAGTTGGCATAGTGCCTGAATACTAACTTACTAGTTTCACGCACCCAAATAAGTACATAATATGTCTTTAACGTCGTTTCAGCCCAAAGCAATGAATTGGGATCAAATAGTGATGCATGCATAATGCCTGGATAGGTACTCCACAGAATCTAAATATAGATACTCCAAAGAACCTAAATATAGGTACCCCCAGAGAACCTAAATATAGGTACTCCAGAGAACCTAAATATAGGCACACCAAAGTACCTAAATATCTGGTACTCCAGACCACCTAGGCAGGTACTCTAAGTACCAACAATTAGGTACTCCCCCTGGGACAAAGCTCAGTACATACGTAGGTACACCATAGTACCTATTGTTTTACGAGTGTACATGTATATATACACACAACATAATTCATGACACTCTCTTGTGGAGTATAAATAGTTAGAATGAAGATACATTTGTGGCGACTAAATCAGAGAATATAGCCTCAATGCAACTGGGATAAGGGTATTGGTAGCATCATGTAATTGAATTAGGTTATCGCTATCCAGGAGTTTAAAACTCCCTCACAATAAATATGACCGACCAATTGAATTATTATGTACATCTATTATTCTAACAATATTTATTGTGTAAATAAAACGTCAACCGTCTTGGTTTTTGGTGTTGGTTTACCATGATATCATAACTACAGTAATGCCCTAAATAATAGACTCCTTAACCACAGCAGAATTATGGGTAACTTTTCAGGATTTAGTTGGAAATATGGCTTGTTACCATTCATCGGAAAGCTCTTGTTGTCCATAAGCCCGGAACTATAGATTTTGGGTACTTGTAACCATTGTCTTGGAACTTTGGTTTTGGGCACGGATATCCAGTATCATTAAAGGTACTCAATCCAATCAGACGCTCCTAAATTACTAATTATTTGGCTTCGGGGGTAAAAAATATTTGATTCGAGTCGAGGAACCCACCCATCAAAGCTCAGAGTGATCAGATATCGATTTTAGAAGTTTGTTAATTTCTCGAGATGTGGCCCAGAAAACACATGGTCAAACAGACAAATTGCGGATGAAGATTGATAACTCTAAAATCAAGTGGTAATAATAATAATGGGTTCCTCGACTCGAATCAAATATTTTTTACCCCCAAAGCCAAAGAAATAGTAATTTAGGAGCGTCTGATCGGATTGAGTACCTTTAAACATTGTTTCGGGTATACAGGATCTTGGAACTTAGATTTAGGGTATTGGTAGTTTGGATATCTGTATCCATTTCCAAAATTGGTTTTGGAATTGAAATAGAGGATAAAGTAACTTCAATTTGAATATTTCCATCTTTTGTTCCAGGATCTTGTAACTGTTATATGGGTATTGATATCTGGCATCTTGAAGCTTTAAAGGCACGGATGGCCTTGGTTGTAGGTTATAGTTTAGAAATAAGTTACCAAATGACGAATTTCCTCAAGGACATACTAATAGTATAGTATGATATGGTATGAATACGATATTACATACAAAACACGATTTGCGTGAACCATTTTATGTACATGTAAAGAGTGTGCAGTAAGCAAAACACTCACACCGTGGCGATTATTTTGGGAAAGTGATTCACTGTGACCCATTCAACACCTAAATCTTGAGTAGCGAGGATTAGAGAGCACTATATCGGTATGTTGTAAACAATATGGTGTGAACTTTAACCAAAGTTCAAATGCTGAGGTCTCCCCAGTGTTGAGTGTTTTGCTTATCACACACTCTTTAGGCACTGTACTGTATCATAATATGGTTTTTGTTTACTACACAAGGCATACGATCTTGACAATAACATGCTATTTATGCAATATTTATGATTGGTATAAGAAAATAAAAATCTGTCTATGTTTTAATATTTATTCTGTTTATGGCGGTTTTAACGGATGTGACTTTTTTAACAGTAATACCCATCGCGAAGGACAACCGTATCTTTAACTAGGAACACATCACAACCCAATGGGATAAATGTTCAGAACAAGTAAATTAGAGTTTTGAATAATTTCTCGTTAAGTTTTATAACAAACAGGACTTCATCTATATAACAACATCTTTGGATCAGTTTGCTCTAAAATCAACGGAACTACAAAACCAAGCCTTGACATAGTGTGTCTGTCATTTGCAGAATGAGGTTCCCAGAGGGTGAATTTAGTGATGCTACCCCGCATAGCGGGCTAGCATCACCAAATTCACCCTCTGGGAACCTCATTCTGCTGAGGTGTTATCAAAATGAGGCCCCCAGAGGGTGAATTTGGTGATGCTAGCCCGCTATGCGGGGTAGCATCACTAAATTCACGCTCTGGGGACCTCATTCTGCAAATGACAGGCACACTATTTCAAGGCTTGTACAAAACGGTAACAAAATATGGGATGGTTTACATGGAATGAGTGAATGATTGAATCATTTCATGTGAATTATACTGGTCATTTAAAGATGCATTCAGGGTTCAAAATTTTGAATGGAGCACCACGTCATGACAAACGTATAATATACCAACCACTCAGATGTTTACTATAGATACCTGTTAACAGGAAGTTGTTTGGGTGCTGTTCCGAGTAAACCCATTGAACGCACTCAGAGATTTGATCGCAGAAAAATGATATCTTACTTCATGGCACGTAATGCTGATAAAAAGCTCATTTCGTATAGCTTTAAAAAAAAAAAAAAATTAATTACAATTGAGACGAGACGAGGGTTGCACTTTCTCTCACATATGAATGAGTTAGTGGCTTATGAGATAACTTTGAGAAAAATATATCATATATGGTTGTTATTGATGTTTATAACCCTGATTACATCTTTTACTCTTCCATGACTGGAGCTTCCTGAAATTTTGTGAAAACCTTGTGACAATGCATTCTCTTATATATGCGAGTCTCCCACAGGTAGCCTCGCATATATAAGAGAAAATATTGAACTAACAATATTTACCTTGAAAGTGTAAGCCAGTGCATTCTCTATATATGCGAGGCTGCCTATGGCACATGATCTTTAATGCTGCACCAGCACAGCTTCCGTCATGAAAGGGTTAACATTTTCATATGGGATTAGAGTGGGGAGGGGATGGGGTTTAAATGAGCCAAGAATCATTTCATTGTGAAGCTATCAATAGATTAAAGATAGAAATAATATAATATCATTGTTTTAGTGATGGTAAAATCAATGATTTCCACAATTTTTGCACAAGAAAGTTAAAGGGACGCAAGATCTTCGAGGTGGGTTCATGTGAAATAATATAATTTTTATTAAAGTCTGTAAAACAACTATCATCAAACAGTCAATGCAAAAATGGAAAGATTTCGTTTTTATCTTCAATTTTAATAACTCTCCAATAATGAGATACACCATGTCAAAACAATTGTTATGTAAACATTAGACTTTGCCGACCACTGACTTTTACATGTTGCGTAGAGTAGACTAAGTGGCTCTCATATAGTAGGTTCTGAAAAAAATACCCACTAAATAGGTGATAGATGAAATAAAATTTTAAAATAAAATTATCTTTACTTTAATTTACTTTAGCACTGAGGATTTTAGGAGACACAAAAAAAAAATAGCATTGATTCATAAAATATAGAAAATACATAAAAATCACATCGTTCATTCACAAAGCTCTAATGTGGCCTGTGAACAGACAATACAAAAGCAAGAACAAGAACTAACTTATGGGTGAAATGAGTTGGATACAAGAAGGAAATGAGGTCAATAATAAAGATTAAACACGCTAATAATAATATAACAATATAGTACACAATATATTGTCAGACAACACATGTAAATGGAACTAAATTCTGAGAAAAGCCCTATTTGGAAGGAAAGCAATGTACATAACCTAAATAGATATTAGCTGGTATTGTGTTATTTTTCCATGTTCAACTTTAATAAAATGATATAACCAATTTTGGCTGTATTCACAGTATCACATTGCATAATGTCTAAATGGGCCTCAATGGTTTTGTTCACATTATCACAAAACATACATGCTTGTCTAATGATACCTATATGTTTTTTTTCACAGTATCGCAATTATATACAATTCACAGGAACTCAACAAAATTCAAGCAACCAACGTCTCTGTCAAAAACGAATTGATTGCATAGGGCAACAATTAATTTATTAATTATAATTCCAATAAGACAACAAGCTAATAAGTTAAATATATTGGTTCTTCTATATTCAAACAAAATTGTTTTAATTTGATGAAATAACACTAATAGATCAAATCTGAGATAAATATGACTTGTCAAACTTATTTCATTTTAAAAATGCTGTTTAATATGCCTTTATTTGACATAAACACTCTCTTTTTTTCTTGAATAAAAGGCAGCAAATAGTAATCTTTAACAATAAGCGACAAACAATCACAGAAGACAATGTTAGTTACAGAATTAGCGCTAATACTTTGAAGATTTCCTCAGCTCTTTTCACCTGTTTTCCAAACTGCGATATTTATATGAATTAGGGATACATTTATATGCCCTTACTGACTACATGCCTAATACAGCCTGTGGTGACTGATTTAATTTTGAACAGAAATTCATTTAAGAATTTGCTTCATTTAATTGGTTAAATTTTCTTTGAAAATAACTATGGAAATTGAATTAGGTATTGCCCTGACTTCAGCTAAATTAAAATCAGCTGGGATTCATGAAATTAGTGTTCATAATCCAGTGTATCTCAATGCAATAAACAAGCCTTGAAATAGTGTGTCTGTCATTTGCAGAATGAAGTCCCCAGAGGGTGAATTTGGTGATGCTAGCCCGCTATGTGGGGTAGCATCAGTAAATTCACCCTCTGGGGACCTCATTCTGCAAATGACAGACACACTATTTCAAGGCTTGGCAATAAAAAGTGTCATTTGCTCCAGGGCAGTGTATAGTAGTTTTTGTCTGTGAACAGTTTCATGCTTTCTGCTCTTATATTGTTCACATTTCACTGTTGGCTCAACTCCATAAGAGATTGGAGAACAGGTGGAAGCAATTAAGTCATCTGCAGCTACATAAACATATAATTTATATGAGGTGAAAGGGGGGGGGACTAGAAATGCACACAGTACAACCTAACCTACAGCTGATATCATATAAGCTGGCCCAATAAAGAGTCTATTTCATCAAACACAGTACAATGCACTACAATCATACCCTAACCTGAAGCTCATGTCATATAAGCTGGCCCAATAAAAGCGTCTATTTCATCAAACACAGTACAATCACACCCTAACCTGCCGCTCATGTCATATAAGGCATAATAAGCGGGCCCAATAAAAGAGTCTATTTCATCAAACACACGAAAGCACTAACATTACATGGAAATTCTGGTCACAGAAGTGGCATAGCTTCATTTGGTTTATTCAGGTTATTGTTGTTCCAGCCACCAGTTTAATTGGTGAAGGAAAGACTGCACTGAGGGTTAACCCTTTTATGGCGGGAGCTGCACTGGTGCAGCATTAAAGATCCTGTGCCAGTGCATTCTCTTATATAGAAAACTTTGCGCTACAAGTTTTAATGGAATCCAAAACAGCTTCTACCACTATTTTCCCTACAAGGATAAAACAATACCCATGGGCCCAAACTACGGTAAACATAAATGAAGATAGTTTCCTATCTCTAATAGACTAATTCATTAAAATTCTAAATTTCACAGATGGCATATCACCTGTCTTTATGACATTAGACAAGTAGTATTTTCTCTGGTAACAAGTTTTTAAAATGTATGTAGTGTTCCAGGCTGTTTTTATGAACCTGTTACTTTACAGTGTACACAAACATGCTTGGGAAAAGATGTGCCAGTAAGGCCTAATTTTAAGGCCATTTAATTTTCGAGTCAACAATTATTTTTTTGTAGTGCCTTGATATATGCTTTTAATAACAAGCTATGCCATACAATATTATTAAAATACTATAATTCATCACCATTTGGAACATCTGTGTCTCAGAAGATGCCCATAGAGAATAGAAAATAGCTGAAATCATAAAACCATTTCCCCTGTTGTGGCTCCCAGAATGCTACAGAATTCAAAATATAGTTTATTTTCAATGGAAGGGGAATAACTCTATATCTAAATATATAGTTATTCCCCTTTCATTGAAAATAATAGCCTTTGTGCAGAAACATGAGCACAGAACACACGTCGGTATCTCAACAAAAACAACATCTTAACAGTTTATTACATCGAATAAGTTGAAAATACAATGTTTTGGAGCTTCCTCTTTCAAACGGTATATAATATGGCATATATTTTATATAATGCGATCTGGGGGTTAGAAAATTAAGTGGGCCTTTAAGGCACTATCTCATCTGCTATAGAATGTTTCTTCCATTTATTTCCAAATGATTTTGGAAGGAAAACAATAATTATCTCATTAAATTTTCTAAATTGAAAATGACATTATACGGTATTAATATACAATTATTTGTATGTCACATGTAGTTTTTTAACATTGGGGGGAGCAAAACCAAGGATGTTCAATTTGATTTTGTATGTTGTTGTTGTTGTAACTGGTGATCTGGAACCCAGAATACATCTTTAAAAGAAGAAAGGGGTAACAGACTATTTACACCTGTCACCTGAGACAGGTAAAAATTCAAGAACATTTTGAGCCCTGCTTGAAGACTCAGAAACAAGCCAACCATGACATTTAAACCCTTTATTTACTACATGGATTCTCCCGTTCAGTTATAAAAGTATACAATGGAACAGTCTATCAGTAATCAGGAGGGGTGTTCAGGAAAAATAAGCAGATGACAAATCATAAGTGCAGGAGTCATATTTATTGGAGGGAAATGTTCAGACAATAAGTTCAACAAACTGGTCGGTTTGTTGAACTTATTATCTGAACATTTCCCTCCAATGAATAGGAATCCTTCTGCAATTGTATTATCTGTTTGTTTGTCATTATTTCTTGAAAACATCCCTCCAGATGATTAATAAACTATTCCAATGTATACTTTTATAACTCTTGGGAGAATCCATTTAGTAAAGGATTTACTCACAACAGTGACAACACTGTGAACATTGTTGTATTTAAATGCATAACTTGTACATCAGACAGAAATCTGCCTCAAACAGATATAGATCTATAGATTGCCTAAATATTTTGCTGCTTATTTGGGTACTTCGTCCATGTTGGATGAGGGTGTTGGTAGCTTAAAATCTGGTTCTGGCTCGACGTCCCAGATCTCGCGAGCATACTCTGAGATTGTTCTGTCACTGGAGAATTTACCGGATGAAGCAATGTTCAATAGAGCCATCTTCGCCCACTTAACAGGATTCTGAAACGAAAACAAATTTATCATTGAAAACCTTTCTGTATCACAGTGGGGAATCACGTGGTTTCGAGTTGATGATCATCACGCATTCAAAATGGCCGAGGCTATTGCAAACGCGACCAGAAACTAGGAAAAGGTAATAAACTAGGATACGATTACATATTATTTTGGCAGCTGCGAGCATATATGCTATTCTATTATTCGGACAAGCTGATACCTCATTTGTGTCCAAACTCACAGTTGTTAGGCCTAACATTCTGACCAAAGTTGTCAGTCGAATGATTTTCCTACATGTATGGACTGGTGTATTACACAACTCCAACTGGTAACTTTGTTCAGAATGTTAAGGCCTAAACAAATAATACCTTTGTTTCCGCTAACGAGCTAAAAAAAATTAGGGTAGGTAGGTAGGCTTAACTTTTTTTTTTTTGATAAATTTTTTTTTTTCAGTATCTTTAAAAATAACTGTATAATACTTGTCAATAACCCAAACTATGCACTTCTTAGCCCCAATCAGGTTAACCCAGATGACAGAGGAACTAGAAACTCCAATTCAATCTTACATATGCTTTAATATTTACATATATACTAGTCTATATACTAAGATAGTCTTTGATAATCCTAATATTTCCTATATGGTCTGGCGACAACTGAGTCAGTCCAGCACCACTGCACTGTTCACATATTGGAGTGACCGTCTTGTACCGATCTCTTAAGGATGGCTTCACAACACCACCTTCTCCGCATTCAGTGAAGGATCTAGGTATTTTTTGGGGACACCTGTTTTTTGGCAATGATATGCCGAAGGCATAACCTGAAGGCCTGATCGGAGGAATGTTTGGGAAGGGTGACCCCCTGATGATGGTGGGGGTTCTTCCCCTGGAAAAATTTTGAAAATCCATTGCATTTAGATCTAATCTAAGGCTCTTTGAGTCAGTATTTTGAATTTTATATATGTATGGATTGGAAATGCTTATAAGTTATTGTCAGATATCTTTTGGTTCTATGGATTATGCTTATCGGAAGCCTTATCCTGCTTGAAATTAGACTTGCCATCATCACTCTAATTCATAAATAGGCTATTTTATAAAATTCAAGTGAGACACATACCGTACATAATATACTACATGTACATGTAATACAGAAATCATACATGTACATGTAGTACAGAAACAATGTACATGTATTAAGATAGTAATGACTATATATGGTACTAATCTCTATGTTAATTTTTCATTTGGTATTATGAGATCCCACTTGATAACCAGGTTGATTTGATCAAATTGTTAATGTTCCTGTGCTGTAATTGATTGAAATACTGAAGTCTGAACGCTGAATGATAACATACCGTACCTGAACTCAAATTATTTGAAGTTTTCACAGATGAAAGCTAGATAAAGCCAAACATACTTTACAGTATGATTCCAACTGTTAAACTTAAATCTTTTTGTAAACTTAAATTTCTTATGTCAATATATATAAATATATAAATGTTTTGCATCTTGTTATGATATGAATTGGGACCTAAATTAAAAAAAAAAAAAATTTTAAATCAAAATTTTTTTTTGGTCCAATTTTTGTTGTTGTTGCAATGGCAATAAAAAGTTTAGGGTCGGCGGTTTAAAATAGGGTCGGTCGGGTTAGCGGAAACAAACGTATTTTTTGTTTAGGCCTAAAGAAAACTGCTGAGTATTTCGAAAGAAATAAGGTATCAACTTGTTTTAAAATAATCTAGCATATGATCGTAACAGTCAAAATGTCAATTCCTCATATATTATGTTTGTGTACGTTTGCGATGGCCTTGGCCATTTCAATGCGTGGTACTCACCAACCTCTGAACCACGTGATTCCCCACCGTGTGTATGCAAGAATTTAGATTTGTGACATAGATGCTTTGATACTCTACTTTGTAAATTGAATGTACCTCCATTATTAACTACCTTATTAATCTAATTAGTTTAAAATATTTATGTCAGAAGCTTCTTTGAGTCTGCGTATTGTTTGGATAATTGATGTCCTGATAGCTACAGTGGAAGTCCATAATGGTTGCCCAGTACAATCTAGAACGGAATACATGAACAAAACGATTGAACAATCAATTGTTTGCCATCATAGTAGTGAACATCCATACTAAATTTCATTGATATCTGCCAACCGGTGGTGGAGATGTGGACAAAACACCAACACTTCCAAATAAACAAATATGAATAACTCTAGAATGGAAAACCGGAAAAAACAATTCAACACTCAATTGATTGCCCTCATAGTAGTGAACATCCATACCAAATTCATTGAGAATCGTCCATCGGTGGTGGAGATATCAACTTGGAGGACAAAAACAAATATTTCCAGATAAACAAAGATGAATAACTCTAGAACGAAAAAAAAAAAACGATTGAACACACTGTTGAATGCCCTCATAGTAGTGAACATCCATTCCAAATTTCTTTCAGATCCATCAACCGGTGTTTGAAATATCTGCCTGGATGGACAGACGGTCAATCCAGTATACCCCCCATTCTCTTCAGGAGTGGGGGTATAATAAATACCAGATAATTGGTTCTCAGAATGGTTGTCGCCAGGCCTCAGCTTGCAGGTTGAGAATAGGGAGAAGTGACTTCTCCCTCTGGCAGAAATAGGGAGAAGTGATAGAAAAATAGGGAGAAGTGAGAGACTGGAGAATAATTTCATCTGATAATTTATTTAATATGAGGTTAAACAAACGAAAAAAACATTATCATGGAAAAAATTCTAATTTTTCATTTAAATGTAATATAGATTGTTTGTTGCATTTGGTTTGCATATATATGCCACAATTAACGGCCTTGAGTCTTGACATCGACTACCGAGTGTCTCTAAAATCACTGAATCATTGGGAATAAAATTACGATTTTCCGGTTATGGATCACGTTTTATTTCGAACAAGGCAATACAACGATTAAAACTTTATTTGCACACTATAAAATGGTGCTCTCGGATAATTTTGTCGTCAAATATATTCAGTAACATCAGGTAACATCGGATAATTTAAAGGGAGTACGGATTCAATAGAATTATTTGAGGTCCGTTCGATTAGCATTCTGTTATTGCGTAAAAACACGGAATACCACAAAGACGGAAACGGAACTAAAACAAACAAAATGTTTAAATCGGCAATATAATAATAATTTGAGTCGGCGGTTTTAAAGCAGTCAGTCGGGACGAGCAGAAACCAACACTTTATTAAGTATGACCAAAACGGAAGGCTTCTTTGTTTGATATATTATAATCCTTGTCTCGACATTGAAGATCGCATTTACTTACTCAGCGCTGTTAAACGAAAGGAGTCGACCTTGTGTCAACATTTTGTCACTGTTTGACTCGCAGGCGATATATTCATAATTGATTTGTAACACTATAGCATGCATGGCTTATCGCTTACTACAGCCGTAGGATAATTTTGGGAAAATCGGAGGGCGACTTCACTTCTCCCTGGCGCGACACTAAGGCGACTTCGAGGCGTCGATGGGGACTATTTCGCCCTACTCGCCTGGTAAGCTGAGGCCTGGTTGTCGCGAGACAAATATCTGACAAGAACATGTATAATTATTACTGTGTTATCTGGGGCAGACAGTGATGATTCCATTTTCCCTTGTGGTGATCCAGTTTTATGTAATGAATGGAGCTAGCCTGAATTTAGTGCGCCTGCCATTTGCAGAATGAGGTCACCAGAGGGTGAATTTAGTGATGCTATCCCGCATAGCGGGCTAGCATCACTAAATTCACCCTCTGGGGACCTCATTCTTCATGGCCTCATATGCTATGGGAGACATAAGACTCAGATTGAAGTTCCCAAATGGTGAATATTGTGATGTACACACATTGGGAACCTCGATTATGCAATGTGTCATCTGCCAATTTGGGATATAGAGAAACTAAACTAAAATTTCCATAAAATTTTATAATGAAACTTTGCAGAGAAGATGAGGCCTAAGCAGAATGAGGTTCCCAGAGGGTAAATTTAGTGATGCTAGCCTGCTATGCGGGATAGCATCACTAAATTCACCCTCTGGGGACCTCATTCTGCAAATGACAGGCATGCTAAACTCAGACTTGGAATGGAGATTGTGAGAGAGGTACAGGGGGAGCCAACTTTGCCCATCAATAGCACACCTGACTTCAAATTGTAACATGCAACAGTGAATAGAGCACCTCCCATTTTGAAAATGGAAAGACTGGTTCCCATCAGCTTTACAATCTCAGACTAGAAACTCTGAATATGACACAAACCTTGAATGTTTCTGATACTCTGTCTTGGGCAGCAATGTAGCTTTCAAAGTCAGCTTGCAGCATGAATCTATGAGAAAATAAAATTTTATAGTGTCAGTGGAATAAAAAAAATAAGAATACAAATATTTGCCAGCAATGTAAGACGGTGATAGGTGACGGACGAACTACACTTTAAACTAGAATGCTCCAAATTCACATATTTAAGATGAAAATATTTACCAGAAACTTACCGCACAGAACCTACTGTCATAAATTTAGTGAAACTACTCATGAGTACCGACCCAAATGTATTAAAGCAAAGAAAGAAATTTGCCATTTTTGTAAAGTTGGGTTGTAAGATTATTGATAGGAACTACCTAAGTAACTCAACAGCAGCAATTTTACTGAGTACGAAGATGACGGAGGTAACAGATATTACAACAATATATAACAATGATAATGATGACTGATGATGACAAAGATGATCGTGATGATGATAATGAAACTACTATTTAATAATGATGAGGACAATGATGATGGTTATGGTACGTGATGATTATAAGTTATGATGATGATGATAATTATGATGATTATGAATATGATGGTGATGATGCTGAGTGTGAAGATAATACGATGGTAATGACAACAACGGCAGATGATGTTGACGATGATGTTGACGATGATGACAACGACGATGATGATGAGGATGATGATATTGAGGATGACGATAATTGAGATGGTGGTAACAACAAGAATGTTCCGGATGACGAAAAAGTGATGATGACGATGACAATATTAGAATATGAGCACTTCTCTGCTATAAGAAAATGGCACGCTGAACATTAGTGGCCCCTTTTTGTAAATAATGCATATATGTTACCTATATCACTCTGTATTCTGCTGTATTCACCATTTAATTGTGGCGTTGAGTTAATAAACATTCATTCATTAAGAAGTTTATGTGGGATATTAATAAACCAACAGGAGAATTAAGAAAGATTATAAGTGTTGTTTGGACAACAAAGGAAATAGCACCTAAAACAATAATACAGTAATGCCATAAATAATTGACTCCTTAACCACAGCAGAATTATGGGTAACTTTTCACGATTTAGTCGGAAATATGGCTTGTTGCCATTTATCGGAAAGCTCTCACATAATTCTGATGTGGTTAAGGAGTCGATTATTTAGGGCATTACTGTACAATAGATATAGCAAGTTTCACAAATATACTAGTAAATAAAACAGCTGGCATGTTGATGGATGTAAAATGTAGTTCATGCCTTCACATGACACATGTGTCACAGGGTGCCAGGTCAATTAGCCAAAGAGATCACCCATGCACTTTTCGGCTAATTCATGATTCACTTTAATACTATTTTATTGTTGTTTGATAATCGGGTCATGCATTCACAACCGACTGGTCATGTGAAATTGGGGTATTTGTCCTCAGGTGTTTTTGGGCCTAAAAAGGATTTTCCAAAACAAGTGCACACCTTAGGATATAACCGTAGTTTTGTAGACATGATTAGCTCTACTCACTGACCGTGTTTGACAACACGTTAACCCTTTACCCAACATAGGTCGCCTCGCATATATAAGAGAATGCATTGGCTTAACACATTAAAAATTATAAAATTGTTAAAGAATGTAAGAAAAAATGGTAAAAAAAGATTTTTTTTAGGCCAATGCATTCTCTTATATATGCGAGGCGACCTATGGTCGACTCGCATATATAAGAGAATGCATTGGCACAGGGCATAACTGTAACTATCACAATGTGGTCAAGGAGCCGGTTCCAATGATATCCATATTTGTATGGTTTTATTGAGACAGACCGAAGATATTTTAGGCTGTTGAAGCTTTATTTGGCCGGTTTTGGCCGGTTTGTTGGGTAAAGGGTTAAGCGACATCTCCCCTTCACACAGGCACTAGTTTATAGTACAAAACAGTTCTCATTTCTAATTACGCATTCCTAACATTATAAGTTATTGTGGTGTATTGAATGTAACATGGTGTGATATTGATGTCTTGGATTTATGTTCAACCGAGTCATGGAGCGATGAGGTTGAATGTTCACAGGATCCAGACAGTCAATGTCACACCATGTTACCGTCAATCAAACAAAATAACGTAAATATGTTCTGCCGACAGTCTGACATTTGTTTGTAAAGAATTGTCTGCAGATAATGGTCAAATTCTCCTGTCGGCCTCTACATAACTTGTTCAATGTAGATGTCATCATGAAAAAGCAGTCTGGTGAGAAATGATGGAACAGTTGTCTTGGTTTCCATTATGTTTACAGCTATATAAACATGGGATATATTGGACAGCTCTCTGACCAATCAAAGACGTTGTTCTTACTGGAGGCAGATTATTGATGATTATGTTGTGACATTCAAAGAGAAGAGAATATATTTAATAAAATGGCAGTTTTAACTGACCTGTCATGATACATGAGTATGTTTTGACTGACCTGTCATGATACATGAGTATGTTTTGACTGACCTGTCATGATACATGAGTATGTGTTGAATGACCTATCATGATACACGAGTATGTTTTGACTAACCTGTCGTGATACATGAGTATATCGTAGAGTTCCTTGAACATGTTGGGATCCTCAGGAGAGAAGTAGCCAGAATTGATTTGTTCCAAACATGTCCTCAGATCTTCATTCTTGTCATAGAATTCTCTCGGGTTATATCTGAAATGAAAGTGTCAATGTAGCTCAACATGGAGAGGGAATAATTTAGAAAATGTTAGGCAATGCTGTTAATGGAAGGATTAAAGGGGAACTGTATACTAAATCCGGCCATTTATGGGACCATCTCCTATTATACTCAACAGAATATATGCAACAAATAAATGAATTTGAGCCATGGATGAGTGCAAAATACTCTCACGTGCCCTATGAACGCTGTAAACAACATTTTTTTGTTTTCCCTTTAAAAATAAGCAAAGTTAAACAAGATGGTCACTGAAGTCCATGTTTTTTTAATGAAATTCAGAAAACTTTGATAGCTCCAATTATTATAATTGTGAATATTATGACAAGTGTCACGCAAAATGTAAAACAGTGTTACAATCATGGTTGAATTTCCAACATCATGGCGCAAATAGAAATTTCAGTACATTATGATTTGACAACAAAAAAGTTGTTTGAATAGAGGCAATATAGCACTAAAGGTAAGCACGGATATAACATTTTCAATAGAAAATACATATTCCCTAATAAGATACTTACACACTGAACTACATGTTATATTCATTTTTATTCACAAAGAGAGGATCTATGAGATCCGTTTAAAATTTATTATTTTGGTACGAAATAGCTTAAGTACCTTTTTGAATAATTATTATGACGTAGCAGGTCACAGGTCACGTGTCCACTAGCAGTAATATAAGCGAGAGGACACACAGGTAACGTTCTCTTTTCATCCTCTTACAAGATTCGAGGGGTGTGACCGAGCAGCGGGGAGGGGAAATCCCAATTTGGGAGGGCCATGTGAGTTCAGTGTGTAAGTATCTTATTAGGGAATATGTATTTTCTATTGAAAATGTTATATTCCCGTCAAAGATACGTTACACACTGAACTACATGTTAGAATCAACTCATAGGAGGAGGCTGCGAGGAATGAGATACTATTGTATTATGGTTAAGAGCAATTCTTTTGAACCTGCTGAGTAGCAACAAATGAATCCAAAAGGTACCGATTCGCAGATTTGATTTATGATACACGGTAAAGTGGAGAAAGTAGATGAATGAGCCCAATGGCTGAATCTTAGCCCCCCCCCTTTTTTATTCCTGAAGTCAGGTAAACCAGTAATTTTGAAAACTCATTAGGTAGAAATCGCCCAAAGGTCATATGCATGTACATGCAGGTGCCGCCTCCTCCATGGAGCAAGCTGGTCATATGCAGAAAGCATAGACCACTCTGATCCATGCTTGTGACTGAACGAACCAAGATATCCCGACGTTTCGACACCAGAGGAAGGAAATCTATTGCTACCTGAATAGACAATCTGGATGTAAAATGAGGAAGAGGTGAATGTAAATACGATTAGAAACAGACCAAACCTCATTTCAGGCGAAGAAACCCAGATTTCAATAGCTGCATAACCATGATTGTGAGTTTTGCGACATACTGTCAGTAAAGGTGCAAACCCAATTTTGTTAACAACCGGTCAAGGCTCAAAATAATTATTTTGTAACTGACTGTCAAAATGACAGTAGTTAAATGTCCAATCGACGTATTAGTAGTCAATGAGGCTTCACAGTGTAGTGAGCGTCCAATTGCTACCCAGCAAAACCGATGTTATTGTTTTCAAAAGTGCCAAAACTTTACTTCGAGTAAGAAATACACCGGAGATAAACCATCTCCATCGGACAATGACATGACCAGCATTTACTATGAGCCGTGAAACTGGTTGGAAAAAAAAAACCCTTAGCGTGATAGTAGTTTGAAATTCCTAAAATGTTTTCTGGTATCGAAACAATCGAGAAGAAAATAAGTCCGGAGAGTCCCGAGTTGTAAACTGCCTCCACAGCCTGTCGATTCAATCGAGTGTATTCAGTTACCTTGAAGGAAAGGGACACTTGGAGGCCTGAATGTAATATATTAGAAAATGTTTGGAAGGAGGAAGCCCATCGAGATGGAACAACTTCAAACGGTCGGAAAGGATGAACAGGCTGTGGAGGATGAAGGTCTAAAAACAACCAGAATGTTGATAACAAGAAGAAAGTGTCTTCTTGTTATTCACTGATTGTTCTTAACAGACGAAGGGCCCGGGTCCATGAGCTGTTCGTGTTTCCAGCCCACCGTAGCCACTAAGGTGAAGGCATAATCTCGTTCGACAGTTGGACGAGAGATGTCATGGTACGGAAGACCAGTCACATGTGCGTATGGTCTGACGGCTGTCTGTCTATCATACAGCGAGGACCCGGACCCTAGTTCCTCCCCGTGGGCAGAGACTCATCTGTCGCCAACGGTGATTGCCTCATGTGCGCTGTTAGACGGAGTGCCCGCCTGTTTGAGTTATTCAAGACAGCGTGTCAAAAAGGAGCACTGAGTACAGCAATGCCCTAAATGACCCACAACCCCCGGCGGCGAAGGACTCAATCATTCAGGGCATCACGTTATGTCGTTGGCATGACGCAGGGCTCAAAATTCTGAAATGCACCTGTTCCCATGGAACAGGTTATTTATTTCTTACCAGCCACCTCAGAAGATTGCATGATTTCAATTGTCTATATCTGAACCCGATAAGCTAACCCAACTATAAAAGCCACTATATCGTCAGAGAATAGATCTAAGCCTGGTACTACAGGTGAACAATCATTGGGAATTTCTAAGGCTGGAGCAGGCCTTAAGATTCGACAAGAATCACAGAATCGATTCTCGTAACGATTCTCACAAAACATTTCAATTGTCAGTGCTTTATGACTGACTTGATTCAGCATTTGATTCTCCCAAAATTAAAGATATTTTGCTGTAAAAGTGATAGACGATTAGAGTTTTGAATTGTTCCAGCGTCTCTGCGATCACAATAGATTCTGGAAGTTTATTCCACATTTCTTCCACGCGATTGGTGAAGAAATACTGCCCGACATCCGTCGATGAATGGTGTTTTTGTAAATTAAAACAATTTCCTCGGGTCTGAGGTAATAAACTGGGTTGAAAGAATGAATGCTCTACGTAATTAGAAATGTGATTCGCAGCTTGGTTTGCGGAAAAGCAGCTGATCGCTGTAGAAAACCAGATTGACCTTCGCAAATTTGTTGGAAGGATTCCAAGGCTTGGAGTTCCGCCACACGGAACCTTTAGTAAGGGTGAAAGATGATCTGTGTAAAGAGGAGAATTTACATTCAGAAGAATCGATTGGTTACCCATAAACAAAGTAGATGCCAATCAGGGACAAGTGAAAGGTAATAAGTTTGAGCCCTGGTAACTCCATGGTTTAAACAACAAATTGAGAGTCTGTTAAAAGTCTCTGCCCAGGCCGATGACTGCGCTATGTTAACTGTTACGTACAGCACCCGAGAAAACCTGGTATGAGACGGCGCGCTGTCTGATGGCCCAACGCTCGGTTCCCCCTCGAACCCCCCAGGACACATACTGGAGGAGAGAAACTGCGTCAGATTTTCCTCGATGCCCTGCAATTGTCTCTATTTCTTTTTTCCATACAAACACAAGAAATACATGTATCAGCAAGCGTTTTTCGAAATCCCAAGTGAGAAACATAATGCACGTCAGATGGCAATCAGCCCTGCTAATTAGAATTATAACTAAATGTCAGATCATCATACCCAACCAATGGGTTTTTTTTCTGTATAGTCAAAAACTTAATAAACAGGGCTGAGTAAAGCCTGGAAAGAGGCATCGAGGTATGATTAATGTACAGACTGTTTCCCCCTAACCCGGAGCCAGCTTAAAATCGGACGAGAAGCAGAATCATGCTGTGCAGCCATTAGGGCAGCGGCGACACACTCGGTCATTACACGATACAAATCCAGATAACCGACCAATGAAACGATACAGATATCGATACACTCCACTAGTGTTTCTAAATGAACACTATCTGCATTGAACTACATGGTTATGGGGCAGATCAGTCAAACAGTTTACATAGAATAAACTGAAACGTTGGTTTACACTAGCCCATAGATATGCAGATATTACTTGATTCGTGTATCGCTATACAAGTATCACTCCAATGAAATTTACAATGAATCGCTACAGCCCCAGCCGCTACACTTGCGATAATTTGCCTTCCGCCTAATATCAAGCATCTTAAGGCCATGCAGAGTCCCGGGAAGTGGTCTTATCAGCAATTCCACCCGAGGGTGGACTCCAGGGAGTCCACCCAAGGGTGGAATCCAGGGAGCAAATTACTTTGGAAATTTTGATTATCAAATCATTGACATGATTAGAGAGCAACAGTCCTTCCCAGGAGACGGGATTTTCAAATCACGGGTGCTAAATTTCGCACCCGACCCTCATCTCATTAAATACTAATGGAGACTATAATTGTTGGGTCAACAGTGAAGTATTTGAAGGTTTATTTAGATCCTTTACCAGCTCAGTTCAACTACGGCATATTAAAGTGTAACTAGACATAGGCCTATTCCACAATGCCTTTTTGTTTGAGAAAAAGTATGGGTGCAATATTACACCCGTCGTCTGAATTACGGGAGCAAATAAATGCTCTCGCTGCGTTTTCCTCGTGGGAAGGACTGGAGCATTGTTCTCAATCTCAAATCACATCAAATTCATACCAAATTGCATGGCTATTATCCAAATTTGGATGGCAAATTGTGATGCGATACCAGTTAATTTGCTCCCTGGGGGGCGGACAGATCTTGGTACATCGCACATGCTAGTGAAAGGGATGTGGGAGGACGAAAATCTGAGGTAGGATCCAGCAGGAGCGGTCAAGCATGGTTGGATCCGTGAACACTGGAACCTACCCTCGGAACAGTATGGCGCCTTTTGCCTAGTGACATTGGTGAAGTATGCGGCGGGGCCACCTCAAGGTCAGCATGGAACGAGGATAATTGGATTAGCCTGAGCCTGCTGGACAATGGGGTTACTGAAGCCGAGGCCACACGAGGAAGAAAATTAGCCTGTTTTTGACCATTGATAAGGATCAGGAAAGGGACCTCAAAATTTACCATGAAATTAGGTGACTGATGAGTCACGTTATGACTTGTGTCAGAGCGATCTTATCATTGGACACCAAGTTATTTTGTTGGCAAACAACCTCAGTGTGTATAGTAAACTAAATTCATAGTAAACTATGAACCAAGCAAAACCACACGAAGTGAGTTAATTCATAGATAAACGAAAATGGACCCAAACCTGATCCCTAATTATGCAGGGAGCAAATCACTGTTAAAATTTGGATTAGCAAATAAGTTAATTAGATATCATTGTGCTAAACTCATAGCAAAGTCATGACAAATTACATAGCTATAATCCATACAAATGTGGGTAGCAAATTGCGATGCTATGCCAGTTAATTTGCTCCCTACGCATTCGCTACATTTGTCAACATGAAACATATTTGTGAGTGACAATTTCAACGTAAACAAAACCAATGTTGACTGTTGTCACGTTACAATTTCAACGTAAACAAAGCTACAAATCCAATGTTGTCTCACTGATCGAAGGTTCGAAATAATACTTACATTCTAAAACCAAATGAACAGAGATAACATAGCAAGTGGACTGTGTAAACATTGTTCCAGAAGAGAGTTCGACACGCGAACCGGAAAAGACTAATTCAATTCGGAAATGTAAACCACGTGCGCCGTTACCGGAAGTTGGGAAATTTCCCACAATTCTCAACAGAACAAAGATATTTTTCAATTTTATTTACGTAAGACAAATAAATTCAAGTATGAAATTGTCACTCTGATATTAATTTAACAAGTATTGTGTCGTTTCTCAAATTAAAACGAAGTCACAACAAGTTAAAAATATGGAACGGATTAGGTTAAACTAAAAAATGAACCCGACAGTAATGTGGTTCATTTCCTCATAGCGTTTTACTTCCCTCGATCTTGTCGCACAAAGATGAAAAGAGAACGTTACCTGTGTGTCCTCTCGCTTATATTACTGCTAGTGGACACGTGACCTGTGACCTGCTACGTCATAATAATGATTCAAAAAGGTACTTAAGCTATTTCGAACCAAAATAATAAATTTTAAACGGATCTCATAGATCCTCTCTTTGTGAATAAAAATGAATATAACATGTAGTTCAGTGTGTACCACAGTTCACAAGACTCGTCGGACCTCCAGAGAGCTTGGATCGCCACCTCTCAGGATGACTACGCCACCGCTTATTCCAATTAGTGTTACTACAATGCTGGACTCCATGCATGTCACGCCTTGTCTGAGCTGGTCACTCCACGCTCACAAAGGCGGATACCAGTTGATTCTGGATTTCCAGTCTGGCCCGGCACAGCCCTTTTCAGGGCTCCCTACCGGGAGTGGACCGGATAATACCAGATCAACACGGAAACTTCGACAAAAGATAAAGAAGAAGAAGAAGAAATCACAATCAAGAAAAAAAAGAGATGCCGAGAGACTAGCCGCATGGAAAGAGAAGAAGGCGACGGACATTACACCAGCCAGCTCCTCCCATGCAGTCGAAATCCCGGCCCAGTCTGCCCAGGAGATGGAATCACCACCACCATCGCCTCCACGGCCAGACATGGACTCCGGAATACATTGAGCCGGAGCCTTCAACTGCCAATCCTACAACACCTGCCACCGAACAAACAACAGAAGCCACCAGACTAATGATTGAAAACGAAAGAGAAGAAACTGCTATAATAATCGCCAGCGCAGAAGCAGAAAGGAAGAAAGCAGAAGAGACTAGAATAAGAGTAATGGCAGCCTTTGATAAAGCATATCCACCGAAAAGTAAAAACAAGAAAAGAAAAAAGCTAAAAGCAACCAGCAAAAGCTAAACATCCCGACCTCACTTTGCCTCCGGTCAGCCTCCGCATCTGAACAACATCAACAGCCTCAACAATCGATTTTCATCGAACATATCAAGAAAGGGTGAAGGGAATTGCACAATGCGTTCCGACCATCCTACCCGGCCTGCGGCCGGAAACTACACAACAACAGTTCAGTGTGTAACGTATCTTTGACGGGAATATAAAAATTAGGGTGAAGAAAGCATAATCATTGCAGCAAGCGACCGGCTCAGTCGTTGATTGGTAGAAAATATCTGCTAATAAATATTTGATTGACAGCTGTGGAAAGGTCTATTGCTATCGATATGTATACATACCCACGTTTTGCCAGAGCTTCTACCTCATCGACAGTCATACCGAAGATGAAGATATTTTCATCTCCCATCTCTTCTCTCATTTCTACATTAGCACCGTCCAGTGTTCCAATAGTGAGACCTCCGTTCAGCTGTAAAATATATAGAGTATGAGTTGAATCACGTCCAGTGTTCCAATAGTGAGGGAACTGTTCAGCTGTAAAATACATAGAGTTAGAGTTTAACCTTTTCTATACTAAATGGATTTTCCCACCAAGTTATAAAAGTATACATCGGAATGGTCTATTATTCATCTGGAGGAGTTTTCAGGAAAAATAGGCAGATGACAGAGTACAGAAGGAGTCCTAATTATTGGAGGGAAATGTGTGTTCAAATAATAAGTTCAACTAAAGACCTATGGTCATTTTATGAACTTATTATCTGAAGATTTCGTAAGGGAACTATTCATCATGTGAGTATTTAGTATAGAAAGGGTTACTCACACGGACCACTGATGCACAGGCTCAGAATTCACAAATTCCACTTATTGTCGCACATTCTCCGTTTGTAATTATTTGACCAGATTATTAATGTTCTACCTCAGCTCATAATTTTCCCAAAAAATTTTTAATGCTTTGATTTCTGAATTAATTTTCTTATTTTAATCTATAAATTGGAATGGGAAATTTTTTCGGTTGATGTTCAGACAACAAATTTTAAACAAAAAAGGAAAAAAAAACTGTTCGTTGAACTTTTTATGTGAATATCACTACGCATGGAATTCATATGGTGTTTCTCTGCTTATACTGTCAGACCAGAACATCCCTAAAGATAAAAAATAAACCATTCCAATGTATAAGTTTATAACTGAATGGAAGAATTCATTTTGGAATCTAAGGGGTAAATAAGCATTTTTATTCAAATCATTACAAGTAGAGAAATTATGAGAAGAGTTATAGCACATACACTTTTCATAAATTCTTACAAATGACTCAGTGGTAATCTGTAATGTGTTTATATTACCTAAAGTTCTAAACAGCCCACTAAATGAATAAATATACAACAAGTTCAGCTGAAAGTACTAAACGAACATAAAACGATATTAAATGAATGAATGAATGCAAATCAAGCAACTAATGATTAGGGATATCCTTATCATAAATGGTTTAACCCTTCCATGACTTGAGCTTTCTGAAATTTTGTGAAACCCTGATCCAATGCATTTTCTTATATATGCGAGTCTCCCATAGGGAGCCTCACATAAGATAATGCATTGGACTAAAAATATTTACCTTGAGCTTGTAAGCCAGTGCATTCTTTTATATATGCGAGGCTCCCTACGGGAGACTCACATATATAAGATAATGCACTGGCACAGAATCATTAAAGCTGCACCAGCACATCTCCCATCATGAAAGGGTTAAACTCTCGGTAACTATGTAACTTTTTCACGACCATGAGCAGCGTAAATTGTGTTATGTAGTCACCTGAAATTTCATGTTACCAGTTCCGGAGGCCTCAGTTCCAGCAGTGGAGATCTGTTCACTCAGATCGGCAGCAGGCATGATCTTCTCAGCCAATGAAACTCTGTAGTTCTCCAGGTACACAACCTTCAAACGGTCCCCAACGATTGGATCATTGTTCACAGCTCGTCCGACATTGTTGATCAGTTTAATGATGAGCTTAGCAACATGGTAACCAGGAGCAGCCTGAGAGAAAGAAGAAAAAGATGGCTGTCAGTTAAAGATACCAAAACTGACTTAACGCCCCTAAATTACTATTGCATCGACGGTAAAAGAATTAGATTTAAGTCGAGGAACGCACCCATCAAAGCCCAGAGTTATCAGATTTTGAGTTTTGAAATCTGTTATTTTTCACCACCTTGATTACTTGGCGGCCTGGCAAATATTTGATGAATGCCGTCTGACATACTCTCGATACCAAATTGTGTTGAAGAAAATGTTGTTTTATATAACATTTTTTGGCAACTTTATACTAAAGTTGACAGTGGTAAGCATTATTTTTTGGTAATTAATCGATTCTGATAACTGAAGTGGAATTTCAAGAAACGTTGTTGTTGTTGCTGCAATCTGATGATATGTGGACCATTGAATCAGATTGTGTACCTTTAAAAACTGTAGAAAAAACACAATCATTAGAGAATATTGTCTGCCATGAGGGCATGGCTACCTGGAAGTCCTTAATTTAGGGGACTATTGTTATTCAGTAAACTATAGATCATGGCATGAATCCCTAGTCTGGCTATGCCCATAGAGATCACACACAGCCAGTTCAAAACCTGGGAACTTTTTGATGTTTTGACAGGGAACTTTATAGCATTAAAAAGACAATATTTTCCTTTTCCTGTTCCTTAACCCTTTGACCCGGCTGGCCGGTATTCCGGCCAGAACGTAATTGCATATATACGCGACTGGCCGGTTTTCCGGCCATGACGTAATCTCCTTCTACCGTCGACGTCGCAGTGTTGCACTTTATTTTTTATATTTCGATAAATAAAATAGTGTTGCATAAAATTAATATTATAACTGTTTTAGCTGCCCAAATATTATCGAGGTTGTGTTTGGCATAACGAAGTATAAGCCGATTAAAAACCGGACACAGTCTCCATTTTATCACATTTCTGCAATTACGGCGCCGCCATATTGCTTCTCGCGACCTCTCGTTTCGGCTCATAAGAGATATAAACATATACATTTATAGGTAGAAACTTTAGTGACGTATTCTTGTGGTATTTATAACTCCCAATGTGTGAAGAAATTTCCGCTAAATTATATAATTCGCGCTAACGATTGTCGGATGTAACCACATGTCATACGAGTTTTGTTCAAGAATATACAAACTTCTGAGTTCATTAAATCATAACTTTTTTGTGCAAAGGCACATGCTATATAGATTTACACGAGAATAAAGTTCAGAATCTTGTCTTTAAGATGGCATAAGCCAATAGACCGCACAATGCCACGCATTTTAGTTATTGGTTTTTGGCTAAAACCCATATGATGTCATGTATTTACGTTGGGATTGTGACGTTACGTAACATTTTTTGGCAGTTTCTATAATAAATCTAATAAGTTTTCAATTTTTTATAACTTTTTCTGGATTTAAGATATTGAAATAGATTGTGATGCGCTGAATTCAGAATTTAATAATCTTTCCAATGGTGTAAACAATATGGTAGAAGAAAATGCATACATATACATACCATACGCCTGAACACAGTCTACAATAAGTCAAAATACCCCTGGGAGCCCAGGGTCAGGGCGTCGATCGTTGTGGGGAGCCAGGGTTCAAAGGGTTAAAGTGATGTGATCGAATAGAAATGAAGAATAATCTTGCTCAAAGTAGTTATTTTCACAAATATTACATCCAAATTGACAACACACACCATCATTCTTATGTGTTAACTGAATACAATGACTATCGATGGCGAAATTATTTTTGTCAGTCTATCGCCAATAGTTGTATCCCGAATTAAGAAGTAAATATTTACAATTGAGCATAATTCAGACAATATTGTCTATGCGTGGTAGAGTTGATTTGCTTGAAATTTTCGGCATTGTTAGTAGAATGCTACATTTATCCAGTTGTCATAGCACATGAATACCAACGTATCGGTTTCACGCACCTGAACAAGTCCATAATATGTCTTTATAGGTGACATGCAACAGTTTTTAGAGTGGTCTATACTCACAATATATATGCGTAATGAGAGGCCCTGATCGATACGACCTAAATACTGCCACTAACCAAGGTATAGCATACCATGTGTGAACAGTGCCTTAGAGTATTTGTGTGGTGGTATTTGTTTGGTTTTATGTACAATGTCAACTTTTCATATAAAAAATTCTTTTTGCATTAAACACGATTGGTGTACTAAATCACAATACCAGCAATCAGTTTCTAAGAATGTCGCTAGCTATATGATGCAACTGAAATTAAATTATATTTTTTTGTTTTTTTTTGGACAGATATAAGCATGTCGCCTACTTTTGACTTCTAAATGATCACCCTTGAACGTAATAACACTTACGCCAAAAAAAAAAAATCATTCGAGTCTCAGACAATTTTTTTTCTGAATCAATGAGGGAAGGAGGACTTTATTTTTATTTTTTATATTTATCTGCACATCGTAAGCATGGATTATGATAGCTTCCCTTGTCTATAAATTGACACCTCTCCATTATAACATGTCACATAAAATGCCTTTCCATTGTTCTGGAGTTACAATTAGTACACTAGACTATGATGATCAGCTAATCATTTTCTTCAATGTAGTCATCTACTTAATGTTCTATATCACTATGTAACATGATAGCCAATCTTCACACATTACACAGATATATGTTAAGAGTCATGTAATTTGCAATTAATCCTCAATACATATGGACATGTTGGTAAAAACATACCAAAATATTATTTAAAAGAAAAAAATTTGGTCATAATATCAAAAATCGAAATAAAACGTCCAATGCGGGCCATTTATTTCAATGTCTGAGACTCAATTAATATTTTTTATTTGGCCTTATAGTTCAGATATTATGCCCAGTTTTCTATGATTGTAAAGCTTTGAGATCTTAATAATTTCCAGTTAAGAGGAATGAGATTTCTGCAATCGTTGAGTAATGAATATGTATCACATTATATCTTTCCAGCAGAAATTGGGTCAACTTAACTTGAGATACACTCGCTATACACACATCCCTTAATTTATGTATAGATGTTACCTTCCACCAATCATAACTGTTCTCGGTACAAACATCTTACCTTTCCACAAATCATGACTGTTCATGGTACAAACTTCTTACCTTTCCACCAATCATGACGGTCCTTGGTACAAACTGCTTTCCGGGATCCCTCTTGATTCTGTTATACAGTGTGATGATATGCAGACAGTTAAGAAGCTGTCGTTTGTACTCATGTATTCTCTTCACCTGCATGTCAAACATTGAAGCTGGATTCACCTGAATGTGATAGTTCTGCTCAATGTATGAAGCCAGTTTCATCTTGTTTTCCTGAAATTAAGGAAGATTATTATATATATTAATATGTTGAATTTTAAAAGCAATTAACTTCGAAATACTCATGAGAAAAAGTACAGGGCCACCCATAGTAAAATCAATTGTCTCAAGCGCTTGCGCATTAAATGTTTTGGCAGAGTGATCTTTTTTATTACCGATACCATTATACATTACACACCTCCATAAACTGTAAAGGAATTAGGCATTTAACCCTTTCCATAATAAATGGATTCTCCCATTCAGTTGTAAAAATATACATTGGAATGGTCTATTATTCATTTGGAGGGGTGTTCAGAATACATAAGCAGATGACAGGCAGAAAACAGCTAAGGCCAAAGAAAAAAATACTTGTGGTTTGGGTTTCCCTACCTACCCTATTTCAAACCCCCTACCCTAAAGTTTTTTTCATGGTTTTCAAGAAATGTTTCTGTATATTTTTTGAAATTTATTCTGGCATGTAACCCAAACCAGATGTTTATTTTATTTTGGCCTAATACAACTGCAGAAGAAATTTTGATTAACCCTCATTCCAACATAACGTCTTTTTACGTCTTTTGTTGTAGAGTCCATATCGTCTTTTTACCTCTTTTTTTTCTGTAGCGTCCATATCGTCTTTTTACATGCTTAATTTTAGCATTTTCAACGCTTGAATTTGAGACACAAATAAAGAGTTATAATGACGATTTACATCGATTTTGTTTTGTTCTGCCAATAGTTAAGAAAATGAAGGGTGCATATTTACATCTTTCCTTCTTGTATATTGCAAATTGTTGACATAGAATACTCGTTTTGGCTGACAAAATGAAAACAAACGAAACAAAAACATGTGGTTGCGCAAAGACAAAATTTTCAACAACATTGGATGAACCTCTACACGAACAAAATGTTGCAAATTATATACATTATAACATTAACTGAATTATATACATTATAACATTAACTGTCACATAAATTATATACATTATAACATTAACTGTCAAATGAATTTACATTATAACATTAACTGTCACAATTTTGTTTAATTGAGAGCTCGAACATTGTAATTCCACATTGATGAATCAAAGTGGATTTTTCTGCTTTTATTGAATAAATTTTCTTTGTGAAATCAGGTTATGTTGGAAGATTATTTCTGGTTGTTACAGGTTGTTATGGACACTGTTGTGTTGTGGCGATCTCTGCAGGATTATAAACACATATTAAAAAACTTTTTGAAAATCTACAAAATTACTGTGATAAATTGATGAAATATTACTACATATCCATCTGTTCAAGTAAAATATTTCAAATACACCACGCAAAAGACCTTTGACTGTTTCCTACCATCACCCTAATAAATCGGGAAAGAAATCAATTGAATGTAAACGTCTCCTGGATTGACATCAAGTCAGCCCAACCAAAGGCCAGTGCTCTACCAATGGGAGAGCTTCTAAATAAAGGCGTGTTTTGAGTTTGCATGCAAATAACAATTTGACAGTGTTTCAATTGGATCTCAAATTCATCTTGGGAAGTTTCTTTGTGTGTGAATATATAATTACCAAGTATATTCAGGTACCTAATAGGATACTTTTATCAACAGAATATCGATAAAGAAACAAATATCATAAGAGGTGCATATGTGCACCTGCATGCGATGTTGCTGACATCTAACGGCTAATTTAGCCTAATCTGAAACCCGCAAGTTTGAAGACTTTCAGCTCATCAAATCTAATTCAGATTGAATGGGAAACTCCACACCTAAACGTGAGCCAATGAAATCAGTCCATACACAATGGATGGTTCAAATAATCAATTTCATGACAATAGGGACAACACAAGAGATCTTTGAATATGTATTTTTGGAAGAAGATCGATGCAATATCGCGACGTAATTGCTAGTAATTCGTGTTTTTATCGAAAGTCTTTGTACGAATTTTGTTAAATTATGATTCATTCATATAAAACATGAAGACTTTTGGTTTAATTATTTGTATTTATAAGGCTTTTTGCTATTAAACATTATCTATTATTTTTTTTTCAATCACGAGTTCATGAGTAAACAATGGATACCATAAGCCAACAGTGGATTTGCATTTTATGTTTCTACTGTTTATGTGTGATAAAATGAAGATAAACAATTGTTTATGGGCACATATTTAGTTTGTCGACAGGTTTATGTTTCCATTAACATACCAACATGAACAACTATTCATAGATCAATTTAACTTAAGTGACACCATGGTTGTTGTTCTGATGATAGTTGATAAACAAAATATATATACATACCTGTTTGAAACACCCATTTATATCATAACATCAAATGTTTTAAATGCCTGTTGATTAATGTAATTACCTTCATACCTGGCGACGTTGGCTATACGGCGTTGTCTAACTACATGTGCTATTGGGAACAGGGTTAATTGTGGGGGAAATGATTAAATAAAAAGTTCAACAAACGACCAGGTTGAACTTATTATCTGAACAATTCCAAATGGATCTGCTCGTCAATGAGTATTTAGTATAGAAAAGGTTAAATAAAGTTAATTGTAGAAAAAATATATGAAAAGGAAACTATTTTGAAGAATTTTATACTATTTCTAGTAGACTTGTATTTTAATTACTTGTGGTATGACGAAGGTTGGTAACTCCATTCACCGACTATTTTCTTTAATTTATGTTTTGTAAGAATTATTGGATATTCTTGGAACTGAAAATTATATGATTAATCAGCCTCTGAACCTGTCATAAGAAAACACAAAACAGAACAAAAATTTTATGTTGGCCGATTTAAGAACAGGGTTCGCACTACCGCTTGCCAAATGCCAAAATAATTCACATTTGGCAAAAATTCTTTTTAGTTGGCCAAATTTTTGGTCAGCAAGTTCTCATTCTCACATTAATGTAGAGACAACTTAGTTAGAAATTGGTTGCTTAAAGGCCCAGTTAATTTTCAAACCCATTTGAAAGGGGAAGCTCCAAAACATTGTATTACCAACTTATCGGGTGTAATACACTGTGAACATGTTGTTTTTGTTAAGGTACGACATGTTTTCTGTGCTTAAGTTTCATCTGGATTGTACTGCAAAATCTATTATTTTCAATGAAAGGGGAATAATTCTATATCTTAATTTGAATTATGTAGCATGCTAGGAGCGAAATGGGGGAAATGTTTCTATGATTTCAGCTATTTTCTATTAATCTATGGGCACCGTCTGAGACACAGACTTTCCAAATGGTGATGAATTATTGTATTTTAATCATAGTCTATGTCATGGTGGATTGTTATTAAAACCCTATATCAAGACACTTTACAAAAAAAAAATCGGTGATTCGAAAATTAAATGGGCCTTTAAACCGGCTACATTGCAGTAATGCTCTAATTAATCGACTCCTTAACCACAGCAGAATTATGGGTAACTTTTCAGGATTTAGTCGGAAATATGGCTTGTTGCCATTCATTGGAAAGCTCTATGGCTTGTTGCCATTCATTGGAAAGCTCTCGGTGAGAGCTTTCTGATGAATGGCAACAAGCCATATTTCCGACTAAATCCTGAAAAGTTACCCATAATTCTGCTGCGGTTAAGGAGTCGATTAATTAGAGCATTACTGTATGTCAAAAACGAGCTCCATACCAGTTTTCTAGTAGCGGCTTATAGAGGTTAGATTTAACACCTCTATCAACAGGTAGTTAAACCTTCCATGGCTTGAGGTTCCACAAATTTTGCGAAAACTCTTTGCCAATGCATTCTCTTAGGCCAAACAAAATTATACCTGTGTTTGGGGTCCCACCCTCTCTGAGAATTAGGGTAGATAAGTAGATTTTTTTATAATTTATTCTGAAATATTTTGGACATTGAAATCGTATTTGATCCCAAAGTACTTAGGATCATAAAATTCTAGGCGTATCAATGTAAAGTTTAAGTATATAATCCAATAGAGTGTAAAAATATTTTAATTTGATAATTTCATTTGACAAAAACTCAATATCTGGGCATAGAGGTGATGTAAATTTAATGGAGGCCCAATAAAAAGTTTAGGGTTGGCACCTTTAAGATAGGGTAGGTAGGGAGACCCCAACAGACTTATTTTTTATTTTGGCCTGATATATGCGAATCACCCATAGCAAGCCTCGCATATAAAAGAGAATACATTGGCCTAACAATATTAACCTCAACCTTGTCAGCCAGTGCATTCTCTAATATATGCGAGGCTCCCTCTATGTGGGAGACTTGCATATATAAGTGAATGCATTGGCACATGATCTTTAATGCTATAATGCAATTATTTCATATCGTTTTGATGCTTTAGAGGGACAACTCTAAATCAAAAATGACTTTGTTAATTTTTCATTAACAAAATCATATTCTTTGACATTTATATCTAGCTTATATTTGGTTTTCAACATTTTTTCAACAAAACAGATCAGAAAAGTAAAGAGACTCTTTCATATAATTACCAACAACAAGTCTCTTATATTGTGAATACTCACTAATACATTCATCAACATCAATATATTGATCAACTAAAAATTCATTTCATGTTTACCATATCTAGAAAGTACATCTTTATCCTAATTGTAACTATTTGAACTGGCAATAACACACTCATCTTTTCCAAAATTGAATCATTCTGAAACCTAGACTCTAAGTTAGCAACAATATTATCAATATATAACTCCATAACAGTTTGGAATCTTTGTTTCTGTTGATCACAATATCTTAACCCTTTCAATGCCAAGTCCTATTTTTGTATCAACCCATATTCCTTGATAATTTTTCAAATTTATTGATTATAATAATGTGATACATTGATGGAAAGAGCTATTAGAGCTCTTTCCATCAATGTATCACATTATTATTATAATCAATAAATTTGAAAAATTATCAAGGAAATATGGGTTGATACAAAAATAGGACTTGGCACTGAAAGGGTTAAATTAATTGGCAGAGTTTCATTGGAAGATTAACAAGTAGATTTCTCAGAGTCGAAGCCATTTAGGTTGAGGTTGGTGTCATCTCAAATGTTTGATTTTGTACCCTCGTTTACTGGGCGCTTGTAAGAATTCCCTTCAACATGAAAGTCTAGCTTATTTGTGAATGCACCATCACCGTCTTTTAAATCACGCAAAGCTTGGCATGTGCTGATGACCGCAGGACTGATCTTGCTGAAATCAATTGTTTCATATTGGAATAGCTTACTCAGTTTACTTAGAAATGGAAGAATGTCATCAACATGTGCAGAAATTCAACAAACTTGTACGGGGTGATCTCATCAAGCAAAGCACTTGCTGTTCATAATGTTATTTTGAGAAGCTTCCTGCTGTAGTGTGCAGACTAGGGCAGGATAAGTCTGATAGATGCAGTCAACAGCTCTGTGTAAACTTAACCATCTCACTTGGTGTATTGGTGTATATATTTCAACTTGGGACTTTGCAGAATCTCCTGAATCTCACGAAATTTGTTGTTCCTGAGTGCTGACGACGTGAAAAAGCTAAAACACCAGCTATATATAGTTTTGTCAAACTGAACCAAGTCCGGTATATTATGAGCAAAATCCAGATTTACACCCTGTCATGACAGATGCACCATCACTGGCTATGCCTTCTTCACCCACGTCGCCCTCTCGGCTGGTCCCTGTTTTGATCTTGTTGTAACTGGAGGTCTGGAACCCTGAACACATCTGAACAATATCTTTAAAATTTTGTATTATATGATTGAACTTCTCAGATATTAAATGATGTAAACATGTTTCTTGTAATAAGGTAATATTATATCTTTATAAACAGATCAAAACTTACATATTTGACTTTCATCACTGTTCTGAGGAACGCTTCGTCATTGGCATATTGCTCTAGTTGTCGTAGCTGACTGAGATCTTTTACCCAGCCATCACCAATTTTCTGTTAGAAATGAAAATTTATAAGGGCTTACTGTACTAAATCTAAAACAGTGTTCAGATGAATCTGCACACTGTAAGTACCATACATTGGAAACTGGAAAAGAAGCAATTTTACTGCTCAAGGCATTACTGAGCCTTTGCATCACATAGGATCTAGTTTTCAAATCCAATGGATACATTATATGGCATGAAAGTGCGCTTGTAAAACGTCTTCTGTTTTGAAACGTTTCATGAAGAAGTTCTAGTTTTCAGTCAAACAAATATAGCGGTTAGTTTGAAGTGGAGGAAATTAACATTCCAATGTGGATTTAACTTCTATCAAATTTGTGAAACTAATAGTTTTTTTAATTTTGGAACTCAGATTAATTAAGCAATTCAAATGTTTTTCAAACTTGCAACATTCATCTAGTCTGTATTATATATCCCAATTTTAATACAAACTCATAAGTTGTAACGCATCACATGTGTGTGAAGGATAAACCGTAGACAAAGCAATGTTAACCCCTCCATAACTGGAGCTTCCTGAAATTTTGCAAAAACCCTGTGCCAGAGCATTCTGTTATATAATTGAGTCTCCCATAGGGTGCCTCGCATATATAAGAGAACACATTGGCCTAACAATATTTACTGTGACCTTGTAAACCAGTGCATTCTCTTATATATGCGAGGCTCCCTGTGGGAGACTCTCATATATAAGAGAATGCTCTGGCACAGGATGTTTAATGTTGCACCAGCGTAGCTCCCATCCTTAAAGGGTTAATAACACAACACAATTGTCTAAACTTTGAGCATATGCAGGGCGAGGAGCCTATGTCATTATTGTAATCGCTATACAGTCGATTCAGATAACTGCCATCTGGAACTCATTTTCCTTGTAAATTTCAGTTATAAATAATGGTATTTAAAGGTACTCAATCTGATCAGACGGTCCCCATACCATCAAGATACAACAACATTTCTTCAAAATACACTTTAGTTATGAGAATCAATTTATTGCAACAAAATAATGCTAACCACTGTCAACTATGGTATCAAATTTCCCAAAACTTTTATAAACATTTTGTTCAATTATCACTAAAAGTATCACAAAATGTTACCGTATAACCACTTGATTTTAGAGTTACCCATCTTCATCTTCAATTTTTGTCCGAGACCCTCCGTTTGACCACATGTTTCTGGGCCACATATCATTACACATCTCGAGAAATAAGAAATTTCAAAAATCGATATCTGATCAATCTGAGCTACGATGGGTGGGTTCCTCGACTTGTAATCAAAATATTTTTTACCCCCGATGCCAAAGAAATAGTAATTTAGGAGCATCTGATCGGATTGAGTACCTTTAAAAATTACTGATTTTTGAATGTGCATTGCGAATTCTTAAGCTCATGTACTACTTTATCCCCTCAAAAACGTTTATATAAGTTTTAAACAAATTAAAATAGAGACTTGATTGATGACGTATGTTCTTGGCTAGGGTTGGGCGGTATTGACGTTTTTAAAAACCGCGATTTTTCCAAAATAACACCGCGATATACGGTTTTATTGAATATTATTATACATGTACTATTGAAAAATATCACGTAAAATCAAATTTTAAACGAGAGATATAACACTCCGGGTTTTCGTTATTAGGGATTAAAATTCTACACACTATCGCCAAGCAGTAAATTATAAACTATTCTCAGAATGGCATGTGTCCATTATATAAAGTTCCTGCATTCTGGAATACGCAACAACATTTAGTGAATTACAGGCTCAAGTTATCACTCCATTGTTTACATTTCAGCACGCGATTCACATTCCTGTGACGTCATAGCTAAGCACTTGCTCATAGGTTGACAGAGGACCTAGTAGAATTGGGCCAAGCTGGTTCATTCTGGGCTGTCTATCACACACAATGAATTACGGAACATTTTAAATTAACTTTTGAACACGGGATTTAGTTAATGGGAGAACTTTATTCATCTGTTATCATAATAATGAAATAATAATAGCAAGGTGAAACGGAAGGGAGACAATGCAGCTCAACTATATTTAAAATTGGGGTTGATGGTAGCGAGGTAACGTCCCAAGTGATATACTTCGACCAACACCTGCGGGTCACATTCTGCGTCTGCAAATACTCAATGGCGGGCTAGTTGAATGAATGTCACGGATTTGTCAGTCAACCTGAGTCAAATTTTAAGATATAATTGAACGACAAATACCGCCGAGTCGAAAAGTTTGGACGAAGTATTGCTCGTGGTGTTACACTGCTATCAGGTTGAATTCGGAAGAAGATACTCCATCGCTCTACTTCAACCCAAAATACAACCATTGAGTCATTGGTTACAATTGAATACAACAGAGACATAACATGGGAGCGACCGATAAAGGCTGCTTTCAATCAGCGGTCCGCTTAAGTATTCAACTCAGTATTGGATTGTAATTTGAAACCGTCTTTTGAGGTGATAAAATTGAGGTTACGATATATTGAATTTTTATTTTACACACGGTTTCAATACGGTTTTTCTTTTCCAAACCGACTATAGTCAATATATTGAAATACTGCCCAGCCCTATTCTTGACAAGCCTTGAAATAGTGTGTCTGTCATTTGCAGAATGAGGTTCCCAGAGGGTGAATTTAGTGATGCTACCCCGCATACAATCTGCTGAGGTGTAAGCAGAA